>CM037852.1:177816775-178362404 GCA_021234595.1 Delia radicum | reverse complement strand
TCGTTTTAGAGGTATGGTTCCTTCGGCAAAGTTTCTTATTTTGATCCCTAGAATACGATTGCCTTGAACGTTGAGCGATTTTTAAATCGACCCGCCCTAATACTCAGGGAACTTCTGCTATAAATATTTGTAGTCGTTTGAGTTATAACACAGTTCTTCATTTCTAGAAGAAATTTCAGTTTTGACATCAATTGTAGTTCATTTAAAAAAACAAACCACAATCAATTACTGTATTATGATTTTACATTCATTTTATACAGTATTTTTTGTTTACAAGTTTGATATAATTTTTATTAAAAATAAAAATAATGTTTTTTTTTCGACCTTTAATTGTGCAAATGAATATAAAAATCATTCAAGTTCGAGGCCATACTCTATTTTTCTTTAATTAGAATATTGTCCTAACAAATAATCTATAGAGTTTTGTTTCAAATTTATTAATTTACCACTTTCAGGAATGTGTGGATAGATCTATTTCAGGAATTTTCTCGGTTCCCATCATCAGAACACATTTTAAAAAAAGTAACAATCCCATGCAAAACATCAAACATTCATATATCCTAGTTTTCCACTACAGGAGAACTAATATATAAGCTCGAAGTTAAAGATTATCACCATTGATCAAAAATAAATTGAAAAACTTGTTTGTTATGTGCAAGGTCTACCTATGGTAGATATTCAATACACGCTTTTTGTTTTTTATTTTCCTTTTATTTCACACTTTCATATAGACCGGTTTTCTGCGTAAGCTCGACGAGTTAATACTCCACAAATATTCTCAATGGGGTGTTGATCCGGAGAACATGCGGAACATCAAAATAATCGGATATTTTTTGATGATAGCCATTCCATTGTCAGACGACTTATATGTACTGGGGCACTGTCTTGTTGGAAGATTAATTCTTCTTCGCTGCTATTTTTAATAAATGGCACCAATTTCTCTTCTATACTGTACTCAGAAGAATTTATTCTGGTGCGTGGAGATGCCATATCAACCATACTGTGGACACAGAAAGCGCCTCAAAACATTAAGGATATTCCCGCCGAAACTTCTTATTGAGATATAATTGTTAAACACATTCCCATTATCGACTTTAAAAGAAATTTATGTTTAAACAGTCCTACCAATACCAGCGATTATTGACATACTTTTCGCCAGTTGGTTTGTAAATTAAATTTAGCGAATTCAAGTCGTTCAGTTTTGGGGCTGGGTAATAACCTAGGTAGAGACATCAGCTTTTGGCGAGTAATTCTCTGATTATCCTTATTGATGGTTGATTTGCACATATTACCTTAGATTCATCGATTATCTGATTGAGACTCTTCATTGTGTTGCTGGAGCAGTTGATTATTTTACGACGGTCCGAAAGCTTTTTTCGGTCTTGCCTGTTTTTGTGATAAGCACTCGGATTCTTTGTAAAATTTGTGACAACATCGTGGGAAAGTTTTATTTTCTAGCAATTTCCAGAAAACTTAAACCACTTTTTAAATAGGCTGAAATTTTTCCTTTTCAGAATCATTTAGATATAACCCACGAGGCATTTTATTGATTAAAATTGCATAAAAAACAAAAATTATTCTTAGATTTTTCTTTATTTGCTATTCTTTTTGTCTTACCATTATATGTAATTATAGTTATGAAGCACTAACAAAATATTTTTTTTTTTATTATATTTTTATTATCATATAATTACAAATTATATACTATTACCTAACCGAGCACTAGCTACTAAGACCTTCGGAGCGTTGTAGCGAAAACATACCAGTGCCTCTGGTGGAATCGAAACCCACGACCCCCGCACTGACGCACAACAAAATATTATTACGAAATTTTTCTCTTAAAACAATTAAGTTATCTCTTAAATTTTTACAACAGTTTTTAAAAAATGTTTGTAATATTAGAAAAAATAGCAAAAAACATTTGTAATTATAGTTATGCAACGCAGTGTATTACATTTATAATTACGTATTTTATGCCTTTAATAGTTTTAATTTAAAATGCTTCAAAATAACATACCGCTATATATAATGCATAATGCATGACACTAAACATACCTGTAACGAAATAAAAAAAAAATATTGATTATTAATTATTATTGAAGTAACAAATTGTGTTATTCTTAACATACATGAAGAAACAAAATCTACTAATATTTAAATAAACTTATTTTCAGTATATGGAGTAAAATGTCCCAATAACGGGTAACGAGTGCAGGAATTTTACCGTTGTTGCGTATATACTTAAAAAATCTATAATAGAAATATCTCCTGCAAATAAGTCCTAATTTCGCTATTTTGGTATTATCTTTTTGAAATAATTACCAAATTTTAAGGAAATTTAACAGCTAAGTGCATATGTTTAACACTTTTACGACCGAACTTGAGCCGTTGAAGAATTTTTGATGAAACATTCTGGAGACTTGGGCAAATGACAACAAATTTTGTGCTGCTTTTTGTGCTTTACAGCTCCCCCCATCGGAGAAATATAGAACTAAAGCTAAATAATTAATGGGCTGTTTCTTCTTAATGGGTTAAGATTTTTGCTAATCCAAAAATAATAACCTTTTTTGTATAAACTTAAAACTGAATTTTTAACATTATAAAACTAAAAACAAAAATGTAAAACAAAATCATAAAAAATAAAAAAAAATTATTTTTTGACTTTGGGATGACCTTGCAAGGCTCTGAAACAATTATTCTACAATGTATAGGTATCGCTAAAAAGTCACATCTGTCTATTTTCGATCACAATCATTTTTGTTTAAATAGTCCTGCAGGTTTTATTAAGATGATCAAAAATAAAAATGGGACATATATCAACCATTCGTCGTCAAAGGGTTGAATTAGTAAGGTAGAAACAGTCAGAATTAAACTGTCATTCATTACGACAAAAACATATTAAAACTGCTAAAGGGTTATTTTCAACCCATTATAATTCACCTTTACGTAAGGCTGTAAGTAATTCATAACTTATTACTTTTGCGACATTTCATATAAAAAAGTTAGAATTATAATATAGAGGGTGGTAATACGTCCAAACCTTCGACTTTAGATTACTAGATAGTAATCTAACTTGGTAAGGTGTTTTTTACTGGGAAACAATATATCTTTTTACTTTAAATTGAACACACTTTCAAAATAAAATATGAACAAATATGTTCAACTATCGTTCTTTCCAAGGCCATTTCAGATTCCTGCAATCTGCATTTGCCCGATTGAAAACATTATATAAGCCATATCAAATTGTATATAATTATATACGAAAAGTGGTGGAAATAATTATATAATTCTATAAACTCTGTTATAATCGGAAATAATTATATATAATTATATCCGAAAAAAATATAATCATATAAAATTAGATATAATTATATAAGGCAGATATAATTATATATTGAACCATATATAATTATATATAATTTTATATAGCACCAAATAAACAATGTTTTAATAATCAACGGCGTATATAACTATATCTAACTATATATGGTGCAGTATATAATTCAGGCGAGGATCCAATTTATTTTGAGGGAGGAAATGTAACATTTTCCCTTCCCCAAAATAAAATTGTTCAGTCAAAAAATGTGAAAACTACAAAAAAAAGTTTATCAAAAATATTCTAACTTCCCTCAACAAAACATTTTCCTGGATCCGTGCCTGATATGATTATATATAATTATACATACATTTTTTTTACTCAGGTGGTTATTTCAAAATAAATGTTATATATTTTTTTACACCGTGTAATAGTGGTGTAACACGATTTAATAAATATAAATAAATAATTGTATAAAACATTATAAATTTAATCGTTTTTTTAAATAACTGTGACTTCCTTAGGCATTTTTGTTGCGTGCCAAACACTGACATATATTGTTACAATATAAAAAAAGAGTTGCATGCCACCCTAATTACATAGGTTTTACGCCCTTTTCTAGTGCAATCTTTAAAAATTCTGATTTTTTTGTCTTTTAAAAATGTCATCACCAGAGAAGAACATGTTTTTTAATTTTAATTTAATTTAACACAAGCTAATGTTTAGATGGCTTGCTGGCTTTAAAAAAGCTATATTTTTTTACTTTGTTGATTTTCAACATTCTATTGATACATTTACAATTGTTTGTTGAATTTGATGGCACTTATTTTTTTTTCTCTTATAAAAAAATTTTAGATTTGATAAATCTAAAACTCCAAGAAAATTTTGCGTTCTTTATTTTATTAAACAACGATGTTAATTCGGATCCTTGTATTGTTTTTAGACAAATTCTACAAAAAAAAAAATTAAGACTTTTTGCGGTTAAAAGCGAAAATAAATATTTAAAACTCTAATAAGCACAATTTTTTTTATGAAATTATGATATTTTAAAAAATTTTAAAATGTCGCGTGCCACCGAAAATTCGGTTGCGTGGCGCTACAGGCAGCCCAGGGCTATACCAAGAAATTGTATACCAATAAATATTCTTAACAAAAGCGTTCTTGCTAATCAAGATTAAGTGCACTACAGTTTACAAGGAAATGAGTTTTGATGTCAGTAGGAAATTTTCCATTTTCCCTCCCCCAAAATGAAAATTTTCAATACAACAAAAACTAAGAAATAATAGAAAATTTTGTAATTTTGGTGAGCCCCGGTAGGCTAGTTGGTAGCGTGCTGGCTTATCAGTGCGGGGGTCGTGGGTTCGATTCCCACCAGAGGCACTGGTCTGTTTTCGCTACAATGCGCCGAAGTCCATAGTAGCTAGTGCTCGGTTAGGATAATAGTATATAATTTGTAATTATATGATTATTATATATATATATTCCCGTCGTTCCTATAAGGAGCATAGGGCCTTATTAATTAATAAAAAAAATTTTGTAAAAACACTCAAGCTTCCTTCCACACCCTTCTCCTGTATCCGCGTCTGTGCAAACACTTTAATTAAGGAACTGTAATCAATGATAAGTTAATTTTGTATATACACTTACAATAAAGAACTTGCCATAAATTTGTATATTCTATAAAGGGGCAAAATAAATTAGAGTGAGTAACCTTTTATTTGCCCCGTTTTAAGTTTATGGTTTTAAATTTGTGATCAAAAATAAATCAATTTTCTGTTATTTGAGATTTTTTTCCAAGCGTCTTCAAAAAAGGTATTTGGATTACCTTTACATTGGTATACAACAAAAAAACTTTGAGACCTATTGTAACCCCTAAATATGCGATTGGACAGGTATGTTTCATATCAATTTTTATTGCCTTCGTCTCCTCTATCTAACATCCGAATTTTAACGAAATCTGGATAAACCGCCCAACATACTTTCCTTGTAAGTACTTATTTTTTTCTCATTGTGGTTATTTTGCTATTGAACAACAGCAGGGCTGTCAGATATGACGATTTTCTCGCCAAACATGGCGATTTTGAAACGTGTTTGGCGTCGAGATTTTCCATATGGCGACATGGCGATTTTTTTGGCGATTTATGATGTAACTGGCGATTTTCTTGGCTATTTTCACCATTTATATTATTTCAGTGATTTTTTAAATAGTTTGTCTTTTTTTGTTATCATTACTAATTTAAAAAAATTATTTGCATGATTTTTGTTTTGTTATCATTTTAGTGAATTTCATATTTAGTGTCAAAACGACATCAAAAGTCATGTCATGTCATGTCGTATGACATATGAACTTCCTTTCATAAATTGGAATAGTTATTTTAATAACGAAATTCCAACAAATTTACTTGATTTTATCCAAAATTGTTTGATTATCATGATGCAACAGGTACGTACCATTTTAAAGAATTATCTTTGGCCGTTCTTAATATGTTGGTTGTTCCAACCAGTAATGCCTGCGTTGAAAGGGTATTTTCCATAATGAATTATACCAAAACACGATTAAGAAATAAAATTCAATATGAGCATTTAGACGCTCTATTGAGAATAATAAATCACATGAACGTTAACAAATTGTGCTGCAATTGTTTTTACACCGACTAATGAAATGATAAAAAAATTCAATTCAAATAATATGTATAAAAGTCAAGTCACAAGTAATGAAATCGATGAGGCTGAAGTTTACGATCTTATTTACTTATGTACTTAATTTTACTTTTTCTTAACAGATCATATGATCTCCATTTTTATGAAATTTAAAAATATATAAAAAATATAGTTTTAAAATTCTTCTAAAATACATATATATGTAAATGCGTATATATTTTGCTAAATTAGAATAAGTATGCAAAGTTCCCAATATTTATTAATTAAATAAAAAAAATTAACAACAACTAAACTAAATTTACTTTTGGCGATTTTTTAGTTTTTTTTTTTATCAGTTTTGGCGATTTTTGACTTAAATATTATACTAGCTTTCTTTTGTGTAAACAAAAAATTTTTTTTAAATAAAAATATTAACAAAAACTGAACAAATTTGACTTTTGGCGATTTTTGGAGACTTTTGGCGATTTTTGACATCCGGTTTGGCGATAGAGCTCAAAAAAATCTGACAACCCTGACCAACAGTATTTTTGTGAATGCAATTTTTACTATCTACAGAATTTTGATTACTACAAAATTACATTTTACTGAAAACTTGCGTATATGAAGAAAGGCCTAGTTGAGTATAAATCCTTTATAAAATCAATATTTAAATTATTAATATGTACAAACAACATTTTATTGAGATTCCAAATCAGTGTTGGCTTTCAATAGAATTGAAAAAATAATTACCAAAAATATAATTGAACCTGAAATAAAAAAACTTTTATTGAAAAAAGCCAAGTGCTGAAAATGTACAGACAAATTATAAATTCACACGCAAAGCAATATTTATTATGTAGGTTGTGTAATTTTAACAGACATTTTATTAAATATTCTAGTTTTATACTATAAAGCATGTGTCTTGTCAGTAATTTATATAAACCAAGAGAAGGAGCAAAATTATAGAGAACGTTATTTATGCTCACAAAAAATATTAGTTCAAAAGTCTGTTAAACGGGATATCGTTAAAATCTGTTATTTAACTAAAGTTATCAGTTATCAGTTTTTCATTTTTCTTAACACAATTGATTGTATACAGACAGATACGTTTTGTTACTTTACATATAGACTAATGAAGCTTTAAGTTTTTTTTTTATAGAAAAATGTTTATAGTTTGTTTTTGAGTTTGTCAAAAAGTTTTTTAACATTTTGATATTATTATTCAATTAAATAGTGGAAAATGGCACATTCAAAAATATGAACGTACAGATAATCACTAGAACGATTTTTACGGTGACAAAATGCATCATGATGAGAGTGAAGTTGATGACGCTGCCGTCGATCCAAACTTCTGCACTGAAATTTATTTTCAGAAACATCAGAAACGGAAGTAAAAATAAACACGACTCTTATTGCAAGAAAAGACATCGAAGGAGAAGTCATCGAATTGCGGAAAACGAATTTGAATCTTTTTATTTTTGTGGAGAAATGTTTGTTGAATCGATTTATTGCGACTATGAATGTGAAATTTTAGGAAAAAGATGAAAGCTGTAAACAAATTGAATACCAAACTTATTCCGATTTTGCTGAAAGTTCTGCAGTCAAAAGTGAATTGGTTGTATTTTTATATAAATTTTAATCACAAGATCACATCCGATCGGCCCAACAAAATGTTTTCAAAAATAATGTTTTTATCCTCTCTATTACCGAACTGTTCGGTCAGACTCTATTTATTTCTCTTTTTTTTTGTATAAAATTACAAAATATGAAGGGCTTGTTGTAAAAACTTGATAAGCCACATTCATAGTTTTATGGATTTTCGCTGTTTTCTAGACATCCATGGATTAATATTTGATAAAAGTCTTGCTTAAACACTTATTGCAAGTACCTAGACTATAAATGTCTAGCATAAGTCATATTTTTTAATTTTTTTACCATTAATAGGCAAAACACAAACTAGAAATAAAATGTGGCTTATCCAGTTTTTACAATAAGCCCTTCATATGTATTTGGATAGAATTTTTTAAAATTGTATAACAGTATTTTCAAAGAAAATGATAATTCTTTCATCAAATCGTGCCTAAAATATTTTACACACAAAAATATAAGAGAAATTCCTGAGATAACGAAGATAAGATAGCTTGGTAAAGAAAACTCATAATTATAAAAACTTAAAAGTGAATTTTTTTCCTTTGACAAAAAAAAAAAAAATTATAAGGTATTTAGTACCAACTAGCGGGAAAGCCCGCTACATTGTTAGCGAGGGGAATACGTTTAAGATGCCTTAAGATTTCAAATATATTTTATTTTGGATAAGAAGTTAACGCAAGGAAAATTAAAAAAAAAAATGTAGCAGAGTTGGTTTTTAAATATTTAGGTCACGTTTTATCCCCATTTCCGATTTGGGGACTATGTATTGAAATATTTTTATCATAACCCCCAAACCAAAATGGGAACTATGCCTAACATAATTATGTTAATAGTGCCCAGTAAAAAGTAGATATATTCTTTATGGACATTAAGAGACCGTGTTTCAAAAGAAAATTGCGTAAATATTAAAATTTTCTGCGTAAAGTTTTTTACTTTGTGGTATGTCCGCAGCTGGCTTCACTGAGACAAACTTTTTTGCAAGTCTGTAAAATAAAATAGGTAATGCTTTGTACTTGTATTGTCCAATAAAAATTACATTTTGAACTTTAAGGCAAAAAACGTCTTATCTACGCTAACAACCTTGTGGTCTTTGTCCGCTAGTAAAAAAAATATGTGTTCCTTGGTGTATGGACTTATTACGTAAAGAGATACTTTTTGAAATTTGAAATAACAACAAATTTAAATAATGGGATTCAAAGGGGAATAAAAGCCTCCTAATCACCCAGCATTTTTTTTTTTTGTGAAAAAAGTACTTTTTTTGAAAAAGTATTTTTTTTTTTTTTGAAAAAGAACTTTTTTTTTGGAAAAAGTACTTTTTTGTGGAAAAGCTTTATTTTTTGAAAAAGGTACTTTTTTGAAAAAAGATACTTGTTTTGAGAATTCGGGGGGTTTTTTTTTAGAAAAATTTAAGACTTTGTCCACTTTTTGGAACTCTCCGATGGAATATCGGAAAATTGCGTCTCATTTCCCAGGATAAACTTATATAGCAAATTTCAAGTTCTTATGTCTAGTAATCTAGACTGGAATTCTGCGTTGGAATGTCAAAAATTTCGTCTTATCCGAAGCCTCATTTCCAGGAGGAATATACATATATACCAAATTTCAGATTATTTAGAGCAGTGGTATTGACTGGGCAATGTTGAGTCAGTCACTTAATCAATCAGACCTCTCCTTTATATATACATATATATTATTGCGATAATTTTTTTCTGGCCGCCACCTAATATTCGATATTAATAACGTTCATAAAATTGAGTGTACTTTTTTCATAAGATGCACTTACACGTCGAAATCTATTCTTTACATTTCCTGAAATTTTAACTGTTCACAAAGAATTTTTTGGATATATCAGGTTATTAACATAGCAAAAACTTTTAAATTTTGAAATCTCTTTCATTTTCTTTTTCGTTGCTTTTCCACTTTTTTTTTGCTTTAATTTTTTCTTTCCCTTTTTCTTACCCTCTTTCCCTTCCTTCTTTTTTTTCCTTTTTTTGGTGTTGTATATAATAGAATATTACTACTACTACTCTGGGCCCATAACCTGTTGACATAGTTAAACAACGTGTACCAATGACAATTTTACGTTTATTTAAATTTTAGGTTAAACAAAATTTTTTTTTTGCGATTTCAAGTAACCAAAAGAAGTTTCCAGAAGACAGAAAAATTAGAAAAATTGCCAAATTTGTTAAAAATCTAGAATGACACAAATCAATGCCGCAAATGAAAAGCAATTTTAAAAATAACTTATATCTGTTCGCATTTGGCACCAAAATGTTTGTTTGGATATTTTGTAAAATTTAATTAAAGCACTTGAAAAGTTCATTAATAAAATATAAATTTATGACATTTTAATGTGCCAAATTAAAATGAAAATAATTAAGAAAACCTTTTTTGGTGTACATCAACTCATTACTAAATATTTTAATGGTTAAACTTTTATTTTGCCTAACAAAAGTTTCTAAACGAAAAGTATTAAATTATACAAAAGAAAACTTCAATGAACAAATTAAGTTAATCATTCTTAATGTGATTTTGATATCTTAATTAAATTTCAATTAACCCATAAAGTGCTTAAACAAACACTAGCACAGATTATTCGTAAAGTTATTATTTATAAGAGGAACGAAATTTGAAAATGAGAATATAAAACTAGACTGTATTATAGGATGTCCGTTAAAACACAATTTGTTGATTTCCCTTCATTATAACCCCAGTTTTATTGCAAATGGTTCCAAATCGAAGAATTACATTTTTTTTTTTTCTGAAAACGTTAACCCGTGCCGAATTTCGGCCGAGAACAGTCCGTTTTTGATAAAAAGTGTATTCAAATTCTCAAAATTTAATACTTTGAAAAATTGTATTTTTTTTTTCATTTGTTCATTTCAAGTACTCATTTAGCATCAAATCCAAAATGAGCCACAAATTACAACCAAATACAAAAAAGTTTTTGTTTTTTAATTAATTTGAAAGATTTTTTAAAATGCCTAATTTAATGATGTCGATTGCTGCTTTTATAATTATATAATAGTTGTAATTGACCAATTTTTACCAACGTGTTTTTAAATGCACGGGTATTTTTGAGAAAAGTCTTGGCTAGAAACTACAAAATTTTTAAAAATGAGCATTTGTAGGTTGGCCGTTAAAATTTGCATTTAAGGGTTTGGAAAAACTATTTTTGGCTTTTTTATAGCACTTTTTTTTTTAAAAATTTTAAAAATATAATGAAGACTGTCATAATAAAAGTATTTGCTGATTTCGATAAACACGTATAAGCAAATATTTAGAAATGGGCAGGAATGAAATCCGGATAGGGACACGCCTACATCAGATTGATTTTCACAATTTGTTAAATAAGTTTTGGGACTTTAGCACATTTAATTACTATAAATGCAATTAATGTTTATCCCGATGAAAATAAATTTAAATAAAGGAAAAATTTTTCGTTCAGCATGTAAAAAAATACTGATAGAATCAATGTATGCAGAAAATTAAAACGTCGTTGTTCTTATTATCAGAAATGAGTTATTAAAAAAAAAATAAGAAGAACTAAGTGCGTACAAAGTTTTAAAGGTTTAATTTTAATTAATTAGGCTATAAAATTTACTAAAAATGTTTTTTTTAGTGGAGAGATTAATGGTGGTACAATATGAAGGTCTTCAAACATGGCAACAATGTAATTGCGTTAGTAGATAAGTCTTAGAACAGTTGTTGCTCGCCACCTGATGTAGAGTTGGCGAATTTATTGAAGCTTTTTGTTTCATAGCCCTGATTCATTATTGTACTTCGGTGGGGTTAAGTGCTATGGGAACACCGAAGGTGGGCGCAGCGATACATATAAGTGATAGAAAACTCATACATATTATTTTTCTAAATTGATGTTGTCGTCACCTGGAATCGAACCCGGGACCATATGTGTAACAGTCCAACGCGCTAACCATTACACCACAACGCCCTTTGGTTAACAAAATAAATAAATTGAAAAAAATTATAAGCCCTATATGTCTTGTGTAAACATCGTATTTAAACCCCAATTTTTAGTGTCATAAATGTTTTACCATCACTGGAAAGTTGTTTATAGAACCTTAAAAAAATTTAAATAAATATTTGTTTTGATTGTTCATTATAAAATATTATTTTTTAAATACAAAGAAATATTTTTCTTACGATATTTTATATTTTATGACGAAATAAACGAAATATATTTAGAGTACGGAAAACAATTGTTAAGGTACGTACACATTGAGTACTTATTAGGGTATTCAATTGGTTAACTATTGCTCGAGTAATCGGTGAATTTTAATCAAAGAATTGTTCGAGTAAATTTCGAGTAACGAATAACTCGAACAATATTATACAATATATACAATATATGAGGAACATCTTTTCAAAACATGATTATTCCACTTTTGACAAAAGTGTTTTTTTCTTTTTTTGTTTGTAGCATTGAATTGAAAACTCAGCGAAAATAAAATTTTGCGAAGTCTCCATAATTACACCAGAAAAAAAAAAATTAAAATGCATGATTTCATCAAAAGTAGATTATTCCACTTCAAAATGACATTACCCATTTCAAATATACATTTTTGGAACAAAATATGATTAATCCAGAAGTTTATTAAAAATAAATATAAAATACTCTGTAATTTTTTTTTTGTTTTATTTATTTAAAGATGAACCTAAGGTTATTTTAATTCAACATAATATAACAATCACAGTAATCACATTGAATCTGTTCAAAAACAGTTTCTGATTTTTTGTTTGTGAGGTTTATCATGAATTCCGGGAGTTAATCTTCCTTCATATCAGAGTAGACTTGCTATTATAAAATTACCTACGCTTAAAAGCCGTCGAATTATGTTAAACGTATCTTTTCTACTTAACTTAATTAATGGTTATGTTTTTTCTGAATTTTTGATTAATAACATAACGTTTATTGTTCCTCAACGTCCAACTCGCTACTTTCGTCCTTTATCACTGCAGTTTTATCGTAGTAACTATGCTAATGCTGATCCATTACGAAGAATATGTGAAGACTTTAATGATTTATATAATTATATTGATTTTTTTTTAAATGTTGATGCTGTTAAACGTAAAATAATACTGTATTTAAATATTTAATTATGTTTTTTGTAGTTATATAATTTTGTTAATAATTTTAATTAAAATTTTTTATAGTCTGTAAGGATTTATCCATAGACTAAATAAATAAATAAAAAAAAAAAAAAAAGATATCTGATACCTAATTAGTTTCAGCAAAACAAGATTAATCCGCAGTGGTTTGAATCAAAACATGATTATTCCAATCAGCCGCTTCAAAACAAGATTATTCCATTTCAAATCTTGCATTTATTCCAAACATATTACTGCTAAATTTTTGTATCCTGTACAAAGCAATGACTAATCTTGTAGTCTATAATAATGCAAGAAAATTTCGGGTTAAATACATAGGGGCATACCTAAAAAACTATTTTCTTAATTTGTGCGAAAACACAAAAAGTGGAATAGTCATGTTTTGAAAAGATGCTCCTCATACAGTCGCTCACAGCTTATTTGATGCAGTCAATAATTTTTTGAAAAAAAGTAAATATGTCGAAATTTATTGCATTTTAAAACATTCATATTTCAAAACATTTGTCTCATTGTTATAATAAAGAAGAAACAACAACAAAAAATTACACTCACGAAGATATACTAACATAACAATTAATGTTCTCATTTAAATCTGTTCACAGCTTAAATGATGCATTATATAAAACCGTTATCTTAGAGAAAAATAACGGATCAATGTTTTACATTTTTGGTGCATATCGATGATTAAGATCAATATAAAGTGGTATTTGACAAAAATTCAAATATTTATTCGTATTTGTTAAGAATGGGAAAACGAACATCGATTGAAAAGAGGGAGGATGTAATTCGGCATTTCAGAGAGGGAAAGAGCCAACGGAAAATTGCTGAAATTGTCGCATTAAGTTCTTCAACAGTCCAGCACATCATTGAAAGGTTTCTCCACGAAAATAGAATCGAAAAAAAGGGTAGATCTGCACCAAATAAGATATTCAATGATGTAGATAAGCGTTGGATCGCAAGACAGGTTAAGGAAAAACCCGATCTTAGTGCTCCAAAGTTAGCAGTTGGAGCTGAAAAGTACTTAGGTAAGCCCTGCGATCCGGAAACTATTCGAAGAGTTTTGCGAGAAACTGATTTTCATGGGCGTACTGCCCGAAACAAGCCATTCATTAATGCCACTAATAGAAAACGTAGAATAGAGTTTTCTCTTGAACATGTAAACAAAGATATTTCCTTTTGGAAGTCGGTTATTTTTGCTGATGAAAACAAATTTAACCTATTTAGATCAGATGGCAAGTCCTATGTTTGGAGAAAACCAAACACCGCCCTAAATCCACGTAATTTGAGCAGTACGGTTAAACACGGTGGAGGCAGTGTAATGGTGTGGGGCTGCATGTCGTACTCAGGAGTCGGAAATTTGACCTATATTGATGGAAACATGGACAAAAATATGTATCTAGATCTACTTAAGGACAATCTACTACAGAGTTCTGAGAAACTTGGTATTAGGGATTCATTTAGATTACAGCAAGATAATGATCCCAAGCACACATCTGGTATTGTGAAGAATTGGCTTATCTGGAACTGCCCACATGATGTACAGACACCTGCTCAGAGCCCAGACCTTAACGTCATAGAGAATCTGTGGTCCGTGCTTAAAAATAAAATCCGAAATCACAATATTTCTAATGTTGCAGATCGGAAAAGTGTGTAACTTGAGGAATGGGGTAAAATTAGTGCCGATTATACAAAAGTATTGGTAGAGTCTATGAAATCCCGACTAAAAGCTGTCCTAGATCAAAAAGGATATCCTACTAAGTATTAGGTGTAATTATTAGTACAACAAATAAATACTTTTTATATTTTATCAAGACTGTAAATTAGTGCATCATTTAAGATGTGAGCTCAAAAGTGTAAAAGAATTTTTTTATTTCATTATATCTTTTTTATGGATAAATATGTTTTGTTAATTTTTGTTAAATAAAATCTATAACTTAATAATTCTATTGAATTGTGTGTTCTTTTTTTCTCTTTTCGCAATAACTTTCGAAATATTTGAGATTGTTCTTAAATTTTATGACTGCATCAAATAAGCTGTGAGCGACTGTATATAAACACTATATAAATTAAATGAATTAATCAATTAAATTTTTTAAACTTTTGAGTTTTGGGAATTTTTAATAAAAATCCATTTTTTTTTTTTGCAAACTGGACATTGTTGGGCGAAATTCGGCACGGATAAACGTTAAAAAAATCGATTTCTTTCATTTGGAACCAATTGCAATAAAACTAACGGGTGTAATGACAAGTCGATTTTTAAGGGACATCCTACTGTATTAGTATTTAAAAAATTTCAAACTTGAAATATAAATTGAAAAAAATATAAACATAAATATGACAAAAATAAACCATAAATAATTTTCCAAAACTCCAAAATTTATATAGTCGACAATAGAAGTTATGATAATCGTGTCTACTAGTACTTTCAAACAGCAACCACATCTGCAGTAGAATTGCGTGTATATATTTTTTTTTATAAATTTTTCATAGACACTTAAAAATAAAATTTATTTTTTTAAATTTAATGATGCACACAACAACAGAAAATAATGATAATGTTGATGAACTTTGTATTATCATCATCATAAAACCACTTGATATATTTTCTAAATCTTCTTCAGATTTATTAAAGAATTGTTCAGTTTGACAAGAACTCACAAAAAAAAAAAAAAACATGTTGCACAGTGTCGTCAATTTATATAACGAGTGGTCAAAAATAGAAGGAGTTGCCGTACGTAAGTTAAATTTGGTGGACAAGTATACCAGCAAAACTTTGGTAATGGGTGCTATAAAGTAATGCCTAATTACCTAGTAATGTATACTCCTTACATGTATCATTATTTTCCAACAAAAAATTAACGCGTTACCGATACTGGGTTATATAATGTATTACTTTGTAATGTGCACTACTTACCTTCAGTATTATTTCGAAACATAAAGTAATGAGTGACCAATAATTGAAAATTCATGGGTTACATTGTAATGATGCATCATTATATTGGAAACTCATTACTTTATATTTCAAAATAATGTTAAAGGTAAGGAGTATACATTACAAAGTAATGCATTACGTAACCAACTAGTGGTAACTCATTACTCTATGTTTCGAAATAATGCTGAATGCAATAAGTGATTTAAAAACTGCAACTTTGAGGCTAAATAACTTCGGTAAAAATTAATATTTCTGTTTAATTCTTTCTGTGCCTTCCTAGCTAAGGTGTATACGATATTATTAAAAAATATCAAACATTTATTTTATGTCTAACATTACAATCTACAGTTTTAGGCCACGCTCACAACACTGTGTGTTGTACACACTAGTTTATGGGATTTTAAATGACTGCGTAAACGTGCATAGTGGCATGTTGCAACAGTATTAAATGTCATTTTTGATTTTTTTAAACATTATAAAAATAAACAGAAATTTTTTAAATATTTTACAACCTAATAAATGACATTACAAATTATAACAAATAACGCCTACAAAAACAGCAACCATTTGAGAACCAAGTTTTCCCCCTCTTTAAAAATGTCACCATACTATAGAAATACAAAACAATATAAATGACTTGATCAATTGCAGGGAATAATTTCAATTATTTCCCCCCGACTTTCGCAAGAAAATAAATTTTTTATCTTTAAAAATAAATACATTTCTTTTGTAAAAATATTATTGTTATTTATTGTTTTTGTGTGCTTAATATTTGTTAAAATTCCCATAATGTGATTAAATTTAATAAGATGGCCTTAATTACATTTAGGGCCACAAAATAATTATAAAGAAATTTTTCTAAATTTTATAAATAAAATACCTATCTTTTCAATAAAATATATAAGAAGTTATACAAAAGCTATTTCAACAGTCCAATAAAAATTACAACAACAAAAATAAAACATTAAAAAATTAAAAAATTAAGGGAATTCTCGCTAATATGAGCCATTACCTGTTTTTTGGGCTACGTATATAAATAAGCATGTTGCAGGACCACTCTTTGGACAGATTTTTGGTATAGATAATTTGCGTGGCAACCAATATAATATAGTTATACAACGATTTCCAAAATAACTCAAAGAGCTCACTTTTGCGAAAATGCTTGCTAAAGTGAGCCTTACTTGAAAAGCTCTCTAAAAGTATATGAAATTGTTAAATTTGTATTTACTTATTTAAATTTTTGTTCAATAGAACGTTTAATGTAACATTAAAAGGGGTTACTATAAGTAATAGCTAGGGCTCGGAAGTTCATGGAAGCACATGTTTGTTGTCGTTAGCTGGAGGACAAAGTTAACCAAATAGCTTTGCGATTTAACAAATTTGCAACAAAATGGCATCGATTTGTTAATGTATATTTCTGTATATTTTGTATATTTTGCTTTAAATAAACACGGTTAATAGAGGTATAAATCAAAACACCAGCATGCCGGTTAACAGATGTACCCGGTTAATAGAGGCCCGGATAATCGAGGTTCAACTGTTTATAAAATTACGACAAATACGAAATTTTATTTTTTTATATTTTTTATTTAAAAACGGACTGATTTTTGAAAGTAAAAAATTATTTGACAAAAAATTATTTCACAAAGTTCCATTTACAGAGTTTCCCACAATATTATTATTTCACAAAGTTCCATTTACAGAGTTTTCCACACATATTTTGCTATAAATGCATATATTATTGCATAATTTGGAATTTTCATTGCATATTTTGCTATAAATGAGTTTATTTGCATATTTTGAATTGAAATACATGTTTTTAAGATTCTGTTTGCTATTTGACTAAAATCTTCTTTTTACAAAAATTGATATCGTCGTCTTATATTCAAACGTACACTTAAAATACTATGTACACTCAAATAAAAAAGTTAGTAAAGTTAGCAAAAAATTTTGCTGAGTCAGCAAAATTTTAGTCAGGAGGGTGCTTGCAAAAAAATTGCTAACGTCAGCGAGCTGATTTTTAGCAACAAAATTAGTAGATTCAGCAAAAGTTTTGCTAAAACTTAGTAGATTAGAAATTAAAAAACCCTTGCTAAACATTAATAAAATTTTTGTTGAATATTAGTAGACTGAAAAAACTCATTTGTAGAAAATGTTTACTTTAGTTAATTTATACATTTGTTTTTCTTTTTAAAATAATTTACAATACGTTACACAAAAAATAAAAATTTTCATATTCCCACATTGACGACATAAAATAATGTAATATCTGGAAATATATAGAAATAATTATATATAACATAAACAAAATTATCTATCAACTACTTACATCAATGGTTGTCTCAATGATTCTATCTTTTAAAGGAACGCTAATGCCGCAGAGAATTATAGAAACGAAAAAATAACAAAATGTAACAATAAGAAAAAGGAAACATAAAAATTTACCTAAGATGTATGACTTTGTATTTCGATTCAGTCTGTCTACCTGCTGTATATTTTTTATCAACTTGACCACTCAATTTGACTACAAATACACATTTAATCTTTTTTATATTTAATTTTTTTTTTTTTGTGTTTTATTTAATTAATAGACAATTACTTTCACAAGCCGGTGAAAACTCAAAATTTAAGTTGTTTCAATCCACAATTTTGTTTTATGTATGAAAAACAGATACAAAATTTTCCATGGTTGATTTTTTATGTGTCTTACTAGAGTTGTACTTTTTAGTATAATTTTCGCCGTCACTACTACATCTTGACATCTAATTCATTCTGCGTATAACTTTTAATCTGGTTGTCGTTCACACTATTGATGTGCTAATCAGCACAATTTTTTTTTAGCAACATAAATTAGTAAAACATTAGTAAAACATTAGTTCAAAACAGTTAAGTGTTGACTAAGTATAACTAAAATTTTAGTTTAAAACATAATTTTAGCAAAAAAATTTGCTAAAAAATATGTAGTATACCTGATTTACAAGATGTTTTACTAACTTTTCTACTAACTTATTTTTTTTGAGTTAAGGTAAAGACCACTGCAAGTGTAGTGGTGACTTACATTTCAGTAAATTCAACTAACATTGTCATTTGTTTTTTAATGTTAAAAAAATTAACCTCAATTGTAGTAAAAATTAACCACATATGTAGTAAAAAATAAATTTATTTGTTTTATTTTTTAACCCTGGAAGGTCATTCTTCGTTGAATCGACTACGCAAGATGTATGATCTTTACACAACAAAAATAAGAATGACTTTCTAGGGTTAAATAAAAAAACTACTTTATAAAATGAATGTAAAATCATAAAAGAGTTATTTGATGTGGTTAGTTTTTTTAAATGAACTACTAGGTTAGTAAAAACTTTAGTTTGTTCTACAAACGACTGACATTTACATTAAAAATAAAAAACTGTATTAGAACACAAACAACTATATATTTTTAAAATTTAATTTCTCTGAGTCTAGCTATCTACTTCAATGCAAATGTTCTGGAGAGTGCAAAACTGCTTAATTTAGTCAAACTAAAAATACTGCCACTGAATACTACATGTAATTTTTTTCTTAATAATTCATAATATTAGCTGCGTTACAGTAGATAACTCCGTATTTTTATTTGATTTTTTTTATTTTAATTGAAAATTACTTTTGTTAATATTATAAATAGGTAATTTTTTACTGGTCTGAATTTAAATAAACGATAATAACGGAAGTGATGCTGAACACAATTTTCGAAATTATATCATACAGATATGTACCATGGAAGCTCTGTTGTGCGTTTCGTAAATATGCAACTATGAGATATGCAACTTAATAACAAAGTCGAGTATGTTAGATGTGGTGGTGCTCGCCGTTTTTAAAAGTTAGCGCTTGTTTTCCATATATTCGCGATATAAATTTCGTGCAATAAAAACGATATTTTTTTACAATTTGGGTAATTTATTTAATTTAAATCAACTTAACTCTACCCGATTAAAAAATAATAATATGATTCAACAAGGAAATGTATCAAATTTGATATAGCCTTATATATACTTGAAATACAATTTGATCCGAAGAATGGTGGATCGTATTGTATATAAATGGACTATATTACATTGAGTTTGACATAATTTGATTCAATTTAATTCAGTGAAAATAAATTTGTTAAATTGAATACAGGGTGCTATATAGTACGGTCCGATTATTAACGTGTAGTTAAATTTAAATTTTATATGCTTAACAATAAATGTTTATGTCAATCAAAAATTTTTGTATTTTAAATTGTTATGTTCATTTTACATACATCTATTGCTAGATATTTTCAATGTAAATTTTCGAGATAATATCAAAATTTTGAGAAGGATGTTAAGGATTTCCAAACAAAAACGACACTTTTCCACAACTTTATATTTTTTTCCCATAGATCTGTTTAATCCCATATATTAATTTCATTCTACCAATCCAAATATATATTGCCCGCCTTATAACGCATGGTAACTATAACATATTGTAAGATACAAATAAATATGCCGTTTTACGAAAAATTACTATATGTGATCTCATACTTAAGTATATTAAATTGTACAAAACTGTATCACATTATACAAGACTATATATAATATTTTACTCGAGTATTAAATTAAACAACATTAAATATTTTCGCGCATTTTTTCAAAATTTTGTTAAAGAAACAGTATTTTAAAAGAAACGAAATCGAGAAAAAAACTTTGTAAATAATTTACGGAAAACCGTGTTAGAATCAATAAAGGCGAAAAATTTTAATCTATAATTGTAATAAATATTAACGCCCGTGTTCATAAACAGCATTAGATAAATTTATACTTATCTCATTCCCAATGCACCATTCAGAAGGCCTAGTAATATCAGATTACAATTCACTGCAATCATCAAAATGTGATATTTTTGCAAATACTCTTAAGTCATCTGCTAAAAAAAGAGACTTTAAATATTTTCCGATTAACGGTAAATCGTTAATGAATATAATAAAAAGTAAGGGACCAATGTGTGTTCCCTAAGGAATACCAGAGGAGGCGTCAATTAAACGACAAGAAAAATAATTTCCAATTGCCACATTCAGCTTTCTGTCCTCTAGCAATTTTTTTAAATATAGCAAAAGACTTCGCGATAATCCAAACTTGCTAAGTTTCTGCAATAAAAGAATATGATTCACAGAATCTAAGACTTTAGTAAAGCCGTTTTCATTGAATTTATAATATCGCGTGTTAATTATATTAAGTTCGTTGTAGTGAATATGCCAATTTCTTCTATGCTGACAGGAGGAAATTGAATTTTTGACATGATCAAAAAGTTTGTCCTTAACTATCCTATCAACAACTTTAGCGAAAGAGTATTGTTTCACAATAGTTAGTGACCTGGCTGAGATCAACGGATTTAAAAAAGCGGACGATGAAACAAATTTTTAAATTGTCTAATAATTGGCCACGTTTAATATACACAGAAAAAATTATGGGCCAAAAATATCTAATTAATTGATTGTTTAAATACCAATGGCAATTTAAATAATTTTTTTAATTGATTCAATTAAAAAATTTATAGAATTTCCTAATATATCCAAACAGTGTTGACAACATGTAAACAAAATTTTTAAAAATTTGGCAAACTATTTTTTTTTTATTTTATTTAGATTAAATAGTCAAACAAAGGTTTAATTATATCAATATATTATTTAATTTGTAAATAAAAAGAAAAAAAATCGCAAATGATAAACTTTTAATAAGTTGAATAGTTTACCGATTTCAAATACACGCAAAATCGTAGTTATTTCACTAGAGTTTGCAACACACTTTTTGTTGAGATATTCGTGTACGCACGAAAACTTAATTTAGTTTCGTGTTTTTTCTATGTTAATGAAAGTGCACATGTGGATTTAAATAAACCTTATCGAAAAAGGACAATTAAACTATTATTTTTGTAAATAATTAAATTTTCAATAAGTATAATTAAATTTTCAATAAGTATCATTTTAAAGTTGTGTGTGATTTTTTTAAGAAAGCAATTCAATTACAAGAAAAAGTTCAAGAGAAGACAAGAAAACAAAAATTTTGTCTTTACTTTTATTTGTTTTCTTATAATACATTTTTATATTAAAAAGCTTTAATTTTATTATAAATAAAATGTCAATTTAATTTACAAACCTATATTTCTTTTTTTATTTAATGGGGGGCATATAACAAAAATAAAATATACGAGTTTTCAATTAAAACTATCATTGTTTTCTTCTCAAGTTTCAATTAAAGTTTTAATCAATTTAACTAAACTTTTAAATTGAGGTTGTAAAGAAAAACAATAACTCTTTTAATTGCTATTATTATTATTATTTTAATTGAAAGAGTTTTAATAAACTGTCTGCAAATTTTTTTAGTTAATACTATCATTTCAGTCGTAGGTGCAAAATCAATTAAAATATTAATTGATTCAATAAAATTTTTAATTGAAACCCGTTTTTAGTTTTTTCTGTGTATGCGTTAAAAAGAATTGAAACAAAAGTTGTGAAGAAGAATAACGAGGAATATGATCCAACGGAACACTTATGGCGTTTTCTTTTCTGACAAAAAAATGTTGCATTTTTATAAGTGACATTTAAATAATGTTGTCATAACCCTCTTAATATGTTGCCATATTCATAGTCACAATAAAACATGAATTTATACTAAAAATGCTGCCCTGCTTTAGAACAGCTGATTTGTGTATAAAAGAAAACAAGTTGAAAAATAAAAAAGCGGCAAATTGCAAATTGGCCTTCAAATTGTTTTTAATTAATTATTTTTTTTTTATTTAAAATGGATTCAGGAATTGATGCAAGCACAATATTTCGCTCCTGCAGAACACACATTTCCTCTTCACCTGATGATGAGGAAGTAGTACCCCAACAACATTGTTTACGCATATCACTACAGCAGCTTTTTCCATTTTTAGCAATTTAAATGTATATTTTTTAAAATTATTATAATTTATAAAACAAAATTTGTTAATTTTCGTCTTTAAATATTTTTTTTTTTCAAAACAAAACTATAAAATCAGCTTTTTTATAGTGCAACATTTTCATCCCATCATTTTATAAAGGGTGAAAATGGCAACATTTTTGCATGTTAATAGGGCGACATATTTTTAAAAGAACATGATTCCTTTTTAAAGTGCTGTCAATTTTGTAGAAAAGAACACAAAAAATGCAATTTTTTAGAAAGGGCAAACAAAATGTTACATTTTTTGCCAGAAAAGAAAACGCCATTAGTGTCATTGTTTAAAGTACTTATAGCTTAAATTACATCAGCCAGAGCTCTGATTGGACTGGAGGTTTTCAATACCAGAAATAGGCTTCACAAATGTACTCCGAAAATACTCCGCAAAGAGATTACACGATTCAGCATTTCCATCAGACACTGAATTACCATAAAACATACGCTTAGGTATGTCATTATTAGCCTTTTAGCTAATAGTAATATAATACCAAAATGCAGAAGAATCAGATTTTATACTGTTCTCCATATCAAAAATATACTTTAAAAAAAAAAAATTTCTAAAGAAATAAAACTTGCTGCGTACCAAAATAAATGTAACTCAGTCGAAATCTTTACCAAAATTTCTAAACTTTTTATTAGCTTTATTCTTAACGTCCATCATAACTTTAATTTTATTGTTATTCGATAAAAAGTTGTAATAAAATTAAGATATAAAATTTTTATCGTGATCATGCTTTATTTAAAAAAATTCCATTGCATTAAAAAATAAAATTATTTGAATCTGTTGAAAAAAAAATTAATAAAGAAAACTAACAAATCAGCATATTTCACTAATGATTAAACTTTTAAATTTTGTAACAAAACCAAAAAGAAACCCAAAAATTATATAAAATAATATATAAATCTAAACAAATATTAACACTTTTATGTACTCATTAAAATGAAAATATTCTATTCATGTTTATCCTTTTTAAATAGACAATAAAAATGAATTTTATATAAAAATCAACATTAGAGTCAAAGACCTTTTTTCTGTATTTTTGTTCTCAGCATCGTTTTTTGTTGTATAAAAGTTAATGATACACTTCAAAAGATTTCAATGGGGTTTTTGGTTATATAAAAACATATATGTATATATATTTGTGGTTATTTAATGAAATGAAAAGGAAAACTCTTAAATATATGTACACTGAGGTATGTTCATGTTCAATATCAAAATAGTGTATAAGAAATTTGTAAAAAACTAAATAAAAAAAATGGATTTTTCAACATTTCACATTAAAAACTAAAAAATCTTAAAATTCTCGACTGCATAGAAAATCCAAAATTTATGTTGAACATTCTAAAATAAAAAAGAAAAACTTAGAATATTGGGTTAGAATGTAAACAAAACTCATTACAAACGATAAACAATTTAATGATGAACTCTTGAATAACCGTTCGTACACCAAGGCATTGGTGTACGATTATTCAAGGCCATTTTTTTTTGTTTCAAAAAACGTTTGATTATTTTTTATTGTTTAAGTTAAAATTTTGGAAAAAGTACGTCAAAATTAAAAAACCAGCTACTGCTTTTCAAGAGCAGCCGTTTAGACAGGGATGGATGTAAAGTTTTTGTGTGTTTACTTATAAAATAAAACAAATTCACTTGATATCATTACGTAAGTGTTTTTTTCTTGGTATATTATATATAGGGCCTATATTCAATATCCTCTATCTTAAATTTTCTCGAAATGTGTTTTTTGATGGCAAAATATTCAGTAAAATATGCCTCATCTATGGTATCAATTTCAAAGTTGAAGCATATTTTTTTGCAATTTTATTTGCATTTTCTTATTTCTCTATCTCAAACAATTCAATCTTGTGAATGAAAAATGCTCTATCTATTCATATAATAATACATTTTTTTCGAATATACTCCTATTGCAATATATGTTTTCTTACTAAATTATGCATGCAGATCACGAATCTGTCCAAAGTTCTTAAGCCGTGTATATTGTTTTTAAAATATAGCGAATTATAGTTTTTAATGAAGAATTTTCTTTATTTTTAAATATAAAATGAACGTAATATTACTTTTGATTTGAGTATCTTCAGCAAAAAATTGTGCTTAACCAGAAGCAGTTCTAGAAGGCATTATTTAATTACCAAGCGCTTCCGGAACAATTCCAGAAGGCATGCTTTTTGTTAGCGATGTCCCACTTGGCATGTCTCTTTTTAGCAGGTGAAAAGCGTGCTCTAAGAAGCAATAAATTCATAATAATAAATTCATGCCTTCGTAGGAAAGGAGAGGCGCTTTTTTTGTGTATTGACAGCATTAATGCTTCATTGTATGTATTCATTACTGCTTCATTGAATGCATTATTTATTGCTTCAAAAGAATACCTTCAGGGAAGCACTACAGAATGTTTAGTTTTGGTTTTAAAACTATAAACTTTTTTTACGTATTTCAGCATTTGTTATTCAATTGTAGAAAAAGAGTCTTTGGTCAACAAAATCTGATAATAAACTTGCAATTACATTACGTACTTTCATAGAAAATTTTAATATAAAATAAAGTTTTTAATAAATTATTAGAAATATTCTTCTTAGTTTGAACGAGCTTAAGATCATTTATTTATTAATTATTTATTTCCAATATTTCGTCTCCACATTTGGGTGACTTCTTCAGGGAACAAATATTACAATATGAAAAACCTGTTTTAATAATTAAAAACTTATATGCATATAATAAATTTTTTTAAAAAGGCGGGAAATCAAAAATATTTTCTATCAATATAAAAAAATAACAAAAAAATTTATTACATGTAGATAAGTCTTTAATTATTAGAACAAGTTTTTCAAATTGTAATATTTGTTCCCTGAATAACTCACACATTGTGGAGACGAAATATTGGAAATAAATAATTAATAAATAAATAATCTTAAGCTCGTTTAATCTAAGAAAAATAAAATAAAAGAAGATAAAAGAAATCTTAACATTTTTAGAAATATCTAAAGTGGGCTTATAAGGTCATTTGTTTTTAAAATAAATAAAAGACTATTTATTAATTTTTATCCGATGTTTCGATGGATATTTCCAACATCCTCAGGGATAATTTTATTAATTTGGCAACATAATGAGAAAATACATAAAAGAACAATAAGTTAATAACAAACATCAAAACAGTGCGCCGGAAGGCTAGTTGGTAGCATGCTGGCTTATCAGTGCGGGGGGTCGTGGGTTCGATTCCCACCAGAGGCACTGGTCTGTTTTCGCTACAACGCACCGAAAGCCATAGTAGCTAGTGCTCGGTTAGGGTAATAGTATATAATTTGTAATTATATGATAATTAATTAATAAAAAAAACAAATGATACATTTTTATAGAGCTATTTTAATTATTAACCATATACATAATTACCCAGAAAAACTGTTAAAATCCATAAGTTCGTAAAAAAAACATTCGATGCAGTATATTTAAATTGTTATTTTTTCAAAAATTACAATGATGGTAAATTTTAAATTTATAACGAGCTTTCAACCTCAGTATATTTACAAAAATAAAGCAAATCAAACATATTAGCTAGGTTGATAGTAGTATTTCGATCTGGCTAAAGAACTCATCAGAACCCGAAGTTTTAGAAAAGCTAGAGCCTCCATAATAGGCAGAACTTTAACAAAAAACCTATTAATCATCAATGTTGCTCCATTCTTGTCTTCTTAGTAATCAAGCACTAACCACGTGGTCTTTTCCTAACAAGCATGATGACGTTACTAAACTTTGAAGTCCAAAAAAGTTCTATTTATATAAAAAATGTTTAGTGTTTACTCTGGCTCAAGTAATATTTTTTACAGTTATATTAGTTTTTTGTTTTTATATACATCGAGATTATTTTTATGTTATTTTAAATTTATAACGAGAAAATCAAACATATTGGCTAGGGTGATACTAGTACTCCGATCTGGCTTAAGATCTCATCAGAACCCGAAGTTTTAGAAAAGCTAGAGCCTCCATAGTAAACTTATACGTTTTTCATCCATTAGACCAGGTCTTGTAAATAACGATCCTACGGTATCTCGCTTAAGATCATTTTTATATCTTCCAGATGACAGCGTCAACTATAAAGTACATTTTGATATTGAACACATTAATCTACCTCTTCGTATTAAACCATATAAAGCTCTCATTGAACCAAAAACCTTATACTCTGGTCCACTTTCAATGCAATTAAATAAATGCAAGAATTTACAAGATTTGTGTAATTGTAATTCCGGAGTTAATCTATCAAAGACAAACTCCAAAAAAGCTTACAAAAAGTTAAAGCACAATGTTATTTTTTTTAATAATTTTCAAGTTATTTCGTTTTTAAATATTATTTATTAATTTTTTTTATACCTTATGTTATTTTTTTTAAATTTACGGAATTTATAAATTTTTTGTCTAAGAAAAAATTTTTTACACATCATTTTTTTTTTAAATACAAAGTTTTATATATCCCACAAAATTGTCAATAATGAAAAATTTTAAAAATAAATTATGTGTTAGATTCAGTAGTCGCTTTAAAAAAATATTGTAGAACAACAAATTTTAAAAACACTTTTAATAAGCAAAATAAATAGTATTTATGCTATTCTGTAAAGTTCTGTTTTTTAAGATAGAGGATATTGAATATATGCCCTCGATATATTTCGTATGTTTGAACAAACTGGTAAAGAGACCTCTAGAAGTATGTGTAGTATGTGTTGAAAAAGTTAACTTTTTTCGGAAGATGCTGAGTGCTATTCATGAATTAGAAAATAAGCAACACAATTTTCTTATAGAAGGAAAAAAATAAATATAAACACATCTGCATTAATGAATCTGAATATTCGTTCATTAATTTATTATAAACAAAAAACAAAATTACAATTAAAGCAGAGTAGAACAAACTTAAATGATTTTTGGAAAAGGTCGTATTCCTTGATAGTCGAAAAAGAAAAAGAAAAAATAATAGCTGAATTAATATAACCAGAGAAGATAAAAAAGCAAAATTCAATATATTTAAGGCAAAAACATATTGTTAAATAAAAGCATTTTAAGTAAAAATTCTTTAAAAAAAGGAATTGAGAAAAAGCTATTTATAGCTCAAAATCTAAAAATGAGTACAAATGGGTAATAAAAGCTTGAAGGAGCACAAAAAGAAAAAAGAGCTAATTTTTCTTCTCTGATTACAACATTTTTATATTTTTTAGTAAACTTATTTATATAAATTTCACCTTTAAGGCTTTGAGAATCTGTGGATTGTTATATACAAAAAAACTTAAAAAATGTTGAATTCTAAAAACTTGTTACAAAAATTTTTAGATTCATAAAATTTGGTATATTTAAAGAACGTTTTAAATTGAAAATAACGTAAAAACAATCTCGATGTATATAAAAACAAAAAACTAATATAACTGTAAAAAATATTACTTGAGCCAGAGTACAAACTAAAAAATTTTTATATAAATAGAACATTTTTGGTCCTTAAAGTTTGGTAACGTCATGATGCTGACCTAACCACGTGCTTGATTACTAAGAAGACAAGAATGGAGCAAAATTGATTATTAATAGGTTTTTTCTTAAAGTTCTGCCTAAAACTTCGGGTTCTGATGAGATCTTTAGCCAGATCAAAATTCTAGTATCAACCTAGCTAATATGTTTGATTTGCTTTATTTTGGTAAATATAGGGAGGTTAAAAGATCGTTATAAATTGAAAATAACATAAAAATTATCTCGATGTATATAAAAATAATAAAACTAATATAACTGTAAAATAACATTCTCATTGTGCAGACATTTAAAAAAAAAAAACTAATATTTAGCCTCATTTTCACAATGTCTCATTTGCTACTAACTGGGACTTTAACTGACACATTTGTTGTTTTTTTCCACATAAATTTTCAATTCAACAATTTGTTAAATTTTAACTGGACATTTAGTAATCGGTAATATGGTCAAAATCACAAAAAATAAACAGCAACACAAAAAGCAATTTACATAGATTCAGATGCGGTCATTAAAAAAGTAGTGCTTTGACCATTGTTCTTTGATGTTGTGCCAAACATCCATTTTATCTCCGTTTACGATCATTCGATTTTTATATTTGAGCCACCAGGTGGATTCTATAAAATGTATTAAATGAAACTACACTAATAAAACAGCTAGTAAAGTAAGAAGAACATTTTGCTGATTCTGCAAAATTTTAGTCAGGTGCTTCCAAATAATGTCAGCAAAATCTTTTGCTGAAATGCAGCGAACTGATTTTTAGCAAAAGTAAACAAAATTTTTGCTAAATATTAGTAGACTGAAAAAAAACTCAACATTTTTTTAGAAAAATTACGCTTTAGTTAATTTATTTGCTGGAAATCCGAAACATTTTTTTGTAATTCTGTAAAAAAAATAATTTCCAATAAGTTACAAAATATAAAAATGTTCATACAATCACATTGACTACACGAATTAATGTAATATCTGAAAATATAGAGAAATAATTATATGGAAAAAAAACAAAATTATCTTTCAACTTAGTTATATCAATTGTTGTTTAAATTATGGCATATTTTAAAGGATGACAAATGCCTTAGATAATTTTAGAAACGACAAGATTTTTCAAGAAAATAACAAAATATAATATATACAACGCTTTTTTATCAATAAGAAAAATGAAACATAATAAATTATGTTTCACATTAAAAAATGCGTTCTTGTCTTTCGCTTTAGTATGTCTACCTGAACGTATATTTGTTTGCAATTTTAAATTGCCAATTTGACCACAGTACATTAATTATCACTATGAACATTTATTTCACAAATACACATTTATTAAGTTTAAATATTTTATTTTGTCTTTAATTTAATTAATAGACAATTACTTTCACAAACTGTTCAAAACCCTTAAGTGTTGACTAAGTATAACAAAAATTTTAGATGAAAACATAATTTTACAAGACGTTTTACTAACTTTTCTACTAACTTATATTCTTGACTTTACTTTAAAATGGTGGAACTTAATTCGTGGAACTTAATTTAAATAAATAAACTACACGCGACAAAACAAAAACCCATTGCCATCACGAAAACCAACGATTCAATAATTTTAATTGCTGAAATTCCGTTAACAACGAAAATTGTTAATTCATTTATAAATTTATAGCTCTTTAAAATTCTCTTTCAACTAAATAATAATAACTCATTTAATTAAAAAGTGATCAATATTGTATACCTTCTCAAAGAGCAAAAACAATTGCATAAAGTGTTGTTGCCATACCAAATTAAATTTTTATAGCTTGAATTTTATAACATTGAATTTTAACTGGCATGTAATTCGCATTTAGTTAGCAGATTTATTTATACTTGTGTGAACAAATTTACATAGAAATTATTTTTTTTTGTTATTGAAACGTAGGGAGTATGTCAACATTTTTTTTGGATTTTTTTTTGCAGAAATTAGACATTTTGTTAAAACCAGTGCACTTTTTTAAAATAATTTTTAATTTAAAAAATGTTATGTTTTCTTTGATCTTCTTTTATTTAATTCTTCTTATTTTAAACGAGCTTAAGATGCTTTACTTATTAATTATAATTGCTTATTTCCCTGAAGAAGTCCCACAATGTGGAGACGAAATATTGGAAATAAGCAATTATAATTAATAAATAAATGATTTTAAGCTCGTTTAAAATAAGAAGAATTAAATTTTTAATTTATTTTTAGGCATTTTTGTGTTTAAAAAAGGTAACAGTTTTATTAAAAAAAAATTTACTTCAAAAACTACATTATCAATTTTATGATAATGCTTTAGAATAAGTTTCAAACCACGGAAATAGAATTATTTAACTTAATAAAGTAATAAACCTGATAAGAATTAATAAAATCTAATTAGAATTAATTTAAAATACTTATTACTAATCCACAAACATTTATAAAAAACAACAACAATATGTTTTGAGGTATCGTATAAACAAAATTTCAATGAAATTCTGAATTTTAGCAAATATTTAATTGATTTAATTAATTTTAAATTGACAGCTCATAAAATCGATTTAATTGAAAAAGTTAGGGAAATATTTTTTTCTGTGTAAGAATATGGCGAAATCTGGGTTGAATGGCATTACTGATATGTATAAAATTAAGTCAAAATACAAGATTATATCCTTGTTTATTATTTTTTATTAAAAGTGAGCATAATGTGTAGTTTTGGCAGGACATTTTCAGGATTTTGACATTATACGTTGCCAATGACAAACTTATATGTCCTTTTATATTGCTAAGCATAAAGCTGCAACGGAAATTTATAAGAAACTTGTAAAAGGGAGTGGAAATTGGAAAAAGTGCCCAAAAATGCAAAAAGAAATAAAAACCATAAATATCCAGCACTGTGTCAAAATAATAAAAAATAACATTTAAAATCTTGTAGATCAGGATAAGCCGACTCAAATTAAGGATGCCAATAAGACCTAAGAAGAATCTCCATTATATTTAGCAAAGTTAAAGCAAATTCTTTAATTTTTTCAAATTATTTTGAAATGCGTTCAATTGAATTTCGATTTAAGTTTTAATGTTTGTTTAAATTAAGATCAAAAATATTAATCAATTAAAAAAAAATTTAAGATTTCTCGCAAGAGGATCATTATGACGTTTTTAGAATTTTCCTAGCTTTTCCCGTTTTTGTTAAAATTTAAAAATATTGGTAAACCCAAATTAATTTCGTTCACTGTATATACAATTCTAAAACAAATATCTATGGTTTTCATGTGTCTTTTGTTTAGCATTAGGGCCTTTCCTGATCTTCATTCCTTTTTATTATAATAACGAAGATGTCTTTCAATAGTTTCTGTAAAAAAAGTGTGGTTCTTAAATCATTGTAATTATGACGCGTTTTTCGTTAAATTCTTATTTGTGCGGCCTTGATTAAAGCCAATTTAAGTTGTTAAATAAATAACAAATTATAATTTCTGATAAACTTACGTGTACATTATTAAGCACTTGTGCGCTATTTAATGGCTTTTTTATATCAGTTTTTTCTCCTACTCTGTATATCCGCAAACAATTTATGACAGCGACCTTTAGCGAATAAAAATTAAATAAAAAATCCTATGATTTTACTTCAGATTCTTCGCCTTGAAGATATTTTTTTAAAAGAGTTTTATAATCACTATTATACTGATGACCCAATATATATATTTGACCTTTTTGAAAAAAATTCCAATTAAAACAAAGGTGGGTCAATTGATAAATAATATGTAGGTCAAATAAACACCAAATTACTCTATTCGCGGACATAATATTTGTTATGATACCGACATAATTCGGGTAGATTTTTCAGCTTTTCTAAATTCAATATGGACACTACTGTTTTAATGGCCGCAACTGTATTTGGTTAACAAGAGAAAACAAATTCTTGTTAAATTTCATCAGAAGATGAGGCATAAAAGAATTAAATTCTATTTCAATTAGAATTAGAATATGTTGCTGACTTCGAAGGCACAAGTTTTAATGAAAAGATTTATGCAACCAGTTAAAAGTATTGGAAAAGATTAATCATCATATATATACCTACACTCATATAAAAAAGTCTGTAAAAGTTACAAAAAAAAACTGTAAATGTTAAAGAAAATTTGCTAATATTAGGCCAGTAGATAGTTTTGCTAATTTTAGCAAAACCTGACTGTTATTTTTTAGTAAAGTAAAAGAAGTAAACAAATTTGTAAAAGTTACTAATATTTAGTATTAGCATTTCTTAATGGAAATCGAGTTGCTAAAATCAACCAAATTATGTACTAAATATTAGTAAAATTTTTGTAAAATAAAAATAAAACTGTTGAAATCAGTAAAAAAAAAATTTACTAAATACTGTTAATGGTTCTATGAATTTGTTTAATGACAAGGATTAATGTCAATAATATTTTATCGCAACTATTTTCATTTTCGTCTATTATACAAGTTTTTAGATTTTGAACGTTTTCCGTAAAAAATACTTTTAAAAATTTCCGAATATATCTTATCAAAAACTTATTTAAAATTTTTTTTTTTTTTTTTTTTTATTAATTAATAATCATATAATTACAAATTATATACTATTACCCTAACCGAGCACTAGCTACTATGGCCTTCGGCGCGTTGGAGCGAAAACAGACCAGTGCCACTGGTGGGAATCAAACCCACGACCCCCGCACTGATATGCCAGCACGCTACCAACTAGCCTACCGAACGAAAAAAAAAAATTATTAATATGTCTCTCATTATATAAAATTCAGAACCGCAAAAATAAAAAATTAACATATTTCAACATAGTTTTGATAGAAACTATAGAGCAATATAATAAAATTATTTAGTTTTTGGACTAAAATTGCTTGATTTTTTAATAAATACTAAACTTTTTTGGATGTTTGCATTTCTAGCGTTTTTCTTTTCAGATCTAGTCATTTTTTGTGTCGTAAAGTTGGCAACTTAATATTTAGTTTACGTACATTATTTTTAAAAAGAAGGGAATTTGTGTTTTATTACTTTGAAAATATAGGGTTTTACGTAATAAACAATTTTAAATTATATTTTCAATTTATAACGAGCTTTCAACCTCCGTATATTTACAAAAATAAAGCAAATCAAACATATTAGCTAGGTTGATACTAGTATTTCGATCTGGCTAAAGATCTCATCAGAACCCGAAGTTTTAGAAAAGTTAGAGCCTCCATAATAGGCAGAACTTTAACAAAAAACCTATTAACAATCAATTTTGCTCCCTTCTTGTCTTCTTAGTAATCAAGCACGTGGTTAGGTCTTTTCCTAACAAGCATCATGACGTTACTAAACTTTGAAGACCAAAAATGTTGTATTTATATAAAAAATTTTTAGTTTGTACTCTGGCTCAAGTAATATTTTTTACAGTTATATTAGTTTTTTGTTTTTATATACATCGAGATTATTTTTATGCTATTTTCAATTTATAACGAGCTTTCAACCTCCGTATATTTACAAAAATAAAGCAAATCAAACATATTAGCTAGGTTGATACTAGTATTTCGATCTGGCTAAAGATCTCATCATCACTTAAATTTTCACTGGCGGGAAAACACACAGAATATAAAAATTTTTTACATTTTGTTTTGGATTTTTTGTATTAAAAATTTTTGATGCATATGTGTATAAAAAAAATTCTTTGTGAAGTTGAACCAGGGTTGCCATTTTAGCATTCGTAAATAATATATGATTTTAAACGTTACAAACGTTTGATAATTAAAAGTTTTTTTCTTTATGTTTTGAAGCAACTTTTATATAATTTTAACTCTAAATAAATTTTGTTAATTAATTTTTTAAATTATTTTATTTATTTTTCTGTTTATCGAACTTATACAATACATAGCCCTGTGTTTTAATCAACGGATTTATATATGGTTTTTTTTATTTCGTTAAAAATCTATAACATGACGTTTAATTTGATATAAATCATATTTTATCTAACACTTATTCACTAAAATACTATGAAGGAAAAATTTAAAATACTGCAAAACTGGAAATCCATTAACTTTTTTTTTCAGGACTTGTATTTTTGATAATTTTTATTTAATTATACCAGCGAGTAAGTGTTAGACTTAATAAAAATATAACTTGTTCAAACTAATAAGCAAACTATATAGTTTTTAACGAAATAAAATAAATCCGAAAATTTATCCGATTAAAAAACAGGACTAATATTTAAATTAATCTTTTTGTTTACCAAAATAAAACCAATACATAAAATATCGTCTAAATAATTTTTCGGAACAAAAATTTTGTAGCCTTTTTAGAAAACTTAAAAAATAATTCTTTTACTTATTTGCATATAATTTTGACAAATAGTTTAATACAGAAATTGAACGATATTTTATGTATTAGTTTTATTTTGGTAAACTAAAATATTAATTTTAATTATTAGCCCCGTTTTTTAATCGGATTAATTTTCGGATTTAGTTTATATCGTTAAAAACTTTACGAAACAAGCAATACAATATTGAAATTTTCTCCAAAATCTAATTTTGTCTAATGCATTATTAAATAAAAATCGGTACAAATGTATGGGAAATCGTGTTTCGGTTTACGTCGCATTTCTCCAGTCCCCATTACCGATTCAGACTGGGGTATTAGTGTATTAAGTAAATGTTGTGTTAATTATACAAAACTTATGCAGAGAATACATTAACCAAAACAAATTAACTTTATAATTTAATTAAAATAACTTAAGATCATGAAAAATAATTAATTAAAAGTACTACTGTTATTACATTTTTTTCGAAACTCTTTTAAAGCCAGTTCAGATTTTTGGAAGAGAGCGTTGGATACGGGTTGGTCATGGTTAGTCATGCGATTTGAAATTTTTAATACAAAAATGAGATCAGTTGAATGTTTAGGTCATGCTTGAATAAACGTCACTACATTGCTAGGTCTGTCAAAAAAACAGAGTAGTATTTGGAAGATGACAAAGCCAATTGTGACAATTTTTTGTTGTTGTTTTTGTTTTTTCTTTGATATTTTAAATTTTGAATCTCGCTCCTAGACGAGGACAAGAAATTCTCATTGAGTTTGTGATTTAACATAACAAATATCTCTAGAAATTCTAATAACAACGTCCCCTGAAGATTTCCTTGGGCAGGAATGAAATCCGGATAGGGACACGCCTACATCAGATTGCTTTTCACAATTTGTTAAATAAGTTTTGGGACTTTAGCACATTTAATTACTATAAATGCAATTAATGTTTATCCCGATGAAAATAAATTTAAATAACAAATATGCAGGTGCTTGTGCAAATTTAAATGTAACTGACACTAATAGAAAACATGATTTTCTATTGTTGATTTACTTGAATAAACGTCATTACATTGCTAGGTCTGTCAAAAAAACAGAGTAGTATTTGGAAGATGACAAAGCCAATTGTGACAATATTTTGTTGTTGTTTTTGTTTTTTCTTTGACATTTTAAATTTTGAATCTCGCTCCTAGACGAGGACAAGAAATTCTCATTGAGTTTGTGATTTAACATAACAAATATCTCTAGAAATTCTAATAACAAAGTCCCCTGAAGATTTCCTTGGGCAGGAATGAAATCCGGATAGGGACACGCCTACATTAGATTGCTTTTCACAATGTGTTAAATAAGTTTTGGGACTTTAGCACATTTAATTACTATAAATTCAATTTAAAATTTTCAACTTTCTTGTCATACAATAACAAAACAGTCTCAGTTGTGGCCAACGAACTTGTTGCCAATCGAATTTTGGCGGTTACGACAACTATCTTCATATTAAATTATGTTTCTAGTTGTGAAAGTTACTATTCAGTTGTCTCATTGAATATTATATTCCACTTTAATAATATGAAATTCCAAAAATTTTATTTAAATTAAACCTCTGTAGCCCATGAACTTAAAAATTAAAATTTTTTTTTGGTACGGGAAAGGTTAAGGTAAATAAAAAAAACGTATTACTTAGAAATTAAAAAATATCCTTTATTTATTATTCATTTGCCATTTTAGGGATTGTGACATTACTGTTACATAACATAAAAATATAATTTTTTCATGTAAAAATGTAAAAATATGCATTGTATACAATAAGTAAAAAATATTATTCACAGGTTTTCATAAAATCAACCCAATTTTTTGAACTTTTTGTATTTTTTTTTATAAAATTTTAAATTTACACGTGTTCAAACTTGTCACTATTCGTATTATGCAAACTTTAAACTGACGGAAGTCAAGAAAATTACGTCATCTATGATAGTTTTTTGGTACTAATTTGATCAGTGGTATGTCACAGTTGGGTGACACAAATTTGAGCGAGCTAAGTAAATTCAGTACGTATTATTTCGGGGTTTTTGGGGTTTGTTACAGTAATGTTACATGAGGCTATAATATACTCATTGCACCACAAATGCTTTTATTTTTTTTTTTAATTATTGGCTGATGGAACATTTTAGTAGGATTTGAACTCGAAAGCCCGGAGTAATTGGCTGCCGCTTTACCCATTACACCACAAACAATTATAAATGTTGACTGCTAAATTTGAATTAAAATGTTCTGTTATTAAAACAAGCTTAGTCTGAAATTCGTTTGCCAATACCAATTATTAGTTGCGTCTATAATCAACGCAATCCACAATTCGAATGGTTCTACCAAAACCCGAATTTAATTGTATATTTGATTGGGAAACACGTATTTGCAGTTACCACTTTTGATTATCGACAATTTTTTAATAAATTTGATTGCTGTTACCATTTTTTTTTTTGTTTCCATTTTCAATAAATAGCAGCAACTAACCTACTCCATTACTGACCGAATTTTATGTGAAAAGTTGATTGGAACGGCTGGCAACCCTTGCGTGATTAACATCAAAAAAATAATTAGAAGAAGATAACAAATATAAAATAATTAATTTCGTTAATAAAGCTGATGTAAACAAATTTAAAACGGTGTAAAGGTGAAGATAAATTGATACTGTTTTTGTGTTTATAAAAGTACAATGGCTGGAAATAAACGTAAGAGTTTAAATAATAAAAATAAAATTGTTTGTCTTCAATGCAAAACAGAAGTGTTGGAAAGCGACGATGCATTGCAGTGTGATATTTGTAATAAAACTCTGCATTCAGTGTGTACGAAAATGGATAAAAGGAAAATAGACAAACTGCTTAATAATTCTTCGCTTGAATATAAATGTCATTTCTGTGAACCCAATGAGAGCAATGTCGTAGTGAGTGAGCTGACAGAAATAAAAACAAAGCTAAATCAGCTGGATGATATTAGGGAGACAATTCAATTTATGTCCTCCCAATATGATGCTATTTTAAAGGGTGTTGTTAAAAATACAAAGCAAATTGAAACTTTAAAAAAAGAAAATAAAAATCTACGTGATGAAGTAAAACAATTAAAATCATCAGTTAAATATTTGAATGATGTTAGAGTTCAGAACGATTGCATTGTAAACGGTGTCACGGTGGAAGGTGCAAATAATGCTTTGGATGTTGTTTTGGACATAGCCAAAAAAACTGGTGCAAATGTCTGTGAGGATGATATTGAAGATGCTTATTTTTTGCCAAATCGTAACAAGAAGAGCGACAAAAAATCGATGGTTGTTAAGTTCTTAAATAAGAAAAGCAAGAAAGTTTTCATGAATGAAAAAGTTAAAATGAAGGGGATAGATGACCTGAAGACTGTATTTGTTAATGATTTTTTGAGCAAGGAGACCATGGATGTTTTCAACTATGCCAAATCATTAAAAAGTGTTGGGTTTAAATTTGTTTTTGCCAGAGGTGGCAATGTATTTGTAAAGAAAGATGTACAAACAAGGCTGATCCGAATTAAATCTATGGATGATGTTGACCAATTGTTATTAACCTCTTCTGGTGGTGGTAAAAAAGATAATCGTTCTAATGCGGTTCTTAGTATAACTTCTGATGATGGTGAAAGTGAGGACGATGATGGTAACAATCCTTTTAATTCCAACTAAATCTTGCTTTATTATTATATGTTTTATTTTTTATAATTTACCTTTTATTTTTATTTATGATTTCAAAATATTTTAATAACTTAAATGCATACAATTCTTTTATTAATAAAAATAGTAAAAATTGTTTGAACATTTTGTCTGTTAACATAAGAAGTGTTTCTTCTATTAATAAATTTAACAAATTTAAATACGAGTTAAGTCAGCTTGTAAGGCTACCTGATATAATTACTGTTCAGGAAACCTGGTTCAGTGAAAAATGCATTAATCTTTACACAATTCCTGGTTATGAAGCTGTGCACTGTTGCAGAAAGGATGGATACGGAGGAAACTCTATGTTTGTTAAATATCAATTAAATTATAAAATTTTAACAAATTTCAGCAAGGATTATATGGATATTGTATCAATCGAGTTAATTGATGTGAAAATATTGAATAAGCCACTGATTGTTACGTCAGTATATCGTTCGCAGAAATGTGGTATGCAAAAGTTTTTGAAAGAAACCGAAAATCTGCTGTATTCGTGTACTCATGGTCCCTGTATATTTCTTGGCGATTTAAATGTTGATATGTTATCCAGCAGCACGTATCAAAATTCTTTACTCGATCTTTTTTCTGAATTTGACATGCGTTCTTGTCATAATTTTGTAACAAGACCCCAAAGTAATACGTCGATTGACTGCGTCTTTACAAATATATCACACGAAATTTTTGTACATTCTATAGAAAATATATTGAGCGATCATAATATAATAAGCTGTGGGTTTGAAATGGAAGTAAATAGCCAAGATATCGTTATCGAAAAAAATTATAAAATTAATTATGAAGAATTAGGACGATATATAGATAATAATTTATCAACTAGAAATTTTAATAATTCATCTGCTTTATGTGATAACTTAATAAACACATTTTCTGCGGCTGCATCGTTCTGTACGAATATTACAACCAAACGTTTCAATATTCGTGATAGGATAACTCCTTGGATATCAAATAATTTATTATCCTTAATAGCTTATAAAAATATGTTATTGAAAGCTAGAAGGAAAAATCGAAAAAGTGGAACAATAACAAATCAACTGAAAAGAATAAGTAAAGTCATTAAATTATGTAATAATAATCTAATGAGTGAATATTACATGAAAAACTTAAACTTGTGTTCTGGTGATCCAAAAAAAACGTGGAAGTTTTTGAATAAAGAGCTTGGTCGAGATAAACATGATGTGAGAACTATTATAAATGATAACGATGATATTTTAACAACTAATGAAAATAAAGCTGCAGCTTTTAATGATTATTTCTTCAGTATAATTGGAAATATGCATACAAAGATATCAACAAATGGTGATGATGATATTAACTTTTTCCGTACATTAATACCGATGAGAAGTAATTTTGTTCTTCAAAAAGTTGATAAAACAGAAATTGAAAATATTTTGAATAATTTGAAAAATAATAAAAGCCCAGGTTATGATAGCATAACCCCTAAAATGCTTTTAACAAGAAAAGAATTGGTGGTTGAAATCTTGACTGACATTTTTAACAAACTTATTGATGAAGGTAGTTTTCCTAATGCCCTTAAAATACACAAGACAATACCCATACCTAAAGTGACTGGATCGAGTAAAATTGAAGATTTTCGACCAATTTCAGTGTTAACTATTGTTGATAAAATTTTTGAAAAATTGATTTTTGATCAATTTTCAAATTATCTCGAAAAAAATGAAATTTTGTTTGAAAGGCAGTTTGGTTTTAAAAAGGGCGCTGGTACTGAAGAAGCAGTGGTCAATGTTGTTGAATATATATGTGGAGAGTTGGATGCAGGTTTTAATGGTGTAGCGGGTGTATTTTTTGATTATTCTAAGGCGTTTGATTTAGTAAATCATGATATATTAATAAAAAAACTCGAAGTTATTGGTCTAGCGAATAAAACCTTAGAACTTTTTCAACATTATTTTTCTAACAGAGCGCAGTTTGTGCAGGTTGGCGAATGTAGCAGCACTAGGCTACCAGTAAATTGTGGAGTTCCACAAGGTAGTGTACTTGGGCCACTTTTATTTAAAATTTATATAAACGATGTTAAAAATATAAATTTCAACGGAAAGTTGTTTATGTACGCAGACGATATATGCCTATTTTATCGATATAAACATGTTGCTGTTTTGCAAACCCAGATTGAGTATGATTCTGCTATACTTTCGGAATTCTCGAGACTCAATAAAATCGTTCTTAATTCAGATAAGACTAAGTTCGTTCGATTTAAACCATATCGTTTTAGAAATGAAGATAAAATGGTTGTACATATTAATGGTACTCCGATAGCTGAATCAGATACGGTGAAATATTTAGGTATACATTTGAGCCACAACCTACTTTGGGATACGCATATAAATTTATTAAAATCGAAAATTTCGTCTGCAATCGGTGTTCTTTATAAGTTTAAAAATAAACTTAGCTGTGAGGTGAAAATGCTTATTTATAAATCACTCATTCACTCCCATTTGACTTATCTTCCAATTATTTACGGTAGTAGAGAAAATTCTTCACTAAAATCTCTGCAATCTGCTCAAAATAAAGCTCTAAAACTAGTGTTTAATCTACCAATACGATACTCCACTATGGATCTTTTCAAATTTCATGCTAAAAATGTGTTACCAGTTCGCGGTCTTTATAAACATAAAATTGTAATGTATATTTTTAAAACCCTTAGAGGAAATGTTCATCACCCCATACAGTTTACCCAAAATGCGGTACGTACACAAAGAAATACCAGACAAGCTTTAAACTTGAGCTCTGTGAGATGTCGTCTGGAGCTAACTAAGCAGCGCATTGCATTTGCTGGACCACTTGAATATAATCGATTACCGGTTAATTTGCGGAATATTCAAGTTCTTTCAACTTTTAAAAAACGAGTTAAACATTATTTGTTGCAAAATATAGAAACACTTCTTATGTAATCTTTCAAATCATGTTAATACATATGTTAATAACGTAATTATATGTCATATTATGTTTGCATTTATGAAATCTTCTAAAAATAACTTAATGAATTATATTTTATTTTTTATATTGTAAATATGTAAAGTTGCCTTGAAGCCTTTGTAAAGCCTTTAAGGCGCTGAGGCGATAATTGAATCTGTTATACATATATTTTTTTGCATTAATAAAATTAAATTAAAAAAAAAAAAAAAAAAAAAAAAAATACCAATAATTGTATAATAGGACTGTTATGTAGTTCCTGTTTCCTCTTTTTAATTTCCAGTACAGTATTTTTGGTTTATTAATCGATTATAGGTAATTCCTAATGAAATAACGTCCTATCAAATACATTTTAAAGGTTTTGATCGAATTCCCACCAATCTTTTTTCTGGGTGTATCACAGATTAATAGTCGACAAATAAAGCAAAATATACGCAAAAATGGGTGGATGATATAAATATAAAAGCCGATATATTTCAAAAACTGCAAATGAGAAAAAAAGTTTGGCAAATTTGAAATCATCGTACATAGGCTTATTAAAAAAGATCTGTTCAAAGCGAACAGATCGTTGAGTAGTGTAATTATCAATAGAAAAATCTTACACTTTTTTACAATCTAGCACTTTTTGTTACAAAATGAGTTAAACCCATTTGATGTTCAGAATTTCCATTTAGAATTCTAAAAAAATAAAATTAAAGTTAGGATTTTTCATCTAAAATTTACAAAGTATATTAAATTAGAAATTAAAAACCTTAATTTTAAATTTAAAAACATCAATTAAAATTCAAAAACTTTATATTTTAATATGACACAATCAACAAAAAAAAAAACGAACTCGGGCAAGCAAATGAGTACATGTCTTGTATTATACTAGATCAAATAATTATTAGCTTTGAAAAAATTATGTTTTTCGTATATTTCTTTTGTGCTAATTTTAAGCAAATCGGGTTTCTAAAATTAGTAAAATTAAATTAGTTAAATTAGCAACCAAAATAAGTAAAAGATTTTGTAATTTTTATAATAATCCAGTAAAATAGTAAAAGCTAAATCACAGGTTGCATAACAATTTCCCAGTAAAATAGTAAAATCCTAATAACTGGTTGCAGAACAGCTTATACTGTATTATAACAGGTTCTAATTTCGGTTCTGCAACTGGTTCTTTTTATATGGAGTTTGTCCAATTTGCAATAGGTTCTTTACCTCCAAACAAGAACAGGTTGCTTTAGAACCGGTTCTAGAACCAGTTATAGAACTGGTTCTGGGACAGTGACACCTTACATTTCGGCTCCGTGAAACCTGTTCTGGAACCGGTTCCATGTAACCGGTTTTAAAAGAAGTTGTTCTAGAACAGGTTCAGAGGTAATCTGTTCTAAAAAATTTTGCTGGGTTATACTGTATTAGAACCGGTTATAATTTCTGTTCTGCAACTGGTTCTTTTTATATGGAGTTTATCCTATTTGCAATAGGTTCTTTACCTCCAAACAAGAACAGGTTACTTTAAAACCGGTTCTAGAACCAGTTATAGAACTGGTTCTTGGGCACTGACACCTTATATTTCGACTCCCAGGAACCTGTTCTAGAACCGCTTCCATGTAACCGGTGGTAAAAGAAGTTGTTCTAGAACAGGTTCAGAGGAAATCTGTTCTAAAAAGTTTTGCTGGGAAGAATAGCAAACAATTTTATTGAAAAATAACTTTATACTAAAAATTAGTATATTAGTAATAAAGCTACGTAGATTTGAAACTGTTTTACTAATTTTTATACTGACTTTTTTTTTGAGTGCACTTATATAAATTGAAAATAAGCTTGCAATGCCTAGACAAAGGTAATGGAAAGTTAAAATTCATCAATAAGTATTCTATATATAATTAAACTAAATTGTTTGTATTTATAAAATTAAAACAAATAGTGAATTTTAATATTTGTATTGATTAACAGTTTGTGATACTTAAAATATGTTTTGTGCACACTGACAGATCTGTCTGCATTTTGAATAAAATCAATTAAACTTCATTGAAATTTTTTTTAAAGAGAAGCAACACTCAGGAAATTCTTCCTATTAATTAATGTGTTGCTTTCTTTGGAAAGGGGATAGTGGAGAGATGAAAGGTGGTGAAAGATGAAGGGCTTCAAACATGCCAACACTGTAATTGCGCGAGATGATAAGTCTTAGAACAGTTGTTGCTCGCCACCTGATGTAGAGTTGGCGAATTTAGTGAAGCTTTTTGTTTTATAGCCCTGATTCATTATTTTACTTCGGTGGGGTTAAGTGCTTGGGAACACTGAAGGTGGGTGTAGCGATACATATAAGTGATAGAAAACTCATACATATTATTTTTCTAAATTGATGTTGTCGTCACCGGGAATCGAAACCGGGACCATCCGTGTACCAGTCCAACGCGCTAACCATTACACCACAACGCCCACTATAGAATAGATAGAAACTTTTCATTAAATTTTCATAAAACTGTACACTCACAATATTTTGCCGTTAAAAACAAAGTAATGCGTACTTTAAAACTAATAACCATATAACTAGTTAAAAACTACTCACTTTTCTTTTTAAACAAATGTATTTTTCATGTTGTAAAAAATTACCCAAAAATCCGTAAAAACTAAAGGTTTTATTTTATTTAAACCATTAACAATTAACTTCCATATTATTAAAACTTCAGTTTTTCTTTTTTTTCTGTCATTAACTTTTCGGTTTAAATAAAGAATTTTTTGTGAAAAGAAAATTTTAAATGAAAACAATAACTGGTTCAGAAAAACAGTATTTATGTGTAGTTTTTTTTTTTAATAAATCGTAAAAAAAAGTTTAAAAAAAATATTTCTTTGTAATTTAAATGTATATTCCTTAAAAACAAAGTTTACTGAATACTTCTTAAATAATCTACAATCAGTTACTACTAAAATGTTGTGAGTGTATGAAATACATAATTTTATTAATTTACACTCGATGAATAACTTTCATTTAAAACCTGATTTCATAAAAAGTTTGAAGATTTTCATTAATTTTAGGCAAATTTTCGATCATTTTGTGATGAAGGTTTCATTGAGTTACTGAAAAATTTCATTGTTTTTCGTACCAACAAAATTCTCTCTGTGTATATAGTATTTATATTAGTTTTATACTTCCATGTGTTTGGCTATTGTTTAAAAATAATAATAATTATTTGTAAAGCAAATCATTTATGTCTCTTTCAAATGCACAATATTAAAAAAATATAAACATTTTATACACAAAAAATCTTGTAATAAGAATTTACATTGTGGAGCAAAAGTGAGCCAATGTTTTAAAATTAGAACTTAGGTATAAAGAATGTGTCGAACTTTTGGCCCCCTATATCTCCTACAATCTCAAATTATATAGGATAAGGTTATTGGCTCACTTTTGCACGATTTCAACTTTTTAAATTTTCGAAGAGCGCTTTTTTTGAAATCAAATTGTTTTTAAAACTCTGTTTATACTCTTTACACTTATTTTTTAAAGTCTGTTGAGACTTGTAGAAATCATAATATTTTTCCATCATTCGTTTAAACATGTTTACAGATATTTCAATTTAAATTCAAATTTAGCATTAGAAAACACATATGTAAATAAAGTTTTAAATCGTTCCGCCCTAACGTACGCGTAACTAAATTCAAGCCAGGAGTGTGAAAAATTATATAAAAAATTATATATATATTTTTTTATTTAGAAAAACTTTCATTATATAAAATTGCACATCTTTTCTAAGAGTGAGAAAAGTGCCCATGACATGGTTTAAAAATGAAAACAGTTGCTTAATGATAAAGAAACCAAATGTAAGTGAAAAAAATGGTTGATTAAAACCGACCTGAAATCAACTTATATAAATTATTAGATTGCTGTGGTCTTGTAAAGGTTTTTTTTTTATAAACGTATAGAACTTTAAAATGGAATAAAACAAAGATGAATTTTTTAAATTGACATGAAATTTACTATATATCTTTATATCTTCTGGCATTATAATTTATATATGACTTCTGGCATATGACCGCCACGGCTGGCTCGGTAGTAGTCTAATCTGGAGGTCCAATTTTCGCTGACTTTTTCAACATTCGGACTTATTGGCGTAGACTAGCGACTTCACATATCCCCACAGAAAATAGTCCAGCGGCGTTAAATCACACGATCTCGGAGGCAATCGACGGGTGCGAAACGTAAACTATGCGGTTCCCAACCGTTTTGGCCCATTCACCGAATCTACGCCTTACTAGTTGATCGTTTGGCTTCAATTGTTGCACGTGTTGGAATTTGTAAGCACGCAAACCAAGAACTTTCCGCAAAATCTTCCATAAAGTGGATGGACACATATGCAATTCCTGTGCACAATGGCAAATATATTGATTGGGGTCTTCCTCTACGCTACGCTCTATAGCAGCAATGATTTCTTCTGTACGCACTGTACGACGTCTCTGTGGATGCATTTTATTATTTAGAGTAAACGTGGTGCGAAAACGTTCAATAGTTAATCGAATTAATTTCTCTGATCGACGATTATGTTGACCGTAAAATGGACGTAGTGTGCGATACGTATTTCGAACAGAACAGATTTTCAAAATAAATTTGCAAAATTTGGAAGCGTTGTTCAGGCGTCAGTCTGTTCATGTTAAAATGCCAAACCAAATTTGACAGCTGAGAAAATGGCCTCCAGTTTAAAAAGTGTTGCCAACTTAAAAATCTATACCTGTATAAAAAACACCCTTTACGACCCCATTGTGCTAAACTGATGTATTATAACTATTAGCCTTAACCAGTTTTTCTTGCGTTTTAACCAGTTTTTCTTGCGTTGCTGGTTACGGTTTTTCTAAAAAGTTAAATTTTTCGATTATTTAATAAACCGGGTTTTTTGTTGTCGAATACTCGTTTTATTTCTTCTTCTTTTTCAACTTCAGTATATTCCAAATCGTAAATTTAAGTTCATTGTTAAAAACGAAATATTCTGAAAAATTTTAACAAAAATCAGTTTTCTATTAAAGTGGTTCATGCAAAAGAGCTCAATTTTACTTAAAAATTACTCATATAAAATACTAAAAATGATTTAAAACTTAATAGTGTTTATTGTCAGTGCAAGTAACTCATGAAAATGAGTTACTTGCACTGACAGCTAATGTCAAAGAGTTTGAGATCTATATAATGTAAGCTCAATAACTTAATTTAAATTCTAACTAATTTGTTCCATTTATCATAAAAACTATGCCTAGTATAGGGTGCTATAAATAGTTATAGACATAAGAAATAGTTATTATATGCATTTTTTCCATCACCCTTTTTTCTCATTCGCTTTTGAGGTGAAATAAATCATTTAAGCAAAAAAATCACATAATTATGCTTGTAAAATATATACAAAGTACGCACATAACACATTTGACAATAATTACAATTTCTTTCTAATGAACTTTATGCACGCCATCTGTTAATTAAATTGTTCTTAGAGGAAAATCAAATTTAGTTCCAGTTTTATAGCGCTAAATGTGATAGAGGCATTCTAATAGAATTAAGAAAGAAAAAGAAGTGTAATATATTTCAATAAATTTTTAAATACTAATGATTACAAGAAGCCAAAAATCTTTAACAGCGTCTCTTTAAAATCGTATGAGGAACCTATACGTAGTCCGATTTGTGCTCTTCGCGATTGGATCGTTGTGTAAATAAAACAACAACAATAAAATATGTTTCAAATTTCAGCGAAATCTAATGACGTTTTAAGGTCGCTAAAAATGTTAATTTTTTCTAATACTTTGTATGGAAATTTACATATAAAAAAAGTTTACATAACATTTTTATTGACTTACAACTACGCCCTTCAGGACTTCTTCATGAATTCTGAATAAAAAGAGGTTACAGTACAAACCTGTAATACAGTTTTAACGGTTTTCAACCCATTCTAGATTTTTGTGATTTTGAAAAACGAAAAATTAGTATATTTTTCTAACCTTCTTCCTTAAAGCCTAAAATAAAAAATATTGACATACCCATTGTAGGAAGGATAACGTTAACTTTTTAACTTTTCTTTAACAACTATTTTCTATAATTTAAATACGTTTAAGAAAATAGACTTCATATAGATATAGTTTTTTGACAGAATGGTAATTCTACAGAGTAAAAAAGGCCAAACTGCAGGCATTAAAAAAAAGGTTATTTTCAATCTGCATTGTCGGGAAACCCGCTATTTTATTTAAAAATTTACCTTCAAAAGTGTAGTTATCGCCAAAATATTTAATAGATTTGGTGAATCGTGTTATATCGTATTAAATTTAATATTAATAATTTTTAAGAATTTTAAATTTTTATTAACATATAGTCGAAACTTTATTTATAAAAACTTTTGTTCAGCGATTTTTCGTTATTTTCACTTTAATATGTATACATATTGATTGGGCCCTGAAGAGGTGGAAAATTCCGTCGTCTTGAATTTTGAAGAACTTTACTGTATATAGTATCATAATCATCGGTTTATGTTCCGAAATATAAACTCAAATTCAAAATTACATCAAAAAAAAAAAAAAACAAATTCCAGTTTAGTACGGTTAATTTTGGAACATGAAGTAAAAAGCAAAAGCAAAACAAAATAATTTATATTAGAAATGCTGAGGTTAAGAAGAAGAATAAACGTTTTTCTCTAAACACTATTAAATCAGACTATTTTAAACACTATTAAATCAGACTAGACTAGTTTCTGCCTCTTTTTATGGACAGGCTCATCAGTTATTTTCCATTTAAATTATATTATTATTTGTATCTTATAATTGTCAGATTGTCTCTATATGATAAATTTTTCAACAACCTGAGGCTGTAAGAATCAAACCTGCGCTCATCTTACATTACAAACGTAACAATATCAAGTCATGACCGTTTAGCGATCACACCCAAGTATGGCCTCGAATCTAATGCAGCTAAATTGCAGTTTTCATTCCTATTAGCTTTTTCTGTTATTGTATATTATACTCAGAAGTGACAACACTAACAACACAAATATTCTATTTTTAGATTTTTTGTTTATTTTTCTAATCTCCTCCGTCTCTATTTCACAATGTTACCAGATAATTTATGTTACTAATAAGACTCCTTAAAGTGTTTTTTCTTTTAATTTATCCAATTTGTAGTATAATCAGCCGGTTCTTACACTGATAATACTCCAATCGTAAAATTACGAAAAAATGTCAAAATAACAAAACTTTTTGTAAAATAAACGAAAATTAGTTTTGACAATAATTTCGTATTTTTATGCATGGATTATTATAAGTGTATTGGTTAACTTTCAAGAGCCAGTTATTTAAACTTAATTGGTAAAACTAACATTTTTGTAAATCTTAAACATTATTTTCTAAAGGAGAACCTAAATTTTAATTTTCTGCTTCTCTGATCAAAAGATTCAAAAGATTTATGTTTAAATAAATTTAAAGACAAATCTGATGGTATTCAAGATCAAAGAAATTTGAATGTATAAAAAGCAGCAGCATATACAAAAAAAAAAAAAACTCAAATAAATACATTAAAACATCAAACACTAAAACTAATAGTATTTTTTTTCCTATAAACTCACACATTAAGCTATTTGTAACTATAGTTTCCGCATATTTTGTAATGTTTTTTTGTATGTTTTTCGATTTTGTAAAAGTTCTTCTGTTGGAAGAACAGAGTTACTACTAAAGCGCGATGCTGTATAGTTTTGTGTGACGACACTATTCCTAGACAATGTTTTTAAGCGTTTTTTTTTTGTAGTCGATTTTTAAAGCAAGAAAAAAATATTCGAAGTTTGAACATTTTCTACACTAAAAGAAAAATGTCTGTAAACAGTTATTATAAGTTTCGCTGGGTTAGGTTGAGGTGGCTGGTCAAAATCTCAATTATAAGGTGGCGCAAAAATAACCTTCCGATGTTTTTTTTTTATTATGTATTTATTATGTATAGCATTTTCTGATAGGAGGATTACTTTTGCGCCACCTTATAGACTAATTAGGAGAGAATATTTTTTGTGGGGCTATGGTAAGGCTCATGTCTATAGGGACAAACCCGTAACGGTTGACGCACTGGAAGCCAATATTGAAGAAATTCTTCGTGATATACCGGCCGATATGTTGGAGAGAGAATGCCAAAATTGGACCCAGCATATGAACAACCTAATAGCAGCCATATTAACTTTTGAGGTCTTTCAGCTACCCTTTGCCATTCTGTCATGAATATTGTCAACTATAATCACAACATCATATTCAAATAACCCTCTCAATTTTGAACATGACAGACATAATTTTTCAAAACTACGGCGCCTTAAAACATAAGCTGTCAACAATAATTAAAATATTTAAAAAGGGTTAACCCAGCCCTCATAATTATTAAAAACTTCCATTGACACACATGACAGATAAACACAAAAGCACTCAAAATTTACCTAATCTTCAGATGATTGATCATATTTTTCTGAGTGTATATTATAATATTAAAAGTTAAGAGGTTCTCTTACATTGTAACACAAAAATTCTTTACTTTATAACTTGTTAAATGTTTTAAATTTTATTATGATTGTTATTAACTACAAAAAAAAAAAAAAAAAAATCATGAAGAAAAACAAGCACATTTTGTAGACATCAACAGGAGTTGAAAGTGCATAAATTTCTATTGGAAGTTGTTGTAATATTTTTTTTTCTTTCTTTCTTAAAATAAAAGATGAAAACCTAACGATTTTTTTTTTTACACCAACAGTACTTTAGTGTTTCGAGAAAAAGGAAGGAAAATATACACATACTTTACGCTATATGAGCCACTCACTACTTGCTATTAGTTTAACCGCAATTTTTTGGAATATAAAAAAATAGGGAATGCAGAGAAAATTATATATAAAGGATGTTTTTTATACAGGTATAGAACTTGAAGTTGGCAACATTTTTTTAACTGGCGGCCATTTTGTCAGCTGTCAATTGATTTATGTGTAGTTTGGTTTGGCATTTCAACATGAATAGACTGACGCCTGAACAACGCTTCCAAATTGTGCAAATTTATTTTGAAAATCATCGTTCTGTTTGAAATAAGTACGTCCATTTTACGGTCAACATAATCGTTTTCGCACCATGTTTACTCTAAATGATAATATGCATCCAAAGAGACGTCGTACAGGGCGTACAGAAGAGCGTAGCGTAGAAAAAGACCAATAGACCAGAGGAAGTCAATGGTGATCGCTATAAAGCCATGAATACTGACTTTTTCGTTAATCAATTGAACAGCCATGATGTGCAGGAGCTGTTGTTTCAACAAGACGGCGCAAGATGTCACACAGGTCGTGTCACAATTGATTTATTGAAGGAAACGTTAGGTAACCGCATAGTTTCACGTTTCGGACCAGCCAATTGGCCTACAAGATTGTGCGATTTAACGCCGCTTGACTTTTTTCTGTGGGGATATGTGAAGTCGCTAGTCTACGCCGATAAGCCCGAAACGATTGACCACTTGGAGGACAACATTCGCCGTGTTATTGACATATACGGCCACAAGTGTTGGAAAAGGTCATCGAAAATTGGACCTCCAGATTAGAGTCAGCCGTGGCGGTCATATGCCAGAAGTCATATTTAAATTATAATGCCAGCAGATTATCTTTCTAATGAAGTAAATTTTATGTCAATTTAAAAAATTCATCTTTGTTTTATTCCATTTCATAGTTCTATACCTCTATAAAAAACACCCTTTATACATTTTTAACATATGCATAAACATGAAACGTGCTAATAATATGCTGCATAATGAATGCAATAAGCAGCAGAAGCAGACAGTCAGCAGCTAGAAAATGGTAAATTCTATCGAGCTCATATGTCAAGTGTTTAAAATTCGAACTATAAAGTGTGCGCCCAAATAAACGTTAACACACGTTTTTCTTTATAACATTTTTTTTGATTAATTTAAATATTTTGTGTTCATCAGACTATGTTGGAAAAATGTGTCAGATAATAATATGTTTTGATTTGTCAAAATCAATGGTATAATCTAAAGCAAGTGCAAGTTGGATTTTTGAAAAAATTACACGTATCCTGTCAGTTTGTTTCATATCTGGTAGTACATTTGGCAGAAAACCTGAAACTGGTAAAACAAAGAAACACAGGAACTCTTACAAGGCCAAAAAGGTGGAAAAGATTTTGAGATCTGATCCAAAGGTTTTTGGCCACAAAGTAGCACGACTCGTGCAATGTTCGAAATTTTTTGTGTGACACTTTAAAATATGGCTGGCCTTACTACATTTATAGTGCAAAAAGTACCGAATAGGAATGCTAAGAAGAACACTGAAGCCAAAAAACAGATTTATTTTCAAAAATTCAAATGTTGGATTTTCCACAGTTTAGCGGACGGTAGTTTTATGCGGAGAAAAGTCTTAGAGATGTCCCGGAATAGTACTAAACAAAAAAGTTGTGAAATATATTTTGAACTTTCGATATACATAGGTGGACAGAAAAATCACTAGAGAAATTGCTTATGGTAGGCATACCAGAAAAATTAAAAAAAAAAATATATTTGAAACGACTAACTTTTATATAAAATGGTACAGAATATGAATCTGTATAAAATTTGAATCAATAAAATGTTTTATTTTAAAGTATCGCTGAACTAAGTCTCCATGAACTTAACTTTTTGTGTGTAAACGCTTATTTGGGCCCACACTTTATTTTATAAAGAAGGGAGAAAATGCTAATAACAAAAATTTATAGTCTTACGGTCTAATAATGTCGAAAAGATATGAGCTAGTTCAAAAATTTTAGACCCCTGTTAAAACCGACTTTAGATGCCTCTTCTTCTTTTTTTTTTGTCTATAATTAAAAGCAATCACATGCACAGTAGGGTGATAACTTTTTTTGGACAACATTCTCCCCAGGGGTTTTCTAATGGCAAATATTGTATTAATGATAAAAAAAAACTATTTCAGTTCAATTTGGTAAAAAAACCTTGCGCACCGACAGCGATTTCTAAAATGCCTTTAATATGTTTATTTTAAATTTTTTTTAATAACAATTTTTTTTAAATATGGTTTATACATATGTAAGTAAGCAAATTTGGAAGAAAACTATTCCATTGACTCGAAAACGGACTTTACTATTGATACCAGCATGCCTTAATTATATAGATGTGATAGTCAGACGTTGAGGCATCAAAAAAAGTTTTTTTTTAACTTTGTTTGATTCAAAACTTTAACGCGTTTTGTGCGGAACCTTTTTTAACGATAGCGAAAAACTAAAAACGCAGTTCTTAATATTTGTCCATGCCCTACACGATTTTGTCTGGGGAGATTTGATATTTGCAAAAAATGCAAAAAGTTATCACCCTAATGCACAGTTTTACGTTTACAATTGAAAAAAATTACTTAACTATTCAAAAAATTAGACTGGGAGATCCATTCACTTAAAAATTGATTTCCATATCACTGCATTGTAAAAAGCTGTATGGTGAAGTGAAACCAAAGTTTTCCGATTTTCAAACTTGTACAGTCTTTTCCATATGACTTTTGCGCCGTTTTATCGAATTGAGTTTTGTGAACAGTATTTAAAAACGGCATATTTTTATATAGTTTGAGGTGCTCTAAGTTGATGTCAGCGCACCAATATCGGGACTCCAACATCACAAACTCATAATGAATTGGCGTAAATATTTTTTTAAAAAAGGGTCCGCCAAATAACTTTTTTTTTTTGAACTCCTGAACCAATTAGATTTTGTATGGCGTCATACCAAGGTCTTTATGCCAAATTCGTCTCAATGATGTCTCCGAAATGTTCAATTATTGAGAACGACGGTGAATTGATTCTGATGGCGCTTCACGCACACTTTCTACCACAGCAGCAATATTCTTGGGTGTACGCACTGTTTTTGGCTTTTAACGCTTTGGTTTATCGATGAGGATGCCAGTTTCTTTTACTTTTTTTGACAAGATAACGAACATACGGACCATATTCGTTCAGCGGAAGGATAAAACTAATTATCTGTCAAATCAGACATGAGCTAAGTGTTACCATTCACGAAATAAGCACTAGTTGAAAAAAAAAACGTTAGACGGCGGACCCTTTATATGTTTTTTGCGTCTGACATTTGCAATTATATTTGAAATTGGCTGAGTTTCTTTGTTAACCGCAAATTCGAGTCAAAAAGGCATTACAATTTTTTTTTTGGCATTTTTTTTTATAAGAACATACACAGGGAGAAAAATGCAGTCGGCACAGTGTTGGCAACAGTAGATAATGAGTTGGCACAACGTGCGATTAATAATCTTCACAGTATTGTCCTGCTACCCGATTTATTGATTGACCGAACTTACCACGAACTTAATCCACAAAATGTTGTGGTTTTAAAAATAGCTTAAATTAAATTAATGTTGAGAAATATGAATAATAAAACACATTCAAAAGGCAGCAATACAGTTCGGTCTTAGCGTTGTACATCATAGTTGTAATGTTGGTAAAAAGAATGTTGGCAAAGAACTTTGAGCGTGGTACCTGCAAAGCACATGATTTGTAAATAAAACAGTGTTTTCCTGGTAAAATTTTAATTTTTTTTGTACGGTTGGAAATTTCTACCTAGTTGGCTACCCAAGCAGAAAAATACAATTGGAACAGTGTTGGCAAAGCGTCTACGACGGTCGGTTATGCGGTGGCAGAAAGTAGGATTAACAATCTTGACAGTATTGTCCTTTTACCCGATTGATAACATTGGCCAACCATCGTTTGTTTGAGCGTACTTGCCACCATTAGTATAACGTTGGAAGTTAAAAAAATTTGGTGCTCTTAAAATGCCCCAAATTCATTTAGTTTTCAGAAAGATTTATATTAAAACACATTTAAAAAGCTGCAATACAATTCGGTCTTAGTCATTTGCATCAAATTTAAATGTGAGAAGTATAATAAAATATAAAAAAAATCTTTCTAATATGGTTGGCAATTTCTACCTAAATTGATATATTGCAAAAAAAGTTTAATTTTTTCCAATCCTAGCTTTGTGACAATGGAGCAAGCAAAATTAGCATATTCTTAAAAAAGCGTCCTTATATACAATTTTTAATTTTGGCAATTTTAAGGTATTTTATATGATTCCCGTCAATAATCATCCTACTAAATATCATTAATCCCATTTTTTTTAAGTTCTAATATAATAAATACAATGAGGTCTATAAATTTATGTAGCTTTAATTAAATCCAAGAAAAAACTGTAATTTTAATTTGCTGGAAACTTAAAACCGCCATAATTTTGCACCGTTAAAGGTATATATTCACCCGAATGGATTTGGCATGCTTAAATCTCGTCACACAAAAAAATAAGTTGAAAATATTGTACCTCAAAGTGTCGAAAATTTTTAAAGTTCGCCATATACTATATATATGTATTAACGACCTGTTCTTGTTTTTCAAAGCAAAATAAATTAAGATTTCTAAAGTTAAGGTAGTGCTGCTTTTAAAAACATTTTCATAACAGTGTTGCAATTGTAGGTGTAGTAGTTTGAAGCAAAATAAAAATAAATTAGAAACCGTTGCTTAAAGGACATAAACAAATTAATTGGCAATTGCAAAATTTAACAAGCTGGTAATGGATTTTTTTAGAATTTCGATAATAATGCTGGAGGCAAAGAAACTAAATAATTGTGTACTATCTTCTCTTCTTCACAGAAATTTTGGGTAATTTTAGTAAAAAATAAAATTAATTTTTTTATATATTTTTTTTTATATATATTTATATTATTTTTATTTTTAAGTTTTAGGCCTGATTACTAAATATCACGTTAGCTACTAACTGGGACTTTAACAGACACATTTGTTGTTGTTCCCCATATAAATTTTAAATTTAACTATTTGTTAAACTTTAACTGGACATTTGGTAATCGGGCTTTAGTCTGTAAGGAATTTATGTTTCATTGACTAATAAATAATTAAAAAAAAATATTAATTAAATGTCAAACTGAGATAAAAACTAACAAAAACGGAAGTTTTCCAGCCAAACGTGGCTGGTCTGAGTAAAAGTAGAGTTTCTCGACAATAGGTTATTAAAAACTAAACTCTATTTTAGTAAAGCAAAACTTATAAGGAAATATTTATAAAAGATTTATTTCTAGTGTTTCACGGACTAGAATTGTCCGAGTTAGTTAAAATGTTCACTGTATACGAAAAACATACCATGTGTAAAAAATAGGAGGTGCACTGTGCGAAACTTGATATTTCGTAAAATAACTTTACTAGTAAAATATAAGCAAGATTCAAATTATTATGTAAATAATTTGCACTTTGACCCCACGTTGGGCAACATATGTTGAGTGAATAAAATATAGTTATTGGAAAGAAAGATTGGAAGTAAATTTAGTGTACCGATTAAAATTTTAGTAGAAATATTCAAAAGAGTGATTTGGAATGTACGTTTGAAAAGAAAAAATGTAGTATTTTTGGATTTTACTAAAAACCACAAATTAATCCTTATTCAATAAATGTTCAACGATTAAATCGATAAGTATTTTTAATATAAATTTTAAGCAACATTAAGATTTAAAGCGAAATTAAAATTAGCACACTTCAGTGTATGTTCAAAAAACTTAAAGCATTTGCATTCAATTTTGAAATTTCTGATGCTAAATATAATGGAGATGCTGTTAACGTTTTATTGTTATCATTAACTTGAATTGGTTTATCCCACTCTAGAAGATTTTGGGTGTTTTTTTGTTATATTGTCACTGGGCTGTTAATTTGTAATTTATAGAGCTTTGGCAGGGTTTACTTTTGACTTTTATGGTCGCTATTATCAATTTTTACTCTCCCCTTCAGCTTTCTCATTAAATTCAGTCGCAGCTTTACGCTTATTTATTTGCAAGGTTTAATGAGAAAATTCTGGAAATTTCCTGTCGTTACCACTTATTTTGGTCAAAACATATTTTGAGATAATCTTGTCTTGTATTTTGAAATCATTTATCCGAAATTGTTTAAGCGTTGCAAAGAAAATATGCAACTTTTTTTTAACACCGAAATTTCTCTATACTTGAAGAATGATATTCAACCCAGATTTTTCCATATCCTTAGATTATTTCTTCAGATCACACCCCAGACAGAAAAATACAATCGGCACAGTGTTGGAAAATCGTCGGCAAAGGTCGGTTATGCGTTGGTAGAGTTTAAGAATCTTCACAGCATTGTTCTGTTACCCGAGTGATAACAGTGGCCAACCGTTGGTTTGAGCGATCTTTACACCTTTGGCATAACGTTGCTAATTCAAAAAATTTGTTGCTTTCAAAATACCTTAAATTTAATTAATTTTGAGAAATATGTATAATAAAACGCATTTAAAAAGCCGCAATACAGTAAGGTATTAATCTTTTACATGATATTTAAATGCGTGAAATATAGTAAAATGTAAAAATAGTTAATGCTTCTATTTGGTTGTAATATTGGTAAAAACAATATTGGCAAAGAATTTTGCAGGTGGTACTGGCAAAATACATGCTTTGCTAACACAATAGTGTTTTTGTAGTACAATAATAGATGTACTTTTGGTAATTTTTAACATGGTGGATTTTACAAAAATAGCAGTGGTTTGCCAGTACTATTTTTGTACGGTTGGCAATTTATACCTGGGACACTATATATCAGAACAACCAGTTAAAATTTAATTTATTTAAAAATAGTATGGTATCCTCTTCATGGTTCACAAAAAATGATTTTTATCACGACTGGGAATTTTGATTTTAATCTGAGTTCAAAACGTTCTTATATTTTATAATTGTTACTAAAATTCCCGAGAGAAATTAGTTTCATTTAATGTGTGCGGCTGATAAACATTGTAGGGCAATAATTTGTAGCATTAAAATATTTGAGCTGCGAATTTTAAATGCATTTTTAAACTTTTTGTTACGGCAGACTCCAGTTTCAAAGTTGCAGACCTCTAATCAGTTTTCCTGTGTGATTTTCCTTTTAATGGTCAGATTGATTTATCAGCATAGCTTTTGCAATAATCAAAAACTTTAGAACAATGCATTGAATTATATATTTTTTTGTCTGGATACTTTTGATTTTCGCTGCATATTTTGTAGTTTAATTTCTAAAGATAAATATTAGTAATTTTTAACAATTCAAAAGACTCCAATAGTGTAATTAAATGCCAAGAAAATCAAATTTGTTTAGTCAATTTGCAAAAACAATGAAATTTATACAAGAGTGCCCAATTGAATTTCTCACCAACTTATAATCTTATAATTTGTTTAATTTATATCAAAAATATTAATTAATTAAAAAATAAAGTTGTGTTATTGATAACTAATCCAATATGCATTATTTTGTAGTTTTCAGATTTTGTCTAACTCTTTCTTTTTATTGCTAAAATGGTAGAATGAAAAAATATTGCTGAGCCCAAAGAAATTTCGTTCACTGTATAAGGTCAATAAATTTAAATAAATTGACCCTTCTGAAAATTTTAATCGTAATTATAAATATTTTTTATGTACTTATAAACTTCGTCATACCCTATTAATACGAAAATAAATATTGTATGTATTCCATTGTATATTTTAAGTTTCATTTGCGCTGCTGTCAGACAGTCATCTTTTATATTTGATGGCCTCTTTACAACTTCCTTATTTAATTGCTTTAATGCCTGCTTGTGTTGTAATAAAGAAGAACAAGTTGATGACGAACAAAAAAAAAAAAAAACTCTATTTAAAAATTAAAAACCATTCCAACAAAGACTATAAACATTCCTTTTAGTTTTAGCTTTAACCCTCTAACTGGCAAGGCTGATTTAGCATTCACAAAATTGACAACAAATGCTTCGAATGAATGTTTCATACTCGTACTTAGAAATTAATATACATATTTCGATAGAAAACAAAATTTACTAAATGTTTTGTGAAGAAATTTTTAACAATTTCGTAAAAATTAATAACCCGGTTAAAATATGCAAATATATGTTTTATGTATGGCCATATATGGAAATATATGCGATTACATATATTCGAAAAAGACACATATGTGGTCATATATGGAGATATATGTAATATTTGCAAAAGGTACGTATTTGGAAGTATATGTTATTTAATATTCACAAAAGAGAGTCATATATGGGCAAATATGGAAGTATATTGAATTCCATAGAGAAGCTGCACTCAAGAAATTCTTCCTATTTATTAATGTATTGCTTTTTTTGGAAAGAGGATACAGGAAATATGAAACGTGTGAAAGATGAAGTGCATCAAACATCGTAACACTGTATTTGCGCGAGATGATACACAGCAAAAAATAACCTCGATTTGATAAGAAGTAACTACATTTGTATGAAAGCGCTTAACTGTCTAGCATACAATAAAGCAATTGTGTAGGCATTTTGCTGTGCTTCCCTGAAAGCATTCTTTTGAAGCAGTAAATATTACATACATTGAAGTAGTAAAGAATGCATACAATGATGCATAAACTTTGTCAATACACAAAAAAGTGCTTCTAAGAGCACTTGACGGAAGCACTTTCCACCTGCTAAAAAGAGACATACCAAGTGAGACATCGCGAACAAAAATCATGCGTTCTGGAATTGTTTCGGAAGCGCTCGGAAATTTAATAATGCCTTCCAGATCTGCTTCTGGGTAACCACTTTTTTTTTTGCAATGTAGTTCTTGGAAAAGTTGTTGCTCGCCACCTGATAGATAGTTGGAGAACTTATCGAATCTTTTTGGTTCATAACCCTGATTCATCATTTTACTTCGATGGGGCTAAGTGCTATGGGAACGCCGAAAAATAAGTATATATTTTTTGACTCTTGTCTCCATTACGTCAATATTAACGCATTTAACTCTTATTTTAAAATTTCATTAAGTTTAGAAGCAGTTTCCAATTTTTTTTTTTTTTTAATTGTTGCTTTTGACAAATATGTCAATACAAAAGTACCAAATGTGTTTCAGTTACACTTGTTAACCTTATGAATCGTAAATATAAGTATACTTAAATTAAATTATAAGTTAGTTAAATTAAAACATTGTGCACAAATTTTTTTACACACAGATAAATATACGAAATATTTAAAACGTTTAATTCCCGTGAAAAAAAAATATTAAATTTAATTCGGAAAATGACTTAATAAAATTTAATCAATCAAAGTCCGATTGTATTTATTGTATTTTGTATTTATTTGAAATATACTATAATACTATATTTACTTTTGTTTGGAAAACGTTTCCGTTTCCAATGTTTCTCATATAGCATGTGTGCTCACATTTTTGAAACACTAAATTTATTCTGGATAATTTTAAAAATTTCGATATGTTTCTTTAAAAAATTTGTTTCTTCAAAATGGTTGATTTCTATAAATTAAAATTTTCAACTAAACTACTTTTAAGCATACCCAGCAAAAAATAACCTGTATATGGTAGGCAGTAACTACATTTTATGCTTCCAAAATAGCGCTTCACCGCCTTGCATACTATAAAGCAATTACGGAAGGCATTCTGTAGTGCTTCCCAAAATACATTCTTTGAAGCAGTGAATAATGCTTACAATGAAGCAATAAAGAATGCATACCATGAAGCATTAAGCCTAAGAAGGCATAAATTTATTGCTTCTAAGAGCAAGTGAATGAAACGCGTTTCACCTGCTTAAAAGAGACATAGCAAGTGGGACATCGCGAACAAAAATCACGCCTTCTGGATATGCTTTGGAAGCGCTTTCTGGTAAGCACTTTTTTTTTGCTGGGTAACTTCAAGTTACAAAAAACATACCTACCATCAACTAAAATTTTATAAAATCAGATATATTTACATCTAATTAGATATAATTTAATGTTCCGGATATGGACAAATCTCGGATAAAATTGTATCAAATTATATCTTATTTGATATAATTAGATACATGTAAATGACCAATTTTTCTGATCAATTTGTATGTGTTTATATATGGTAAGTTATCAAATAAGATGTAATTATATTTGACTCCATATTAAAATTTTTTCCCGGGATACCAAATCAAGTAAATCGAATATTATATAATTAGATCTAATGTGATACAATTGAAATTTTAAAAATTAAGTTTTATATAATAAAGTGTTCGGCCAAATTAAATTAGATAAAACTTTATAAATTTCAAGCAGTTTTGTTTAATCGGGATTGTAAATATATACATATATATAATTACATGCAAACATGTTCAAAAGTGCCTTTTTTTTTGCTTGTGGTTAAAAAAATAATAATATCAACGTTTGTCACAAGAATTTAATTAAATTGTACTTTATTTAAAAGTTGTTCAAAATATCGTATTATCGGCAATACACAATATACATATTTTGCCATTTTTAATAACTTTTTCTTGCAAAAAGCCTTTGAAATAATATTGATTTTTGTTATTAAAACAGTTTTTTAAAATACAAAATTTTAAAAAAAAAAAAATCACAAAAAATATATTATATATACACGTGTATCAATGACCATATAAAATAATATATGAACATATATGACCATTAGGGTGATAACTTTTTTTGGACAATATTCTCCCCAGGGGTTTTCTAATGGCAAATATTGTATGAATAATAAAAAAAACTATTTCAGTTCAATTTGGTAAAAAAAACCTTACGCACCGACAGCGATTTCTAAAATGCCTTTAATATAATTTTTAAAAATTTTTTTTAGTATCAATTTTTTTAAAATATGGTTTATACATATGTAAGTAAGCAAATTTGAAAGAAAACTATTCCATTGACTCGAAAACGGACTTTACTATTGAAATCAGCATGCCTTAATTATATAGATGTGATGGTCAGACGTTGAGGCATCAAAAAAAGTTTTTTTTTTTAACTTTATTTGATTCAAAACTTTAACGCGTTTGGTGCGTAACCTTTTTTAACGATAGCGAAAAACTAAAAACGCAGTTCTTAATATTTGTCCATGCCCTACACGATTTTGTCTGGGTGTAGTGTACTCCTTAAGCGTACACTGCATACCAACCACTAATATTGATTTCCCAACATACCGTCTCAAATACTGTAGAGTGAATACCATACAAGTGGCATCAAGTAACAGTCTAGCGACACGTATGACCGCATTCTTTTACTTGCACTCAGATATCTGATGACCGTATGTTGACGATAAGAAAACAATTAATAAAAGTAATTAAGAAATACTAGACAATAAGTTAGATTGTAAGAATAGTATATAAGACATGTAAATTTGTAAATAAAATAGACTTCAATTTTAGAGTTCCAAAACTACACAAGTCACTGTGTTTTACTTTTTTGAAGACTCAAATATTTTGGCAGTTCTTTTGAACGCCTATTTATAAGCTGACCCCCACACAGCTATTAAAATATAGAATTGGGCTATAGGGAACCTTAATAATACACATAACATTACATTACATGGCGATCCTGCCAAATTAACACGTTACTTTACATTACATGGGGAGATTTGATATTTGCAAAAAATGCAAAAAGTTATTACCCTAATGACCATATTTTTACATATATGGAAATGGAGGTTATTTTTCTAGAATGTACGAATACGGACTTTTTTAAACCGGGACAATAATTATTTTTAAACAAACATGGTTTTCAAAAATCTTTAAAGCATACGTAAGTTGACTAGAAAATCTTGGTAATGAGCTTCAAGTAACATTCAAGCTTAAACTTTAACAATAAGTTCTTACTTTAGTCAAAGGACACACTGGATTATATTAGGATACCTATAAAGGTCACCGTATCAACTTAAAAACTAATATACTGATTTTTATGCTATTTGGCAACAAGGAGACAATTAGTTGAACAAGCGTTGAACAAAGTTAAAGTGCGTTTTCGCCCAATTTCGAAAAACGAAAATCACCATATCTTTTTGAATAAAAGCACAACAAATATTTTTTTTGCATTGCAGTTAAATCTTGCTAAGAGGAAGAATTTTTGTCCAAAAAAATTCCTTTGAATGCGTTAATTTTCAAGATGCTTTTTTCGCCTAAAGTAGGCAACGATAAAAAACACTTTATAAGATACTATTGTTTATTTTTTAAGATGAGCACATGATATGAAATTCTTTGTAAAACAGCGTAAGACCGTTATAGGGTTAAGTATATTTCATTCTTTCTCTGCAATTTGTGTAAATATATAATTTTTCATTTCAATGTTTATTTTTTTTGTTCAACAATTGGTTTCATTCTTTTTGCTTTATTATATATGCAAAAATTTTGCAGAACTAAAAAAAAATGATATTACGTTTTTGCTGCAATTTTGTAGATGTTCATTTTTAGATAAATGTAGTAAATGGTTTAAATATTTTATTACAATTTTAACAAGTAAATTGAAAATTTTATACATTAATATAGTTTATTTTTTTATTTATTGTTTCGGTATTTTTGTATCAAACAAGTTTTTGCAATTGTAATAAACTAAAACATTTAAATTAAGAGATTAAAATTTTTTATTTCAAATTTAGGGATTTAAAAAAAATAAGCCATTAAGGCTAACATTGTATTGTAATTTGTTTAAGCTTATTTTATTATATTAATTTTTTAAGTTCCTAAGTAAAAAAGTTTATATATATTCGGATATAATTTTATACAATTAAATGTTTCAATGTATACATTTATATAGTCATATAAATATATATGTTAAAGCATAAATATTTGTACCTTTGTGTTGTTATAAAAATATTTATATGGGTTCATATATAGCAACATATTATTTGATATTGTCTTATATGTCTTATACTTAATACATCTAATTATATATTATCATATATACAATATAAAGTTATATATGCTTTCGTATATAACTCAACATAAATGTACATAAAATTCATGTGAACCAACATTAAAAATATTTTTTTTATAATTTTTATAAATGAATAGATATATTGTTCCATACAAAATTATATAGAAATATATAAGAGCCCGTGACAATACGATTAGATTCAAGCAAATGTAATTTAATGAAATCCGGATAGGGACACGCCTACATCAGATTGCTTTTCACAATTTGTTAAATAAGTTTTGGGACTTTAGCACATTTAATTACTATAAATTTTATCTGTTTAAATTTTGTTGCGAATAAGATCGTATAAGATGAGATGTGATTATATGTGGAATTCAGATTTTTTTTATGTCATATATTATCATGTCCAAAAATCTGTTTTACTTTTTATTTTTTAATATTATCATATACAAGAATATGTTTTGCTTTATATTATCGAATTATATCTAATTCGATACTAATATATAAAATACAAAAAAAATTTGCATGTGGACCAAATGTACAAAATTGTATTAATTGCATCGAATTAGATCAAATTCGATACAATTGTATTGAATTCGACACAATTTGATGTATTTTATATACAAATATATGTTCTAATTTTTCGGATCAAATTTGATCCCATCGCATATCTAATTTATATATAATTTAATGATGTCTCACATAATTTTTTTTACTTGGGTCTGCAAACTTATAATTTTTTCATCGTATATTTGGCTTAATTATTTGTTAATAAAAGTTGTATGAAATATGTTTTTGTGGTCACTACACACAAGTTTCCAGTTTAGAGTTTAAAGTTTTTAACTATACAAAGGATAATGAAAAGTTTTCCCCTTAATGATACATTTAAAAGTTTAGTATGTAAATCGAAACTTCAAAAAGTTTTCACATTTTAAAGATTTCCATCTAAAGATTTCATACCAAACTCAATTTAACTAAATATTTGCGCACTTTTTTTTGCGCAAAATTGAATCATTAATTTTAAATGGCTAATTAAATTTTTAATTCAAAATTATTTAATTAATTCTAAATGCAGTCTGACTTAGTGTATATTCCCTCTGTTTATTTTTGATTTCAGTATAATCGTTTGTAATTAATCTCCAACTGAGTTCATAGGAAACCAGTTTTATGTAAACTTTCCTTACATTCTTTTAAATATGATTCATGAATCTCCAAAGATTCAATATTGTGCCAACATTGCACAGTGGGAGATGTACCAAAAAAATTTTATAATTAGGCCATTTGGAAGGTAGTTGAATATAAATGAAATTTAACACACTCATAGAAGAGGTCTTGACAAGATTATATTTTTAGCAGAACATCTTCCAAAACAGTTTGATATTGGAATTGAGCAAAATCGGCGCAGCGGATAAAAAGTTATGTGAAAGTACCTCCAAATTTAGTAGAATTTCATAACAGGCTTTGATGTATAAAATATTTTGTCAAATTTTTTCAACAGACACCTAGGGGTGAATAATATTTTACATTCACCTCAAATTTTTTCACCTTAAATATATTTTTTTTTTCACCACAAAAATCGTTTTTTAACTCCAAATGTATTTTTTAAACAAAACGTGTTTTTTATTAAAAAAAAAGATTTAGCGAAATACCGAAAATATTTATTCTTTTCTGAAAGGCAATTTACTGAAGATGCGTTTGCTGTCAAAAGGGTGCAACATTTTTTCCTACACTTTACCAAATCTGGCCAATTTTATTAAAAAATTTCAATGTTAACCAAAATTTTTTTATGTGCATTTCTGTGATTCAAAAACAACCAAACAACATGCATCAGCAAGAATACATATTCAAATTGAAAAACCGCAACCAAGTGAAATACCGCAACCGTTATTTTTCAAAAACCTTAACCCCAACCATAACAATAGCCGAAATAAAGAAACATTTATATCAGTACAAAACCACGGTTACGGGATTTTTTTATTACTTTTGGTTGCTACGGACATTACTTTAATATTGAAATTGTTTCGGATTGTGGGGATTATGCCCGAATATTTTTCAGGCACAATGTCCAGAGAAAAAGAATAATAAGGCCACAGAACGAGATAGAAAACTGTGTCGTAATTGTGTAACAATATATGATTGTTGTATAATGGATGACGAAACCAATTTCCTTGGTGACCTTTTCCATCGTCCAGGGCAGGAATTTTATATAGGAACTGTTGGAAAAAAACCAAAATTTTTAGTTTTGCAAACAATTTGCACTTTCGCCAAAAGAAGTACTGTTTACATAACAAGAGGCAATATAAAACACCGATTTGTACATAAGAGAGCGTTTGAAAAACGGCATTAGTCATTTATTCGGGAACATGAGGCATCTATTTTTAAGGGCTGTACCAAAGGAGTAATGTGGTTTTGGTACCAAAAGAATCGACTCCACGTAGTTGCCTAGAATTGAGACCTATGCAAAGATATTGGGCTGTGGTGAAAAGAATTATGAGGAGTACAAAACAAGTCATCAAAGATGCAAACACTTTTAAAACCAAACCATCATTTCACAGCAAAAACGTCACTGAAGAAACAATAAAAGCTTTAATATCTGGAATTTCTGAAGAAGTAATGTATTCATAAAAATAAATAAATTTTTAATTCTTTTTATAAAATATCAATTTGTATAAAATACTAATAAACCGTTTTGTTTATAAAATTGATTGATTAGATTAAAATTTATATAAAGTGCACGTAGCACTAGTTTGATTAATCTCACTCCTTATTTCAAAAACTCAAAGTCTTAATTTTTTAGGCAATCAATTGAGAGCTTATTTTAAAAACATGATAAGCCACATTTGTTGTTTTATGAATTTTCGCTGTTTGCTAGAGATCCATTGATTAATATTTGCTAGACGTCTTGCTTAGTCAGTTATTGCAAGTGTCTAGAGTATAAATGTCCTGCAAAAGTCAAAAGGCGAAAACAAAATAAATAAAAATGTGGCTTATCAAGTTTTTACAATAAGCCCTTCAATTATTTTCTTGGAAGTCAACGCTTTGCATTGCATTTGCTTTCCAACTACCTACACTTAGGGAACTTCTACTTTAAAAATATGTAGTTGTTTGGGTTGTAATACAGTTTCTTAATTTTTAATGAAAATGTCAGTCATTTGTAGAACAAATTAAAATTTTTACTAACCTTGTAGTTCATTTAAATAAACAACAAGCGTCAAATGACTGTTTTATGATTTTACAGTTGTTTTTTGTTATTTAAAAAAATAAAAAAAAAATATAAGTTTGCTTATTTTTTACTACCATGTGGTTCATTTTTACTACAATTGTTAGTCATTTTTTGAACATTAAAAAAACATATGACAATGTTAGTTGAATTTACTGTAATGTAAGTCGTCCTTTGTTTAAGTGAAATTTCATTTGTTTTCAACTACATTTGCAGTAGTCTTTACCTACATAGTATTCTAAGTGTATCCCAAAACTGCCCAAAACTGCCCGAACTATTTGCATTTTTGTGTTAAATCCCCACTGTGCACTGTTTGCATATATTAATTACAACAGATATTTAGATGGAATAATATTGGTGACTAATATATACATAAATATATGCTGGAATGACAGAAAATAAACCAACCACATAAATTCAATATATAAATTTAATAAATATTAATATTATACATAAAGAAATATGTAGGGGAAATTGGGTTAACTAGTGTAGGCTGGGGATTAGTTATTGTTTAGCTCCTAAGAAGCTCCCACATTTATTTTTGTTTAGTCTTTTGATAGAACCATTCCAAAGAGTGGTTAGTGGTGTAGCTTCTTAATCCAAAAGAACTCAACTAAATTATTCGTTAATTGGGGTTTTTGACAATTTTTTCAATGAAAAAAAGTTGGGGTAATTTGGAGGGTTCTGCTTATTTCTTAGCAGAAACCTTTGGAAGGCCGTCCATTCTTTAAGTCTGATATACCGTGTGGCTTTTCTAAATCATACTCCATGATATGATATGTTGGTTTTTTGTTGCACTTCCGCAGCCTAATTAAGATTTTTTATTTATTTAAGTAAAAAATTGCAGTATAAGCACCTTAAGAATTAAATTCTTTTATGGTTCAAAGGGTATCACATAATGAATGTCATAATAACAAATTTTAAAATAGTAATAATAACAAAATTTAAAATATCAAAAAAAAGATAATTTAAATTTAAAAACTTAAGATTCTGGTACATATTCTAAACATATAGTAGTTAAAAAAACATTTATATGTGGCTATCTAGTTGGTATAGCAAAAGATGAAAAGAATAGGCTGAAATAAAAGAAGGTATAGAAAAGTAGTAGTTAGTTGTTGCTAGAAATTAAATTATTTCTAGTAATTAAATTAAAAAGTTCATTTTTAAAACTGTTTTTTTCTGTGATGAGTTTAAGATTTATGGGTAAGTCATTCCAAAGTTTAATTGCATTAACGAAAAAAAATCTATCTGTGTTTAAATAGTAGTATCTAGGAATAATTAATGTCCCTGATCGTATAGACCTGCCGAATTCAATTTTTTTCATAGAGATATGATGGAGTTTTATCTGAAATTAAATTATGCAAAACAACAAATTCCTCATGCGTAAATAGTCATCTATTATGGTCTCGATATAAACATTTCAAAGACTAAATTTATGATCGTTAGTAGAGGAAATAATACACCCTACGCAAGTTCATGTATGAATATAGATAACAATCAAATAGAAAGGGTATACAGTTTTAAATACCTTGGATGTTGGCTCAATGACAGCTGGGACTGTGACAAGGAAGTGAAATGTCGCATAGAAATGGCCAGAAGTTCTTTCTGCAGGTTCAGAAAGATTTTAAGTAGCCGCGATATCAACATCAACCTAAGAATTAGGTTTACAAAATGTTACGTTTGGTCAGTCTTGCTGTATGGTGTAGAAACATGGACACTTAAAGTTGATACCATGAACAGACTCGAAGCATTTGAAATGTGGTGCTATCGAAGAATCTTAAGTATAAAATGGACCGATAGAGTAAGAAACAAGGAAGTATTACAGGCTTTGAACAAAGACCGTGAGCTCTTAAAAAACATCAAGCGTCAAAAAACAGCATACCTCGGTCATATAATAAGAGGACCAAAATATGAATTGCTACAGCTCATTATCCAAGGAAAGATTGAAGGAAGACGTGGAATCGGTCGCAAGCAGTTATCATGGCTCAGAAATATAAGAAATTGGACTGGGTTACGAACAATGAATGATCTTATAAACACTGCTAGAAATAGAGATGATTTTTTAACTATAATTAATAATATTAATTAAATGTACATTATAATATTTAAGTAATGCTCGAAAAAATATGTAACATGTAAAAAAAAAAAAAAAAAAAAACTAAATGTATGTAGTCGCTAAAATCCAGAAGTGGATATGCAAATAAAGAAGAAATAGTCATCTAAGTCACAACCAAGTACCTTTTTGTTCCATGAAGAAATACTACTAAAACGACGTAAACTAAATATGTACCTTGTAGCATTGTTAAAAGATATCTGTAGTTTATGCGATGAATGCGAATATAATTGACTGTAAACCTCAGCTGAATATGTTATGTGCGGAATTATTAATTGAATGACTATGTCCAAATAAATTAATAATTTAAAATTTATGCCATACCAACAACATAAAGAAGCTTTAAAAGTGTTTAAATTACATTTCAAAATTTACCCCACCCACACTTCCTAAATGACCGCATTATGACCACAGTCACAAAACCTGCCACAAATTAAGCAATGCTTTAATATTTGCGAAAACCAATACATTATTCGTAACATACATAGCGTAGCAATAACTTTTTAACATTTAATTGATGTTAAACTTAAAAGGAAATATTTTTTTTTTACAAAAAACAAGAACACCAATAGAAACTTTTTTGCTTGATTTGTTTATATGAATAAAATAATAAAAACTACACCTTTTCGTCAGAACTTGAAAACCGACCTAGTGGGGGTTGTAGGCCTAGGTGAGGACATACAAAAACCGTTTTCAAAAATTTTGAAACACCCTCAAAATTTTGAGTTATTTTCAAAAATCTGTTTTAGGGTAGGTCGTAGCACTTTAGTACCTCTAACTCACACATTTTTTGACCGATTTCAAAATTTTAAACAGTTTTGGAAAGGCAAAGAATTGAGCTTTCATGAAATGTATTCATAAAATTTATATTCCAAGAAATTAGGTAAGTGTTTATCAAAAGTTTATCATTTTTTTTTTTATTTTTTTTTCCTAATTTTTCAAATTCAACAAGAGTTATTTTCATTTTTTTCTATGAAACCCTATCTTTTTTTGCAGTGTATTTTAAAGACAATTTTATATAGAAAAAAACGAGATATTATTTGTTAAAATCTGTTTATATTTGCAACGTTACTAAACTTTTTCCAAAGTACAAATTTTGGGATTGCAGACTTTTCTTTTGGTAAACCACTTGACTTACAAACGTAAATTAAAAACTGTACAAATAGCTTAATTTAAGTTTACATGTATAGTTAAAAATGATTATGAATGGTGTTAATGAAAAGTTAAATAACTTTTACAATTTTCATCCGATTTAAAAAACGAATGCCATGCTTTTTTAAGAACTAAATTTTCTTTATACGTTGGTATAAATTTTTATAAGCTTTCATATTAAAATAAGCAATGAAGAGCTACTAAAATCAAAAAAGTTTATAATTTTCGTTTTTTTGTAGATATTCTTTACAAAAACAATACTTATAACTTACAAATGTATCAAAAAATGCACGTCATTTTAAAGCGTAATCAGTTTTCTTTCCAAACCCGTTAAAAAAATTTACATCGGACAAAAACTGACTGACTTACAGGTCCATAAGTTGACGAACATCACTAAAAACTTTTTTTTTAGAATAACTTCTGAATTTGAGAATGTTTCTGAATTTTTTTTTACACAATTGGTAATGTACTCAACAAGACCTATAATCCACGCAAGGTCGTTTAACAAGTATTTTTTCACTGTATCACCGTGTAATTTATTAAGGCACAAGACACGCTAGTTAGAAATTCTGAAAATACATTAGTATGGTAACAAAATGCAAAGTCTCAAATTAGCCCATGTCTTAAATTACCCCACCTTCCACTATGTGCAAACCAAAAATATACAATTGTTGAATCAATTTTTTTATTTTTTTTTTTTTGGAAATTTATGTTATGCTAATAGCTTTATTTATTTAATAATGAAATACAAAATGTGTATAAAAATAATTTAAATAAATATTATTCTAAACGATTCATAACAAAATTTGTTTTTTTTAAAACGTTTTGTAAAAAAAAAAGTCACTTCTACGCGTTGGAAATGTCGTCCTTCGTTTAGCTCTTTATTTGTACATATTTTTACATATTTTGTTCGACTTTGTTTTATTTTTCTTTTTTTTTTACTATCTACCTGCTGTTAAACTATTATTACCTGATAAAAATAATATTTTTTACAAGCAATTTATAAAATCCTTAGCAAAAATAAAGATAACAGAATAAAAATCCTCAATATGTGATGCTTTTGTTGATAGAATTTGTTATACATACATACCCAGGCATAAGTTGCCAACCGTACAAAACAATAGTACTGGCTAACCACTATTATTTTTGTAAAACTAACAATATTAAAAATTACTAAAGGTACAAATACTATTGTACTTAAGAAACACTGTTTTGTTTAGAAAGCTGGTGTTTTGCCAGCTCCACCCGCAAAATGCTTTGCCAGTATTGTTTTTACCAATTTTACTACCAACCGATAGCAATATCTTTTTTTTTAATATTTTAATATATCTCACACTTTTTATCAGAATTTGTTTACGTAAAAGATTAAGACTGAATGGGATTTCTGCTTTTTAAATGTATGTTTTTTATTTTATAAACATTTTACAATATGATTTTAATTTAATTAATTTAGAAAGCACATATTTATTTGAATTACCAACGTTATGGCAATGGTACAAAGTTTGTTGCAATTAACGATTCGTCGTTAATCCCGCGCTCTACCAACGTATAACCGACCATCGCGGACGCTTTACCAGCACTGTGACAATTAAATTTTTCTGCCTGGAAATATGATATATCTTGTCTTGTATTTGTAGTTGTAGTTGTAGAAAAACTTAGAAAGTTTACTTATAAACTTAAAATACCTTAAAGCCAATCAAAAAAAAGTTTTAGAAATATTTACATACAGTAAAACATCCCAATAGCGAACACCTCTATTAAAGAATTCCCAATAGCGAATCGCTCTATTTAATGAATAATTTATTTGCGATGCTGTACCAAAATGAATTTTTAGACTAAAATTGTATTCTTCTAAATATTAAATGGGCCCGGATACTAAAAGTAGCTATTTTTAGACTTGTTGCAGCTTTTTTTGCATTTTTAAACTTTCTACTTTATTGAACAACTCTCAAAATGCTATAAAAATTCAAATATCCATAAAAAGCCTGATATATTTTTACAGCTTTAATTTATTTTTTCTTTACATAAATTAACGTCCACTATTACACTCTAGGGTGATAACTTTTTGCAAATATGCAAGCTTCAGTTAAAAAATCGTGTGGGGCATGGACAAAAAATAAGAACAGCGATTTCACTCTTTCGCTATCGTTAAAAAAAGTTCATGTACTAAAGGCATTGAAATTTTATATATACGATTTTGTATACCCTCCACATACTGTCAGTTTGTCATTCCGTTTGTAACGCATCGAAATATAGGTATAATACCCCATAAAGCATATATATTCTAGATCCTTATTTAAATTTAAGACGATTTAGCTTTGTCCGTCTGTCTGTTGATATGGCGGTCACGGCGCGAAAAACGCAATACGGACTGATGTGCATTTTCCCGAAAAGTTTGGTATTGAAAATGAGCGAAATCGGGCCAGCGGTTCTGAGTGAAAATGGTAAATTACCTCTAAATTTTCCATACATATTGGCGTACATTAGTAAAAATTCATTGTAGGAGGTGAATAATATTTATAGTAAGAGGTGAATAATATTTAAAAATCACCTCAAATTTTAATATCACCTGAAATTTTTTTTCAGCACAAAATTTTTTATTTTGCTGAAATTAGTTTTTCACATCAAACATTTTTTTCATCTCACAATTAATTCCTTACATCCAAACAAGTTTTTTACCTCAACATTTTGTTTTCTCCTCCAACATATTTATTTTAAATATTTGTTTGGTGTTTCACTTTAAGGGTTCATTGTGGAGGGTATACAGAAAAAATTTTGGAAAAACCAAATTTAATGCATGCACTTATTTTAATTTAAAAAAGTGATACTATCTCGAATTGGTCAGACTTTTGTCTCAAAATGGTGAGTAACCATTTTGTAAGTACGATTATATAAGAAAATTACACAAAAAAATCGTATATACAAAACTTCAATGCATTTGGAGCGTGAACTTTTTTCAAGATAGCGAAAAAGTAAAACCGCAATTTTTAGTGGATGTCACCAAAAAAAAAAAAAGTTAAAACTTTATTGTACACCTTCATAAAACGGGAAACTATTGCTGTCCATGTGCGCCCCGGTAGGCTAGTTGGTAGCGTGCTGGCTTATCAGTGCGGGGGTCGTGGGTTCGATTCCCACCAGAGGCACTGGTCTGTTTTCGCTACAACGCGCCGAAGGCCATAGTAGCTAGTGCTCGGTTAGGGTAATAGTATATAATTTGTAATTATATAATTATTAATTGATAAAATAAAAAAATATTGCTGTCCAATGTTAAAAGGTTTCACTGTACTTATGTATAACAATTTATAACTATAAAAGTATTTATAACCTACATAGACTTTCGTTTGTTCACTTTATATTGGTAATGGATATTATTTTACTCTAGATATTTTAAAGGACTTTAGAACACAGATATTAATAATAGAGCTCACACAAACAGTTCATATTATTATTTTAATGCTTTTCCACCAACCCCACATGAGGACAAAATCGTAACTTTCAAAAGTTAATAAGGTTATGACCATATGTTCTATATATTTTAGGCACGCTGATTTCAATGGCGTATTTTTTTATCGATGTATTTAACAATTTTTCCACAAAATGACTTTAAAGTTTGGCGCATGCAAATGCAGTTTTTTACAATGATGTTTGCTCCATAAACTGCCAATATATCCAATATTAAGATATTTATTGAGATGAAAAAAGTCCTATTATATTTTTGACTAAATTATATTTCATAAAATATGTATATCTATACGGAAAGTTTAATACTTTTTAAATCATTTTACGTTGAACTTAGGCCTCAAACGGTTAACATGGAATCAATCTGACTCCTTTCTGTTGAAATGCAATGCCAACACCTGTATTCTTATTTTAAGTATATAAATAATTCACAAATCGTATGATCAAGTCCGCTTTTTAGCGGTTTTTAAAATGTTTCTCAATTTTTACGCTTTTCGCGAATTTTATAGCTAAACTAGCAATTAACCTTAACAAATGGTAATATATATTCTCAGGATCTCTCTTATTAAAAAAGTTATACTCCAGATATCATCAAACATTTTTTATTTCATATTAACTTTAGGCTTTTTTTTTCTCAATATTCAACTTTAGTCACTTGAACTCCCTGTGCTGCAAGCTCCTCATATAAAGTACATACTGCACAAGAACTTTTGCTCATTAAAAAAAAATTGTTCCCATTCGTACCTAACAAAATTAGCATATAACCTTTTAATACCGGTCTTCTATAAATTAAAAAAATTGGAGAAAAACTGCTATGAAAACTGTCAAAATTTCTATATTTTAATTGTTTATATGGCAACCTTGGAACAATAGTTATATAATTTTTTTTTTTTTTTTAACTATTTGTACAGTTAAGACCTCAAACTATCACATGTTTCTTACTGCGTTATCTTATCTCATTCCTATCCAAAATTATCGGGCCTTAAAAGTAGGTGTTGCTTTAAAGCAAAGTCAGTGTAACATGGTTTAAAATCATTCTTTCGAAACTCTGTATACTATAAATTACATAAATGATTGTAAGTTTATTGAAAGTAGTAGGTTTTTGCGGCAAGATTTCAAGAATATTAGTTTGTGCATTTAATTGACAATTATTACAATACATTTTGTCTTTTGAGAGAATATTTAATTAATGCATGAACATATTAGGTAAGGGAAAAAGTTATTTCTTCTTCAGCTTCACATTTTTCCGTAGGTAGCATTGAATTTTTGAGATCTATTGCACAAAGATAGTTACATATTGAATCTGCCACTTTAGGTTTTGAATTTGAACCAAATAAGCAAGTTCTTACATACATTTTTTTTAATTAATTTTACAAATATAACTTTTAATCATATCCATAAAAAATAATCAGAAGTTAATAATAAAATAGTAATCATAACAACCGAAATATCATAAATAAAAAAAAAAAAAATAAAAAAAAAATTTTTTAAAAGAAAAAACTGTTTACAATTAAAAAAAAATATAGGAATTATATACTTTAAAACTATGTTTCTATATTCAAACATTAAAACTCTGTTAACATTTTAATTAACTTCACAATTAACACTGTGCAACAAATTTGTGGCCATCTATTGTATCCCGAATGAAAGCAACGAACATTGAAAATAGACTGTTAGTAGACCAAAATCGCCAAATGGTTTTGACAACTTAGCTCTAGTTTCATTTGTATGGCCTCATAAAGTTGAACCTTTTTAGGCCATTTTTTTTTATCTTATGTATTTCAATGAAATGGATTAATGTAAAAATTCAAGTAAAATTTAATGTTTTAAACTGCAGATTCGCTTGATTCGCGTAAATCACGAGTGAAAACTAAAAAATTCTTGAGTTTTTCGTCAGTCAGTGACAGTGAGTCAAGTTTTCTTGAAAGTAATTCAGTTTTTTTATTGTAAGTCTAAATGGATTAGTTAGAAAATTTAGCAATTGTCGCAATCTTACAATAAAAAAAAAAAATAGTCAGTAAAGTCAGCAACATTTTTTAATAAATTTCGAATTTGGGCTTACATTTTGTGATTAAATGGTCTGCAACACATCAGTTGCCGGGGGAAATTGCAATAACTCGGCTGATTTTTAACAAATTTAGTTTTTTGACAAACTTTTTAAAAATCGGGTGTCAAATTTGTGAATTTTCACACAAAATTGCAACTGTTTTTTCATTTTTTATTCATTGATGAAAAGTTTTACTTTTTCGAACAGTTTACAACAATGATATATTATTTGCAGACAGAATTTTAAGAAAACCCCTAAAACACTTATATATTCCAAACCAGTCCCTTAGCCCGCCTATAATATCCATTTTTAATACATTAAAGTACATTTAAAAGTAACTCTTTTTTTGTCTTTTCAAAAATGGACTAAGTTTGAGGTTATGTAGCTTTTATAAGCAACTAGCGGGCTGCGCCCGCTACGTTGTTAGCGTACCCAGACCTAGTTTTTGGGATGAAGGCTAAAGTAAATTAAAACTTTTTTTAGAAAGTTAGGACATATCCGAAAGAACACTTTTCCCTTATTATCCCCCTTTTTACCACGTCACTGAGCAAAATTGGGAAAAGCGAAATTTTAGAATGTTAGGACATATCCGAAAGAATACATGGTAAAAATTTCAGCCTTCTATCGCAAAGGGTTTGGTCGGGCCGCTAAAGGGGAGACTTTTTCCCTTATTATCCCCCTTTTTACCACGTTACGTATCAAAATTGTAAAAAGTAAATTTTCCAAAGTTGGGACATATCAGAAAGAACACATGGTTAAAATTTCTATCCCAAAGGGTTTGGTGAGGCGACTGAGGGGGAGACTTTTTCCCCTATTACCACGTTCCTGAGCAAAATTCCAAAAATTAAAATTGCAGAAAGTTTGGTTATATCCGAATGAACATATGGTGAAAATTTCAGGTATCTATCCTAAAGGGTTCGGTGAGGCCGCTAATGGGGAGACTTTTTCCCACTTTTATACCCCCTTTTACCACGTTCCTGGGCAAAATTTTTAAAAATAAAAGTGCAGGAAATTTTGTCATGTTCCAAAGAATACATGGTGATACATCGTGAAAATTTCAGCTTTCTATCCCAAGGCTAAAGCACCATGTGTATACAATTTCAAATAATGAAATAGTGGGCGTAAAAGTGGGCGTGGCCAAAAAAAAAGTATCCTATTGACCATTCCGGAGTTCCAGTTACATACTGTGAAAATTTCAGGAAGATCGGTCCAGTGGTCTGGTCTCCTATAAAGTACATACATACAAACAAACAAACAAATAAACAAACACACATTCTATTTTATATATATAGATGAACTACTGTCCTAAAAATTTTTTAGTTGAAACTTATAAGTCTACTTTATAAAACCCGTGTTCATTTAAAACGGTATTTTTATTACATTAAGCACAGGCACCCCAAACGTACATGTATGTTTTGTGTTACCATATGGTAACTACACGGTGTTATGGGTTAAAGTTGTAAGGTGTGCGTTCGAAAAAATTTTAACACAGCAAAAATTCAAACTGTATTTTATTAAACAACAAAAAATTATTCTAGTTTACAAGCAAAAAAAAAAAACAACAATTTTTTTCTCCCTTTATAAATGTATTCACCTTATTCGGGAAACCCTCCCATTAAGGACTTTAAAGTACTTTCTGTAACCTTTTAGGAGCAGGTTTTCCATCTCTGCTTAAAATCGTCCATGCAGTGCTACACCCTTTTTGTGGCCTTTAATTCTCTTTTAGCAAGAGTCCAAAATCTTTCAGCTGGTCTTAGCTCGGAGCAGTTTGGGGGATTTGCTATAAAAACAATGTTATTTGCTTCATACCACTCAAGGGCTGTCTTGTTGTAGTGGCAAGATGCCAAGTCAGGCCAGAAGTATGTGCACATATTTATTGTATTGTAGTCTTTTTTGCTAACATTTTTTTTATATAAATTTCGGTTTTTATTGTTTTTGTTTCCACAAAACAACTGGATATTGCTTGCTATATCAAAAACTTTTTATTGAATATTGTTATCATGACAACCTCGTTGTCTTCCTGAGACAGATTTTCTCTCAATGGTCCAGTCTCCCTTAAAACGCTGAATTACTTTTGAAACAATCTGATGATTACTTTTACAATTACTTGGCTAACTTTTTATACATAGCCCAAGAATGATTTCGTCGATTTTGTTATTTTTAGACGAACTTTTTTTTCAGCACTCATTTTGTGAAAAAAATATAAAGAAAGCTTATGCTGAAAATTTGTAAAGGAACACGCATGTTAAATAGTTTCCGAAAGCACACCTTATTACAAACAATATTGGCTTTATGACCTTTCATTGTTGTAGGTTTTGTATATACTGTAATCTACATGTTTACTCTGTTTAATTTTAAAATTAATTTCCTTACTTGAATTTTCTATAAAATTATAATTCTATGACTCTAATTCTAGGATAATAAAAACATAAACCTTTTATATTGTTGTTCAAAAGAACTACATGAACTTATGTATTTAATTTATTTATTTTGACCAGTAGCAATTTTATTATTTCCTTAATCATAGTATGATTATAAATTCGTTTATAGTATTTATATACTTGTAAAAATATTTAGTTTAAAGGTGCCGAATGTTTGTAAATCTTTCTTTCATTCTCTTTGCTTAGGACTGATTTTTACAAATACACTGAGAGATTTATCTACAAGATATTATTGAATTTCTGCTTTCGTTTCGTTCGCCCATTAAAACTTTTTATCAAATCTATGCATGTTTTATAAAATTTTATGGAAAATATAATTAATTGTATTTATTAAAGGTTTCATTGAACAATGAAAGAGTTTTATTAAAAATATAGTTTAATGAAAAGCACAAAGCTTAATTTAAAGAAATGTTTGTCATTTTCATGAATAAAAGCTTCATTAGTTTACTGAAAAATTTCATTATTATTCTTTCAATAAAATTTTCTCGGTGTACAAAAGTATTTTTATATTAAAGTATTTTTGTGTGTGTGTCTGAAGTTAAATGCTTATTTACCTTTGGTAAATGACCTACATATTGCATGTTGCCAAAAAATGTGGATATGTATGGGAATTTCCATACATGAATATTATCATTTAACATTTTCCTATAGTTGCTACTGGGAAAGCTCCATTTTAAGAAAACTTTTGGAAAAAAAAATTTTAAAGGAAGAGTAACAGTTACATAAAAATCTGGAAGAAACGTTAATATTTTTAGTACATTTTTAAACAAATTATGCTTTGTAGTACTAAAACAATTTAATTTTCTGAGGAAAATTTTTTTTCATCGATGAGTTTAACATTGGCTTGTCATCTGCAAGAATCATTATTTTAAAACCACAATTGTAGTAAAAATTAACATATATCCATTAAAAAGAAAAATTTATTTGTTTTATTTTTTTAAATAAAAAAAAAACTACTGAAATGAATGTAAAATCATAATACAGTAATTTGATGTGGTTTGTTTTTTAAATTAACTACAAATGTAGTCAAAACTGAAATTTCTTCTTAAACAACTACAAATAATTACAGCAGAAGTTCCCTGAGAGTTCCCTCAAAAACTATAATGTTTAGCAACTTAATTCTGCAACATTTATAAAGTAAATTAAATTCAAACGATAATGAAATTACTGATATCGGTAGCGTTACGCGAAATTTATACAGTTTTCTAAATATACCTAGAAACTTATTTAGTTTTTTTTTAACTTATAAAACAGATATCAGTTCTGTGCTTATCTGAGAATAATACAAAGCTAAAATTTTCATCAAAAAAAAATCTTAAAAGAGTAGCATTGGAGCACTTTTTATAATAAGTAAAATTAAACTTTTTTATTAAAAAAAACTGTTTTGATTTTTTTTATGCGAATTTTGTAATACTTAATTCGGCTAAAGTACATTATACATATCAAATTGACGTTTCATTAAGATAAAATCCTAAAGTTAAGTCTCTTTTTCCGTTTTGGTTTGCTGTTTTAAGAATTTTAGGTTATTTCAAAAATCAAAATTTTAAGAGTCATTCATTCTTAAAAGTCCTTAATGAGAAATCCGTACAGCCTCAAAATAATGCAAACACGGGAGTATTTTGAGGAGCTGTGAAAATGTCTTCTACAAAAATCTAACTCAATTCATCTCCATAAGGTAAATAACATTGACCTTCTAAAAACTTGTATTTTTTTGTAATAAATTACGACATGCAGGAATATCTTAATTTTTTAAATTGCATCTAACGCTTTACAATTTTTTTGATTCGAGTTGTTAATTTAAACCTTTTTAAGTGATCTGCAATGAAACTTTTTAAAATAGTGGACAGCTTTAACGATATTTCGCGGGTTCACAAAATATGAGTCTTTAAATTTGTTCCTATGAAATTGTGTCGGTATATTGTGGTATTTATGCAAATATGTTTTTATATTTATATTTTGAATTACTTAGTTCTTCCTTAGCATACAGAAATCGGAACTGATTTCATCATAAAATGGTTCACAATAAATTTATATCTCCTGCTTTAATTTTTCTACTGAAATTTGCAAAGAAAAATTTATCAACTAGTTTCTGCACGTTATTTTTACGCAAAGTCTCCAAAGGTAAGTACAACTGAAAGAAAAGTTTATAAATATTATTTTAAGGTGTATCGCAACTCAATTGATTAAGAAATATTTAAATGGCGGCACTTCAAAAAAATTCTCATTTAGTAGCAAACAAATTTTGCTAAATTTACTAATTTGTTTGCTGATATTAGTAGAAGGATACCAGCAAAAGTGTTGCTAACTTTACTGACTTTTTTTCGTGTATAAAAAGTAATTGAAAACCATTCAAAGAAATTGTATGCTCAGTTCTTTTTTGTGGCAGTCACCCATATTGTTGTAAAAAATCATACAGGATTATTATCGACAAGTATTTGTTGTGACCATACCATACTCACAACAAAACACACATGCATACAATAAACTTTTAAACCTGGACCGTAAATATCAGGAATGTGTGTGTGTGTAAGTGTGCGTAAGTACATACGGGTTTTTGTAATAATGTTAAGGTTTTATGTATGAACATTTGGGATTAATTGATGCTTAATGCTTTGGCAAGTAAATTTTTTGTTACTTTAACAAACACTGATCATACGATTTTTACCCTTATGAATTTATATATAAAAATTGTGAGGAGTTTCTATAAATTGAATGTTTGTCCAATATTGTATGTTTTATAAACCAAGGTATTTGTGTGTATTGGTTGACTGGTCGGTTGCTGGCATGTTTGATTTTTTCTTTTGAGTATAAAAGATCTGTTATGAAAAGACCTTTGAGATTATGGCCTTAATTGAAATATCAAGTATCAAGTGTATTGTATCAAAACTACTTAAACACACGCACACACACATGCAACAATATATAAGTACACACAAAGAAAAATTCAGCTATTTGTCAACTGAAATTCGGTTATTACGACTCAAATTCTGTTATTACGAATTTTAGTCGGTTGGCACAATTTAACATTAGTTTTCACAACAAAATTCGGTTAATTTAACAGAATTTTAGTTGCAACTCCCAAAATATTCAGAAATCTAATGCAAATATCGTTCTACAATAGGTTAGTACCATTAAAATGCACTTTTCAATTCGGTTGGCATTTTATTTCTCTATGTGTATGTATTGTTTATAAACTTGAATATATATATATATTTGTCTGCACAAATTTCTCTGTTGAGCGTTATAGGAAAATCTGTGTAAAACGTGATACTCTTCAAAGATTATAGTGTTGATAAGTTTTGAGCCTTTTAGTAGTTATTATTTGCACACGATTATACCAGTAGTACTTACAAATAGTTAGTACATACTATATATTACATACATATCCTGTATTCCATGATAAGTCGGCCAAAAGCGCACCTTACGTTTTCCGATTTAATTTATATTTTGTCTGCACAAACTCTACGGAGTCACTTAAAGATTTGCGTTTTTTTTTCTCTCGAAATTCGGAAAAAACATTGTTTTATTTGCAATTTTATTTTTTTGAAATATAAAAAATATGCAAAAAGTGTGTAAGTTTCAACATTCGTAGTTTCTTTAAAATATATCGGAACAATATAATTTGAATTGCATTGGAATGGTACACTCCTATACGTTTATACAGCGGATTAAATTTTTTTTCCAAAGTCAAAAGGAACTGCATTTTTTGTGCAATTTATTTTTAAAATGCATTTTTCAAAAATTCGGCCACTCTTGATTTTAAAAACTAATGCATATTTGAAAAATATGGAATATTTCCCGTAAAGTTGAACATTAACTTTTTTGGTTCGCCGTGTTTAAATATTTTTAATCATGCTTTGACAAAAAGCTTGTGGCAATTTTACATAGAAAAACACAACAATTTATTTTTTCAGATTTATTCAGATAAATTTAAAAATGCAGTGTAAACATCTCTGTTTTAAAAACTATACAATAATTTTTTAAGATTTTTTCTATCCCTGAAAAAAGAAAGAATCTAGTAAAAAAATTCAATTTTGGAAAATTTATTTTAATCAGATTTCTTACAGAGATATACACTAAGGCATATTGATGAAACTGCTTCATAAATAGTTTGTCATTAATTATTTGTGGGCGTTGTGGTGTAATGGTTAGAGTGTTGGACTGTTACACAGATGGTCCCGGGTTTGATTACCAGTGAGGCAATATCAATTTAGAAAAATAATATGTATGAGTTTTCTATCTCTTATACATATCGCAGCGCCCACCTTTGGTGTTCCCATAGCACTTAACCCCACCGAAGTAAAATATTTAATCAGGGCTATGAATCAAAAAGCTTCAATAAGTTCGCCAAACCTCCATTAGGTGGCGAGCAACAATTGTTCTAAGATTTATCATCTCGCGCAATTACAGTGTTGCCACGTCTGAATCCCTTTATCTTTCCCCACCTTTAATCTCTGATGTATCGCCTTTCCAAGGAAAGCAACACATTAAGAAACAGAAGGAATTTCCTGAGTGTTGCTTCTCTTTATAAAAAAAAATGCGTTTCTTTTTGACAATGAAAAAAAAACAAATTGCATAATATAAAAGCAGGGGAGTATACGATTCCAATACAATTTGAACTAAATTACGCATAAAACAGAGGATTTTTTTGAAACTAAAAACGCCAAACTTTAAAAGGCTCCAAAAAGTTTCTGAATGAAAAATTTAAGATAAAATTCCCATTTTTTGGCCGCTTTTCGGTAGAATGGCCGATATAATATAATACATTCGTCTAATAATACTTAATAGCCTGGGTATCATGTACTAAATGGTTTGTATTTAATTTGTAGAGCAACATACTGAAATGTAAAGAAAACACATTGTTTTTATAGAATCTCTCGACTTATTGTTAATTATATTTTAAGCTCTCAAATGACTCATTTCTAACAGATAAGAGCAAAGAGATAGACTTTGTGGTAAAACTTTTAAATCGTAAAATACATTTTCTATTACAAATATTGCACATTTTTCAAACATCTGCATTGTTATGTTGTTAGTTTTTGAGGTAGATTAAATGTTCATTTTTAAAGTTAATGTAATTAGAATTTTTGAAATGTCAGGAATGTTCAACCATAGATACAACGAAAATAGTTACTAAAAGACTAGACAGTAAATTTGTAGTTAACCCTCAAACCCTTGCTTAGCTCGAAACATAAACAATATGTTCTTCTACCAAAATTTTTTTCGTGGCCTATTTTAGGTGATATGGTCAAAGAAATGTTTAGAGCCAATCTCAAAAACTAATCTATAAAAAACATTTCTAAATTAAATTTGTCAAATGCATATAAATTAAAAATTAATTGCGACTGTCCATATGACATTAATATAACACTACTAAAAAAAAAAATAAAAATTATAAAGTTTACACATAAATTATTCCCCTTACCAATATATAATTACAGTCCAAAAATTACCCTTTTTGTTTCTCGAAAAACACGAAATTGAGCTAAAACGCACCTAAACTTCAACATATATGGATTACACTTAATGAAATCTTTCTGCCAAATTTCATAAAAATCCGTCCATACGTTTTTAAGTTAAGACGATGTCCTTTAAACGTATCCTTTTGGAATACTGTATGTCGTTGGACCATAATTAGAGATCTTTCCAAAAGTTCAAGCTTCAATCTAACTTTGTGTTTAATATCAACGGTTTCTAGCCAACATAAATATATTTTCAATATTTTTGAAAATTGCGATCTTTTTAAAATATTTATTTTTTGAAATTTTATGAAATATTAACTTCAACGCTTTCTCGCTTCCAAACCGTGCCAAGCACAAAACCAACTACTTCACAAAATATTGTGTACATTTAGTTTTCCATCAAAATACCTCAAATTTTTATTATAAAACCCTCATTTTAGAAACAGTTACATGTAACCGGTGGTAAAAGAAGTTGTTCTAGAACAGGTTCCGAGTTAATCTGTTCTAAAAAATTTTGCTGGGTTGTTTTAATGGCAAAGAAAGAAAAACAAGTAAAAAAAAAAAAAAAAATTTGTAATTTTTTTGATAATCAATCTTATTGGAAGAAATCGGAAAAAGTATCTTGTTGGACCAGCTAGAAACTCAATTTGTAGTATATTGAATAGTGGAGAGGTAAATAATAAGAGAAAGCAATAAGAGTATTCCTTGCTCCGGTAAAAACTGCAATTTGACCGACTTATCAATACGATCCTGGCTTAGAAATGTAATTGCTGGATAAATCACTAAAGGGGTTTAATGCGATGGAAGAACATTTAAGATAGTCCTTAATTATACGCGAACACAAAAAAGATGCTGGAAGAATAAGCGAGCTGTTTCTATAACGTAAGAAGTAACCTTAAATATTAAATTTAAAAATTTGGTCAAAAATAGTAAAAAACGCTATTATTTGCAACGTGGACAATTCGTCATATTTAATCTTCATAAATGGCAGAGCACTTTCTCGAGAGAAATAACTCTATAAATGAAAAAATTAAAAAATTCTACCAAACAAATATTCACATATTCAAAAATCCAATCAAACAATTTTATTGTAGTGAATTGTTAACTTACTTTAAGTTTATTAAAATAATAAAAAAATACAGCGTTTTGTTACAATTTCATTTCGCAAACATTAAAATGTTTATTTTCTAAACAATCATTAATAAAACATATTAAATACATTTTAAATAAGTAGAAAGAAATGTTAGGCAACAACAAACAAATTAGTATTCACAATTTTATTATATTTCTTATACAGCAATAAACTTAACCCTCTAACGGGTAGGGCTGCCTTAAGGCAGCCTGCATAAAATTAACCACAAATGCGTCGAATAAGTGTTTTAAACTTAGAAATTACTACATTTCCACAGAAATCTAAATTGAATAAAGATTTTGAGAAGAAGAATAAAGATTTTGCGCACTGTTTGGAAGCGAGAAAGCTTAAAAATCAAAATGTAGTGAAATTTAAAAATAAAAAATATTATGAAAAAATACAGATTTGAAAGATCTAAAACACTAATTTAAGTTGACTTAAAACTCTAAATAATGAAATCTATCTATTTTATTATTAAAGATAAATTTAATTACTAAGAGGTTTAAGCCAACTCAAATTTTTTTTTAAAATTTTTCAAATCTATATATTTTTTTAAAATTATTTTTTAAAATTTTACAAATTTTAATATTTAAGCTTTCTCGCTTCCAAACCGTGTGAGTAAAACTTCTTCGCAAAATCTTTATTCAATTTAGTTTTCTGTCCTTAATTTGGTTCAAGAACACACAGGATTTTATCAAAATTCCTCTAGAGGACATCGTCTTAACTTATAAACTAATAGAAGGTTTTTTTATGGTAGTAGGCAGAAGGAAGAAATTAAGTACTAGTAGCATACCCATCAACATTTTTTAGAACAGATTACCTTTGAATCTGTTCTAGAACAACTTCTTTTACCACCAGTTACATGGAACCGATTCTAGAAGAGGTTGCTGGGAGTCGAAATGTAAGGTGTCACGGTCCCAGAACCAGTTGTATAACTGGTTCTAGAACCGGTTCTAAAGCAACCTGTTCTAGTTTGGAGGTAAAGAACCTATTGCAAATAGGACAAGCTCCATATAAAAAGAACCAGTTGCAGAACAGAAATTAGAACCTGTTATAATACAATATAAGCTGTTCTGCAACCAATTATTTGGATTTTACTATTTACTGGGTAGCGTTACAGTTTAAGCAACTTATTCTATTCTTCGAGACGAGCACATTGCATGAATTTCATTGTGAAATAGCGTTCGCCCGTTAGAGGGTTAATACAATCTTATTTTTTTTTAAAAAATTCATACGAATTGTGCGTGTTGCTTGATATATATACAAATTCTTTATTTACTGTTAACACATAAAAACCTACTTTAAGCCATATGTACAAAATGTATATAATGTGTGAGTCAAAATTTTCACATATGTTGCTTTCCAAGCCAACTGTCCAGCAAAAAATAAAGTATATAGCAGCCATGCCAAACTAGCAATGCTCTCCTATAAGAGACTAAGAAAAAATGGAACAACTTTTTAAATTTTTCCAATTTTTTAGGATATTTATTTTTATTTAACTGATTATGGCAAATGCAAGAAATTCTAATATATAAATATACTGTTTAATGGAGAATTTAAAAATAATAAAATTTTTTAAGTAATTTAGAACTAGTTCCGAATTTATAGATATATGCAAAACTTAATTAATCAAAAAATTTTTTTTGACTTTTTTTATTTATAAAAAATGGTTAGAAGTTTTTTATATTGATGTGGAAAGTTTCATCGTGTAACTCGTATTAGTTTTGGAGAAAATATTCATTGAATATTGTCCTCCACATATATTTAAATATTTCTAATTAAGGTACACTCAAAAAAATAAGTTAGTACAGAAGTTAGTAAAACGTCTTGTAAATCAGGTATACTATTTTTTAGCAAATTTTTTTGCTAAAATCGTGTTTTCAGCTAAAATTTTTGTTATACTTATTCAGCACTTAACTGTTTTATACTAATGCTTTACTAATACACTAATGTTTTACTAATTAATTTTGCTAAAAAAAATTGTGCTGATAAGCACATTAATAGTGTGGACGAACACCAGATTGAAAGATATACGCAGAATGAAGCAGATGTCGCGGCGTGTCAAGATGTAGTAGAGAATAGGAAAATGATACTAAAAAGTACAACTCTAATAAGACATATAAAAAAATCAGCCATGTAAGACTTTTGTATCTGTTTTTCATACATAAAACAAAATTGAGGATTAAAACAACTTAAATTTTGAGTTGTCACCGGCTTGTGAAAATAATTGTCTATTAATAAATATAAAAGACAAAAGAAAATATTTAAATTTAATATGTATTTCTATAATAAATGTTAATAGATTAATATTCTAGTGTGGTCAAACTGCAAACAACATGTAGACAGAGTAAAGCCAAAGACAAAGACACACATCTTAGTATGGTTAATTTTTCTTATTGCAAAAAAAAGGGTTGTTTTTTTCGTTTCGTTTGTTTTTGTTTATTTTTCGTTTCGTTTCTATAATTATCTTCGGCAGTTGCGTCGTTTAAAAGAAAGCATCATTTAGACTACCATTGATGTAAGTAGTTGAAAGAAAATTTTTGTTATGTTATATATATTTATTTCTATATATTTTCAGATATTAAATTAATTCATGTCGTCAATGTGGGAAAATGAAAATTTTTATATTTCGTAATTATTGTAAATTATTTTTAAAAAAATCACAAAAATATGTTATATGATTTTCAGCAAATATATTAACTAAATTACAATTTTTTTTACAATTTTTTTGCGTTTTTTTCAGTCTACTAAAATTCAGCAAAAAATTTAATAAACGTTTAACCAACGTTTTTTTATTTCTAATCTACTAAGTGTTAGCAAAACTTTTGCTGAATCTACTAATTTTGTTGCTAAAAATCAGCTCGCTGATTTTCAGCAAAAGATTTTGCTGACATTAGCAATTTTTTTGCTAGCACCCTCCTGACTAAAATTTTGCTGACTCAGCAAAATTTTTTGCTGACTTTACAAACTTTTTTTTTTGAGTGTACTTAGGCTAGGATGTCCCTTAAAATATTGATTTGTCAATTCTCGTTCATTCGTTCATTCGATCATTTGATTTTTGCTAAACAAAAAACCGTGCCATGTTTATTTATTAATTAAAAAAGTTTTCTGTTTGCTAATTTAAAGCAGATTTTATCTACTGACAGGTCCTTACAAGATTCATTTCGCGTCACCGAAAATCTTCAGAGAAGCAGTGGTGAAGGGGAAGAAGATTTACCCAAATTTTGAAGGGAAAAGATCAACGCTTTACCCTGATTGTTTTATTTACCCGATGAGAAGTAAAAAACAAAATTGGAAGAATTAAACTAATTTAAATCAAAAATAAAACATTTTTAACTAATAATTTTTTAAAACTTTTTTAATTAATAAATAAACATTGCACCGTTTTTTGTTAAAAAAAAAAACAATTGATCTTGAACTTGAATATTTAAAAAAAAAATTAAAATTAATTTAAAAAAATTCGTTTTTGCATTTTTATTAAAGTTGTGGGTCTTTTTGGATGCCTGGCTAAAGCGGATTAATGATATCCGAGGAAGTAAGAAGTCCATATCTTAATAGTGTTGAGTGCATTAATGAAAGAAAAAGTTATTTTTTAGGAAATTTAGAATTTTAGGAATTTTTATTTATAATACACCTTCCTTGCCAAATGGGTCATTTTCGGCTGTTCGGTAATGTCAAATCTATTATTAAGGTACACTAACCTAACGTAATTCAGTTAAATATAATAATTATCAATTATTTTCCAAAAATGCCATTTTTGCTCCACCTTGCCATAAAATGTCATTTCTACTATTTTTTAGATTTTTTTCTATAAAAATACCCTTTTCACCCATTTTACCTTAAAATTGCCAGATTTGAACTTTGAAGATGTCAATTCACTTTATGCAATTTGAAAAGCGGTATTTCTTAAGGTAAGTTTAACATTTAAGGCCTAGTTTTTGGGATATCAGTTTAGCTTCGTTTAGCTAAACCGACAACGAACTTTGTCCACCATTTCCAATTTTATAAACCAACAGTTGCTGGAACTACCTTTTCTAGTTCAGAATTTCGGTCTATACTGAAATGAAGCAAAATAAACAAAATTCCAATAGCAGTATTCCAGTTAAAAACTGAGTAAAACTAAGATTAAAATTAATCTACATTCTATAAACTCGGGTTTTGATATATTTTTAGTAAAGTAAACTTTGGATTAAAGCTTACATTTGTGACGTATTAAATAACTACACTCAGGGAACTTCTGCTTTAAAAATATGTAGTTGTTTGGGTTGTAATACAGTTTCATTATTTTTAATGTAAATGTAAGTCATTTGTAGAACAAATAAAATTTTTAACTAACCTTGTAGTTCATTTAAAAAAACAACTCACATCAAATGACTGTTTTATGATTTTACATTCATTTTTTACAGTTGTTTTTTGTTATTTAAAAAAATAAAAAAAAAATTTTTGGTTTATTTTTTACTACCATGTGGTTCATTTTTACTACAATTTTTAGTCATTTTTTGAACATTAAAAAACAAATGACAATGTTAGTTGAATTTAATGAAATGTAAGTCGTCCTTTTTTTAAATGAAATTTCATTTGGTTTTGACTACAATTGCTGTCGTCTTTACCAACATAATTTCCTAAGTGTAAGATTCACATCGAATATAAAAAAAATTTTGTAAAGTTAACAGGTTTATTTTTGCTGTTTTTATTTTATTATTATTTAGCAAAAAAATCTGCGTAATTTAGCAGTTATTTCTGCATAAAACTGTTGCATTTACAAAAAGGTTTTATATTAGATCATAATTTTAGTAAAATCCAAATCAGCCAAAAAGTTGTTAAATAGTAGAAAAAAAAAAATCACTAAAAATAAAGATTTTTTTGTTAGAAAGTGTTTTGCAACCGTCAGATAATAACAATCGTAATTAATTTTTTTATATTAATTACTGTAGAATATTTCTTTAGTTAGTCTCTTTACAGGAAGAAGAAGAAGAAAATATTTTTATTGAAAAATTTTACGGACACAAGGGATACACCAGACTGCCGCAGTTTCGTCCCCCTCCTGGGACTCGTCAGTGGTTAATTTATGTGTCAATTGAACAAAGTATTTTATATTGTCAATTTTGCTCTATATGAAAAACTTTTTATTTTTTGGTGTCGTACTGTGATTTGAACTCACGGTCTTAGCAACAAGCTATGCATCGTAATCTCGCCTCTTAACGAGTTGAGCCACGGTCGACACAGCGTTGACTGCGACTAAATTGGAGTTTGGTCACACTACATACACACAAGTATTGTTTCGATCAGAAGAGACAGAATTAGCTAATACCAATGCACAATTCATTTCTCAACTAGAATGCTTTTTCTTCTTAATCCTATCTCTTTTTCACAAGTTTTTTAATTGATATACAAATTTGGCTTTCTAAAATTAGCAGCTCACAATTTTTTTTTAGCAAATATGTTTGTGAATTTAAGAACATTTTACTGATATTTGTATTCTTCATAAATATTGGAGAAATGTTGCTGATATTACAGTCCTAGTTGGCTGGTTTTTGTCTACTAATATTTAGCAAAAGTTTTTTGATTTTAGCAGAGAAATTGTTATCGTCCAATTTTAGCTGTTCTTTGCAACTCTTTTTCTACTATTTTTACAGGTTTATTTCTATTAGCGCTCTATAATACCCAACTCTATTGTGTAGTTAAGCTTTTTTTAATTTCAATATTTCAGGGATTGTTTCAGTTTTTCTCTTCTTTAACCCTTAATTTATAAATACTTTGAAAAGTTATAGTATTTTTGTGGCAAAAATATTGTAAGAAAAATTTGTTATAATAGCCTGACAAATCATCCCAAAGAATTTATGCCGGCAGGTCAAAGTGTCCCTCCTCCACTTTAATCACATTTTGTGTTTGTGTTTGTAGTGTTAGTGTTTTTTTTCTTTTACAATTTTTTACGCTCATATTTTCTTGTTTTGTATTTGAACACACACGCGATAAATATAGCTTTGCTGTTAGGTAGATAGTATGTCCACACAAAATTAGCTCAGACAGTAGAGCGTTTGCCTTGTAAGTAGGATGCCCTGTAAGGACAGTTCCCTGCCACCTTGGAACATATCCGGTTTTTTGTCCTGGGACCAGCCCCTTAGATAGTATGTAGAGGCGTTTTACATTGCAATAATTTTTTGAAAGTCATTCCCATCAATGTTTTGCAATGTTTTGCAATTCTTTTTACTCAAACCACACAATTTTAAAACATCATTAAGTACTTAAAATGCAGCACCAGAAAAACAATTTTCTGTTATGTTTACTTAGGTCTCAATGTTAACAGCAGTAATTAAAATCCAATAACTATTAAACAAACAAACCAAAAAGCAACACAAAAGACTATAACAATCTAAAATACAAATCGTCCATAATTGTTGTGTTTTTTTGGGTAATATTCTGTATGCACAAGCTGAAAAAGTCAATAATTATACCCAAGCAATAGGCAATGAAAAGATGAGATCTGATTTCAATCACATATTGAGTGCAACTAGGGTCTTCAAATTCTCGACTTTTTTCAACTCCTGTGAATCGGGAAATTTTTTCGAACATTACCGGGATTTTGAAAATAAATATTCATTAAGGTTTCGATAGTATATTCTTATTTTTCTTATGAGAAAGGAATATATATAATTAAATTTAAAAATCACTGTTAATTTAGTAATATTTTTAACATTTATTTTACTACAAACAACTCTACAAATTTTTTTTTTCAAAACTTCTTAAAAATTTGTTTTTGTGCTTAAAAACTAGTCCTTAGACCACTCTGAGAGATATCTCTTTAGATTCAAATGTGAATATTTTCAATAACTTATAACACCCTGCAACAAATTTAAATTTTTTTCTCACACCCGAAGAAATCAATATGTCCGAGAAACCAGAGATTAAATTATAGATTTTTTGCCATCACGTAAAACTTCCTTTTAAAAGGACTTTAAAGCTTAAATTTTTTCCAAAAATTTTAAAACACTTGTATTAATTTTAGGATGCCAATATTAAATGAAAGGGGAGAACCTTTGCTCTTTTTTTGGAAATGATTACACTGAGAGAATTATCTGCATGATATTAATGAATTTGTGCATTAGATCTATGAAATGTTATTGAAACTAGTCCATTGAAACTCTTCATTAAATTAATTCATAAAATTAAATTTAATTAAAAGACATAAGTCTTGTTGTATGGGAAAAACGAATAAAGAAACTAAACATTAAAAAATTTAATTTTAGTTATTAAAAATTTCATACGACTAATGAAAAAGTTTCATTAAAAATAGATACAACTCGTCCAAGAAATTCTCTCTATATAGTTATAAGTTTTTACTATTAAAACTATCGTAAATGTCATTTCAAAAATATAATCCATCTACTTCTTTGATAATTTAAATTAAAACTTAACGCTAACACTCAAGCGGTGTTTTTTTTAGATTTATCTAGATTAATGTATATATTTCCGATTAATGGACATATATATCTCCGATATATGAATATCAATATATTGAAAATGAGCAAAATCGGTTCAGCGGTTAAACAGTTATGGGTAAAAATGTGAAGGTACCTCTAAATGCTGCGTGTAAAATGGTGAATTTAAATACAAAATCATCTATAGGCGTCTGGTGATCAAAATATTTTTTAGGTGAATACAATTTTATTTTCACCATCTATTTTTTTTCACCACGGAAATTGTTTTCACCTCAAAAATGCATTCAACACAAAAATTGTTTTCACATAATTTTTTTTAATTTTTTATGGTTATTTACTACACTGAGAGAATTGTCCGCATGATATCAACGAATTTTGGCATTAGATCTATGAAGTGTTACTGGAACTCGTCCATTGAAACTTTTTATTAAATAAATGAAAAAGTTTAATTAAAAATAATGAAGCTTTTTCGTGCGGTTTAAGAAATTTTTAATTTTTTCTTTCATTATCTTTTTGGTGTTAGGTCAAAACTCCCTATTTAAAATATTTGATTTTTTTCTTTAAGAAAACTTTTAATTTTTGGTGAAACTGAACCAAAATCACAAATCAAGAAGGATACCATTTTTTTACGGACATTTTTGAATATTTGAATACTGAATAAATTTAATCAATATTTTTTTGTTTTTAAAGCAGAATGTCTCACCTTTCATTTTAGTTTTGGTCTTTTAATATTTTTTTTTAGAAAATAAAACTTTAAAATCAATTTAAAATTAATTTTGACGTGATGGCGAACAACTTAAACAGCAGTTTAGCTATAAATGGTGTCTAGTTTCATGTATATATTGATTTTTCCATGTGTAAAAACTACTGTTGCACTGTGTAGTATTAAGAGTAAACTGAGCAACCACCTCTTTTAAGAGTCTGCTTTTTTCAGATTTTTAAACCACAATCACGTGTTTCCATATTTTAGAACTTCTTAGTACAATCATAAAGAATAATAAAACCATTTCGAAAGGTTGGATACCGATAGTGTGCTTAATTTTTAGAAAAGTGGAGTTTTTTAATTAAAATAGAGCCAAAAATGTTTCTGTGATTAGAGTTTAATTATTTTTTATCAGATTTTTTTTATGGACTTTTTTATTGGAATCTGCGAAGTTGCGATAGCAACAATTGCTCTATAATAATTATTATAGAGCAATTGTTGCTATCGCATAGTTATAACTAATGGATTTCAGAATTTGAGGATTTTTTATGTTGAAAACAATTTAATCATTTTTCTATGCAAAAAATTTTTTTGCCAATCGACTTTAAGAAAAAAAAAAAAAAAAATGCTGTAATGATAACATAAGAATTTTTACAAAAAAAATATAAATATTTCGGTTTTAGCAACACAATCGTTTCGTCAGAGAAATTCAAAATTTTTCTATGATTTTTCACTCCATTGTTAATTTTTTTTTTTCTAATATAAAAGTCTAAAATTTCAATTCAAGAAAAAATTTATTATTTAAACAAAATTGGACAAAAATAGTTAAAAATATTTAAAAATTTTTGGACAATATGATTTTTTTTGCTGTTTAATAATTCCCGGAAATTCCGACAAAAACTCCCGGGAATCGAGAAGTTAAAAATCGGTAAAATTCCCGGGAAATTCGGGCTAAAAACCCTAAGTGCAACCAAATAAAATAACACAACACAAAACACGACCCACTATAACAATTGTTATTGCTTAAGCAACAAACAAACCTACAAACATGAAAACAAAAAAAGTGTATTTAAAATTATACCAACCTAGCAGCAGCAACAACAATATGTTCCTGGAAAATACTTGTTAAGGCAACCTATAAAAACCAGACCTTTTTCTTTCTATACAACAAACAAGTTAAACAAGTTTTGTATTACTTTTTTCTCATTTTGGGATAACAGAAAAACATTTCAAACAATTTTAAGATTTACACATTTGGCTTTTTTAGAACTTTTAAAATATTGCTGTTGTTTGTAACCAACCAGTGAACCAACAAGAAAAAGTCATTGTTATTGTTAGTCAACCTTAACTTTGGCTTAAAGCAGCAATAGCAATATCAGCAGCTCTCATGCACACACAAAAGTCATTGGGGTTTACTGCAATGCAACATAATCTGCTTATACTTTATCAAACTGCCACTGCCTTCTGGTAAAAGGAAATCAAATGTAAAACGAGCTTTTATGTAATACATTTTTGGTTGTTGTTAAGTTTAATAGAATGTTTTCTTAAGGAGGGGGCCTGAAAAATACTTTTAAACTTAAATATTTTTAAAAGGATTTTAAGGATAATTTTGTAAATGCGACATCTTTAATTATCACAAAATAACAACAGGTTAGAGCTTAACCATTTATATGGATGACAAATATATATGGTTATATTTTAGATAGGTTACCTGAGCTAAATAGGTTAACTCCCTAACGGGTAAGGCTGTGTCAGGATATCCTTTTTATCACTAAATGTTTCATAAAATCGAACCAAAAAATCTAAAATCCAAATCAGCAAGTTTATACTCTAAAGCAGACAAAATTGTAGTAGAGTTAATTTTGTAGGCTGCATGTAATGGTTCGGTTTGATTTAAGGCAATCATCGTTTTCTAACAGCCGAGAACTGAGGATTGGGGTGATGCCCATGAAACACTTGTATTGTCTATCATGCAAATTATCAAACTATTTAAAAAGCAACAAATAAAATCTAATATAACAAAATCATATTAGATTTTGAACTTGAGGTAGAACAATATTCCCTCTAAATATATAAAAATATAGAAAGTTAGAAAAAACTCTTTTTGTACTTTTACTAAAAAAAACTAAAACATTTTAATCAATCAGCATATAATGGCTCTTCTCATACAAACATTGTTTGTTGAGATATTTGTTGTTTTAACAAATTTTAATACAAAAACCACACACTGAGAGAATTATCTTCACTTCAGTAATGAATTTCTTCATAGCTTTAATGAAAATTGTCACTTGAACTCGTCCATTGAAACTTTTAATAGAATCTATGAAAAAGGTTACATTAAAGTCGATGTTTATGAAATTTTTGTAGAATTAATGAAAATCTTCAATAAACTAATGCATCATTGCGACAATGAAGCGTTTATAAAATTTATAACACTGTTTTATCAAATTTTTTAATATTAACAAGTTCTCTTGAATTAATAAAACTCTTCATTAATATCTTAAAAATGCATTGGAACTAAGCAAATGGACTGCTTCATATGATTTTTTAAACAATTTCATTGAAGTCCAAAATTAATTAAAGGCTACATTGAAATAATTTATAAAATACACTTGAGAATTAAATCTTAAAACTGAAGTTTGAAATGTATGAAAATTAATGAAATTACGAAATTTTATGACAAATAAATTATTAAATCAGCCAGCTTCTGCATTAAAGCAGACAAAATTATCGTAGTGTTAATTTTGTCGGCTGCATTTACTGTCTCGGTTTGAGTTAAGCCGATATGGTGTAATGGTTTGCGCGTTGGACTGTTACACAGATGGTCCCGGGTTCGATTCCCGGTAAAGACAACATCAATTTAGAAAAAAAATAATATGTATGAGTTTTCTATCACTTATATGTATCGCTGCGCCCACCTTCGGTGTTCCCATAGCACTTAACCCCACCGAAGTAAAATAATGAATCAGGGCTATGAAACAAAAAGCTTCAATAAATGCGCCAACTCTACATTACGTGGCGAGCAACAACTGTTCCAAGACTTATTTACTCGCGTAATTACAGTGTTGCCATGTTTGAAGCCCTTCATCTTTCGCCACCTTTCATCTCTCCACTATCCCCTTTCCAAAGAAAGCAACACATTAATTAATAGGAAGAATTTCCTGAGTGTTGCTTCTCTTTAAAAAAAAAAATGTAAAGACACAGTAGCCCCACGATGGGCACCATTTTATTTTGATAAAAATATTAAATTATTTGTACAATTCATCACTTTTTCAGGAGCACCAGCGTTGAACGCCAACAAAAGTTGGTCATTACTGTTAATATTTTGATATTTATGAAAAACTTCAAAAATTTTCAAAACTTTAAGGCAACAAATTTTTATTTTATTTTTTGTATGATGTGAATAATTTTTGTGTGTGTTGTATGCGATATTTAAATCCATCAGAAGTAATTATTTATCTTTAACCTCTTAACTGGTTTATTAATTTCAAAATATGCCTAACAAATTTCAAAAAATTCAGCATAACTTTTGACCAAACAGTCCAAAAACAAAATGCAATGGCTCTATTGAAGAGTTTGCACTATAAATAGCATAATTATTTTTACTTTTATATGTTTACATTTTGTGTAAAAAGAGCTATTACGTTTTTAGGACTGCATCAGCATATTCGGCAAAACTAGTTTACCAGTTGACGGCGCAAAAATTATGGCGGTTTTAAGTTTAAAGCAAATTAAAAATATTAAAATTACGGTTTTTCCTTGGATTTAATTAAAGTTACATACATTTTTCATCTCAGTGTATTTATCACATTTCAAAATATAAAAATACACTCAAAATTTGTTTTGTCATATATTAGAATTTAAAATAAAAACCGGGATTATATTAAAAAGCACGAACTTTTGCCGGTTTTATGATAATTGGGCTTAGGCTTACTTATTTGCAGGAAATCATATTAAATACTTTTAAATAAGCAACACTAAAAACTGTTTTCAAGGATGCTATAAAAATTGTGTTTAGTCCATAAAATTTAAAGTCCTCAAAATTTGTTGATGGCTTTTGAATTTTAGTATTATTTGATGTATATACGTTTTGGCGGAATTGATATAGCGCTTTAGTTGTCACAAAGAAAAATTTAGTCGGTGGTTAAGATTCACTCTTGGTATCTAACTACATTCTCAAGCCATATTTCTTATAAAAAAAAAATGGAAGAAAAATAATTAAACTTTAAAATTTTTTTTAAAAAGTTGATCAAATTTTGTGTTTAAAATTTTTAAAATGCCTTTTTGACTCGAATAATAATAATCCATACTTAAAAACAAGAAGTTATATTTCGTAAATTTTTTTTGGTACAATATATACACATTTTGTAAATATTACAAAATTTTCATGTACAACAAATTTCATAAATTTGAAAATTTTGTGAATAATACTAACACAATTTTGTAAATAATTTTTAACACAAAGTACAAAAAAATTGTAAATAAAACAAAAAAAAAGTTTAAATAATTTGTAAGAAATTATACAAAATTATTTTGTATTTAAATTTTTTTTTCTTTTTTTCTGTGCATTGAATCTGTTGTCAAGTAAAATCGTAAAAAATTCTGTAGAAAATTGAAATTTTTAAATTCTATAATTGACATTTAACTCTATGTAGAAGAAAAACATAACAAAACTATTTCTATACTCTTTTTATTCATTACAAGCATGCTAAATTTACGTTTTTTTAATTCTTTTGTGTTTAGTCCTTTTGTTTTATTATGTAAGAAAAACAGATACAGAAATCTTCCCTGGTTGATTTTTTTTTATATGTCTTACAAGAGTTGTACTTTTTAGTATAATTTCCTCGTCTCCACTACATCTTGACATGCCGCGACATCTACTTGATTCTGCGTATATCTTTCAATCTGTTTGTCGTATTAATGTGCTTATCAGCTCATTTTTTTTTTTAGCAAAATAAATTAGTTAAACATTAGTAAAATATTAGTAAAACCTTAGTTCAAAACAGTTAATTGCATAACAAGTATAACTAAAACTAAATTTGTGTACTTGATTTACAAGACGTTTTACCAACTGTTCTACTAACTTATTTTTTTGAGTGTACTTCTCAAACAATGCATATGAATTACTTATAAAGTTCGTATCCTCTTATTAGTGCGCTGACATCAACTTGGTATATATTAAACTGTATAAACTCAATTCCATTAAATAACTCAAAAACCCTAAGAGAAATTTTTAATATCATCAAAAAAAATAGTAAATTTAGAAAATAATTTGTTGAATTTTGTGTAAAAAATAAAAACTATGCGCAAAAAAATAAATTAATGAAAAAACTCTTGTACGTTTCAAGTCATTTTTGAATTTTTCGACTTTTAAATGGCCATTAATTGTTTAGGTGAAGACTTTTTAATCTGAAACTTTGTATGTTCTAGTTTTTAAGTATAATCCAAGTAGCCCTGTCTAAAGTTTCTCTCAATTAAAAAGACCTTGAGGACCAAGAGGCATCTAAAGTCAATTTCAACAGGCATCGACAATTTTTTAAATAGCTCTTATACAAATCCTTTCAATTCTAAAAGGCCCCTTAGAAATTAACCCCTCAAAATAAAAAAGATTCTGTACTGCATATAAGTATATACAGGGTGGGCCATAATTCACTGAACATTGTATTTTTGATATAATTTTTTTATTTTGTATTTTTTTTCATTTTTATTTTTCAGTATTATGAACAACGTTTGGAAAATTCAGTAGCCATGAGTTTTATTTTGCTAGTCAAAATTAAAAATTCCTATTTTCAATTTATAACGAGCTTTCAACCTCCATATATTTACAAAAATAAAGCAAATCAAACATATTAGCTAGGTTGATATTAGTACTTATCAGAAGTAGAAAAGCTAGAGCATCCATAATAGCCAGAACTTTAAAAAAAACCTATTAATCATCAATTTTGCTCCATTCTTGTCTTCTTAGTAGTCAAGCACGTGGTTAAGGTCTTTTCTAACAAACATCATGGCGTTACTAAACTTTGAAGACCAAAAATGTTTTATTGATGTATATGAAAAATTTTTAGTGTTTACTCTTGCTCAAGTAATATTTTCTACAATTTTATTAGTTTTTTGTTTTTATATACTTCGAGATTATGTTTATGTTATTTTCAATTTATAACGAGCTTTCAACCTACGTATATTTACAAAAATAAAGCAAATCAAACATATTAGCTAGGTTGATACTAGTACTCATCAGAACCCGAAGTTTAAGAAAAGCGAGAGCCTCCATAATAGACAGAACTTTAACGAAAAACCTATTAATCATCAATTTTGCTTTATTCTTGTCTTCTTAGTAATGAAAAAATGAAAATGACCGATGAAGCGCATTTTCATTTAAGTGGTTATGTAAATAAGCTAAATTTCAGAATCTGGGGCACTGAAAATTCAAGAGTATTTCAACAGCGTCCGTTGAACCCGCTTAGTCACAATTTGGTGCGGAGTATCATCACACAATATCTACGAATCGTACTTCTTCCAAGACGAAGATGCCAATGCATTGACTGCAAATGGTGACCGTTACAGGGCTATGCTAGAAAAAATTTTTTCACCTGGGATATCGCGAACAAAAATCATACCTTCCGTCTCACGACTTGGTAATGTAAATTGGCCACCACGATCACCCGACTTAACACAACCAGATTTCTTTTTGTGTGTATATTTGGAAGATCGTGTATGATAAACCGCAAGGACTGCAACAACTAAAAGACAACATAATAAATGAAATTATTGCGATTAATCAATCAGTTTTGGCTTCAGTTATGGACCAGGTACAGGTACATGTACTTGTGAAGATTCTGATGGCAGGCATGTAGAATATATTATTTTTAAAATTTAATTTTTTTTAAAAACTCTTCATAAATAAAACTATTTTATTCTATTCATTTTCAATAAAAAATAAAAAAATTATATCAAAAATGTAATGTTTAGGGCATTATGGCCCACCCTGTACATTGACAGCGATTAGTCACTATGGCAACACGATACAAAATAAAAAAATAGTTTCGATTCGATACGATTCGATTTAAAACACGTTTTTTTGCTTGCTTGCTTTTTTGGAAAGAATGAAGAAAAATCCCTAAACGATCAATTGCCTGACTGTTTTAAGTGTTTGTTAGCTGGTTGTATTTTACGGCAACCATAGTGTTTTGGCTTTTAACGCTTTACTAGCAATTGATGGTAGTTATTTCCGTTTATTTTCTCCTGGCTTCTAAAGCTGCTGCTGTCGATATTATTGTTACCAGAGTGCTGCTGCAGATGCAATGGCTTATTTTTGTTTCTTATTTTAGTTGTAGTTTAAACACAATCAATGTAGATGTTGTTACGATATTTTTCACTCTTGTTGTTCTTGAGGTTATGGTTGGTTGTTATAGTGTTGCCATACTTAAGGATGTGTATGTGTGTATGATAAACAATTGCTTTTTTTGTTTATGTATAGAAAAGCGGTTTTGAAAAACTTGACGTACATAAAATATATTGCCATTGTTTACGAATATGCATCAATAAAAGAGCAAAAAAATAAAAAAAATTAATTGAACTACAAGACGAAAAAAAATTTAAAATAACAAAAAAAAAAAAAAAACACTTCTACACATTTTAGCTTGAAGAAGATGAAGTAAAAAATACCAAAAAAAGGTTAAAAAAATGAGCAAATTTAGGTTAACACAAAGAATTGTTTAACAACATACATTTACAATTCATACACAAACACTGGTTTATATACATGCCACCAATACATTGATATATGTGTATTTAACAATTGTTTAACAAATGGCAAACAAACAGAATTGCAAAAACCACACACACACACTGAACTCCAATTTAGTGCACAATAGAGAAAAGGTAAAATCTCAATATTTGTACATGTAGTAGGGTAGAAGGGGGAGCATTCGCCACTTTCTTTTAAAGTGCTGTCGTTGCCCAACCTACAATGTTTTTACAAAAATTCTTTTTCATCTAAAATTTTACACATCTTAACTTTTATCTATTTTTTAGATTTCGAAAGTAATTCAAATTGGCTAAACAGCAAACTAAATTCGCCAAGTTGATGTTGCACATTTGTAGGCTATTAATAAAAAAGTTCTGTTGAAAAACTCATATTTTATATTAAATATTAACAAAGATTGATGTCAATAGCTGTAATTTCAGCCAAGAGAAATTTCAACCACATTACGCATACACACAGAAAAAAATTTAGCTATTTGCCAACTGAAATTCGGCTACTACGACTCGCACAACTTAACATTACTTTTGACATCAAAATGCGGTTAATTGAACTGAATTTTAGTTGCAACACTCAAAATATTCAGAAATCTAATGTAAATATCGTTGTACTAATAGAATTTATAAGTTCTAACCATTAATATACACTTTTCAATTCGGTTGGTACTTTATTTCTCTGTGTGTATAAGTGCTACCAATTTTTGCTGACGGAATTACCCCACCTGGTTGCCTCTACGCTGATAAACGCTCCATGCGTAAAATTACGAAAAAATGTCAAAATAACCAAATTTTCTGTAAAATAAATGAAAATTTGTACATTTTACGAAAGTATTTGTAGTTTTGACAATAATTTCGTATTTTTATGCATGGATTATTATGAGTGTATTATTGTTTTTCAACTCAAAAAACAAAAAAAAATATCTATCCTTGACACGTGCTAAGTAGAAGTGTAAAATTTGGTGACATGAAAGATGATTAATAACTGCATAAATTATGTAAAGGAACATTTTAATAACTCTTTTAAATACAGTGAGAATCGGGACATGTGTGTCCCAGTGGCGAAACCTCCCCTTCTACCCTATTACGTATATTTCTTTAGGCCAATTGTTGCTATTACTACGTTTAAACTATGCTAATAAAGTAGATTGCATTTAATGCAGAGAACTTCAAGTTTCAAGGTGTTTTTAATGAAAATTAACTCTCGCTAATTTATGCATAACGCTTATAATTGTATTGTAATTTATTGTATCTTAGTGAGACATTGCGAAATAACATCATGCCATACACATGTAGTGTAGTGTTTCTAATTCGGTTAATCGATTAACTGATTCCACGTTTTCGATAACAGACTGATTCGTATTCTTGTTAGGGGTCCGTAAACAGGAAAAATAAAATTTTACCCATGTGCCCTAACCACAAAAAAATTAGTCCGAAAATCGAATTTTTGAAACTTCCCCCTAAAACTTTCGAATATCAAAAAAATGCTTTGCTTAATTTTATTCTGGTCATTAAATGAATTTACGTTCCAAATTTCATGTACAGTACTTTTCGTTTACAGTCACATCGCTTATAGTCCATTTAGCGATATAGTCCATTTTTACACTTTTACTGTCATCTAAATTCAAATTGCATACAAAATATTTAGGATATAATCACATATCCATTCAGGATATAATCACATTTGGCTTATATGCCACTAATCACATTTGGCTTATATGCCACTGGCTACTAAAAGTAAATTTATATGCAAATAATTTAAGTTATCGGTTTAAAATTATTTAAAAATTTAAGAGGCTAAAACGAAAATTGGAACAAGAAAACTGAGCTGAATCGTTTCAAACATCGTTTTTATATTCCAAATTTTCCACTTGTTATAATAATAAATAAATTGCATATAGTAACATTTTATGATGACTATATCACAATTTATTTATAGGCAACAAAATGGCATATAAAAAAACTAGCGATATAGTCACATTAGCGATATAGTCCACAACTTGTGTGCAACTAAGAGATGTGACTATAAGCGAAAAGTACTGTATCTAGTTTTCTTAGTTTAGCAGAAACACCAAACGTCACTTTTTTCGGAGATAAAAGCTAATTAAAAAACAAGGGCTTTGTTACCAAATATCGAGGCTTTATTGCGCTGACGAACAGATGATGCGTATTATGATTTTTTGCACTGACCAAGATCCTAATTAACATATTTAAATAAAAATATTAACTTGTATTCCATTATCATATGTTTTATATTTTTTGAAAAATGTGTACACTTTAGTATAAAAGTGAAAGGGGTCAAAAAAGAGATATTTCTGTTTTTATTCATAAAAACCAAAGAATTACACTTATTTTGCAGTAACGATTAGTCGATTAATTGCCAATTTTTCTGTTTAACTTATAAAATCATATAACTTATAATAACTTATTAATCAATTTAAGCTATTTTTCGAATAATGCCTTAGCCGGGTACTCACCTAGGTCGAATAATTGGAAACACTACTGCAATGATAGAAGAAACTTCTTTTCATTGCATTTTTGGAAGCAGATGTCCCATTAAGATGCGACACATTACAATTAAATACCCGGAAAAATTTGGTTAGCATCACCTAACAATTTTATTGGCTCTTGTAGCCTTGTCATCTTGTCATCACCAACCTGTTTTGTCTAACTCTCAAACGTTAGATTAACCTCATAAAAAGAAAAAAAAAAATATCTGTGCCTTTTAGTATGGCATTAAAACTGTCCATTAAAAACTGTTCAATAAAAATGATTTCTTCTTCTTCTTCCTGTGAAATTGAATCTAAAAAAAAATCCTCAGTAATTAATTAAAACAAAATTAATTACGTTTGTAATGTAAGAGGAACGCAGGTTTGATTCTTACAGCCGCAGGTTGTTGAAAATTTTATCATATAGAGATAATCTGACAATTATAAGACACAAATAATAATGCAATTTAAATGGAAAATCACTGATGAGCCTGTCCATAAAAAGGCAAAAACTAGTCTAGTCTGATTAAAAATTAATAGTGTTTATAATTTTTAGAGAAAAACGTTTATTCTTCTTCTTAACCTTAACATTTCTAAATTAATTACGATTGTCATTATATGACGGTTACAAATACTTGAACCCAGAAATATGATTTTTATTTATATAAAAAATATTTAAATACCCGATCAAAAAAGTTTACATCTCAAATACAAAATCAGATCTCATTTGATATAGATCGGTATTTATTCTTATCCAAGCTTATCTCAAAATTGGCGTACCCAGTAATATCCAATTAGATCCCTCAATATATTATATATTACCAAATAAAGTTAGATCAAAATTGATCTTTAAATTAGGGATTCAAAAATATTTAATTTAAGATCCTGATGGATAACTAAGTATCCCGTGGGATAAATTTAGATCTACTTCTATATAATTAGATCCAAGAAGATAAGTAATTTTGGTGGATATCATGAGATATTGGATTTACTTATATCGCATGACATAAATTATATTTGTTAAAAATATAAAAAAAAAATAATTTGGCCATCTGCACATATATAACTATATATTGCAATAAATAATTATGTCTTATACGCACGAAAAATATTAATGATGTTCGACCATACGTAATCATATTACCAAACTAAATTAGTAATCTTAATGTCATATATAATTATATCTTGAATTAAATTATTCTTATGGTACCGCCCAGCAAAATTTTTTAGAACAGATTACCTCTAAATTTGTTCTAGAACAACTTCTTTTACCACCGATTACATGGAACCGTTCTAGAACAGGTTCCTGGGAGTTGAAATGTAAGATGTCACTGCCGCAGAACCAGTTCTATAACTGGTTCTAGAACCGGTTCTAAAGCAACCTGTTCTTGTTTGGAGGTAAAGAACCTATTGCAAATAGGACAAACTCCATATAAAAATAACCAGTTGCAGAACTGAAATTAGAACCTGTTATAATACAGTATAAGCTGTTCTGCAACCAGTTATTTGTATTTTACTATTTTACTGGGCATATATAACCATGCCTTATACATATATATATCCATTATAATATCTTAAATTACATAGGTTATATGTTACCATATATTATTACATGTTGTGTTATATATGAGAATGTAAACATTTTGTTTTATACGACTATTTTTGTGAAATGTGGATCTAACATATTCTGGCGAGGACTCCCATATGCATTGACCGTTTATTCAACTTCCACTCAATCTCAGTGTATCAGTGGAATTGTATCTTTACTGCACGCAGATAACAAATATTGTTGCAATATGATTGCGGCCACAAAACTGTGTTACAGATGGTTGTTTCAATAAAATTAATATTGAATCACTCATAAATCAACAATGATAAGGTTGCTTTAATCATGTTCTCATAAAATCTCTCTTTTTTTGATTACCATATTATTCTCTTATAATCATATTCCTTTCACTAACTTCAATCTTATTGTTATATAATGAACAACTGTCATACCACGGCTATTCTCATATAAACACTGTTTGTTGGGATATATGCCGTTTTTATAAATTATAATACAGCAAACACACATACTACATATAATGATATACAAAGTATATTGATATGTAAAAATTTTTGCTTTTCAAATTGTTTTGATTTCAAAATAAGTGTATAAACACTAAGTAAGATTTTTTTTAAAGGTGATTTTGTCTGTTGTCTTTAATGTATTGGTTTGTTCAGTCAATTATTGTTTTCTTTTGCAACAATTGTATTGTATATCATGAAAATGATCAAACTTTTTAAATAATCAAACAACTTCAACCATGTTTTTTCTTTAAGTGTGGTAGTCCAAAAACTAATGACAGCTCATTATCGTTTCTACACTGGAATATAAATAGTTTTTTTTTGTATAAAAACATATCAATGGGCAACACTACGCTTTGGGTTACTATGAACTTATCGATGGATTTTTATAAAATATTTCTTAATTTGTTTGTGGAGGGCTGTTTACACTAGCAGACTCTAAAAAAAAATTATCGATATTTTTTTATTTTATGAAATTAAATTAAACAAAAGTTATTTCAAACTTATTTTCACAATTTTTTTTTGTTGCATTTTTTAAATTTTCATTTTTAAAGAAGTTATTCGCTAATACTTTTGCATACTACACCTAAACAAATAAACCGATTGAAAACAATGTTAATTTGTAGGTCAGAAGCTGCGAAGTCCGTTTTAAAAACTGTAATAATTCTCTACACATAGAAAATAAATTTATTGTGACAACCTAACTTTTTGCCAACTGCATGGTTCGGTTGCAGACATCCATTCTTATGTTTGTGGCAACATAAATTCGGTTAATACAACAAAATTTCTTTTGAAGCATAAATTTTCATTAACCCAGGAATATGTTTGATTGCAACAACTAAATAATTCGATTGCTGCAACTAAACCATTCCGCTGAAAAAAAATTGTTTTCACAAAGAATCTGTTTTTCCTGTGTAAAAGTATTCGCTAGCTACTAAGAGCATTTTTTACTGAAAGATTTTAGATTATCATTGGGGTTTGTTAGTATTTAAAAAAATTTGTTCAGCGACTTTTATAGCACAGTTAACTACCAGCAGTAGTATACTACAACAACTTATATTACCGTTGCTATTTTTTTATTTTCCTTGTTTTCTAAATTTGCTTTTGGCGTGCCTTATAAATTTATTGTTATTTGAAATTTTAAACAAAAATATTTACTACTCATACATTTTACAGTTCAATTTTTCACGTTTATTTAATTTTTTTATTTTCCTTTCTCTAGTTTTCTCTGTGGTGGTTGGTTAGTTGATTGTTTAAATAAGTCAACGTTTTACGTGCACTTTTTAACCGTTATTGACAGACATTTTGGCAAATACAATTGCTTTTTATTATAGCAGGTACGTTTCGAACAATATTTTAAGCATGTTTTTTTGTGACGTTATTGTTAAATTGTTGCACTAAATATGATATTAAAAGCAATTTTTGGTTGACAGCCACTGGGTTGTGTAGAGTGAAATTAATTTGTTAACAATTTAAGAAAAGATTTTGATAAACAAATTATTAAGCAAATTTAGGTCAACGTTTTTGTAAAATATTTAACCATTCTGCTGCGTAGCCAAAGTTAAAAAAACCTCCATGTTTTGCGTCGACAAAAATGTATGAAGACATACAATTTTTTTTTAACAAAAAATTATGAAAAGTTATAAATTTGTTTTTATTGAACACATTTTTATTGAAATTTAATTTAGTAATGCTGAAAACAATTGAAGGGCTTATTGTAAAAACATGATAAGCCACATTTTATTTTTAGTTTGTTTTCGCCTTTTCAAGGTTAAAAATGCAAAAAAAATATGAATTTAGCAGGACGTTTATACACCAGGTACTTGTAATAAGTGTTTAAACAAGACTTCTATCAAATATTAATCAATGGGAGTCTAGAAAACAGCAAAAACCCACAAAACAATAAATGTGATTTATCAAGTTTTTACAATAAGCTCTTCAATTGATTTATTAATTTTGTAATTATATAAATATAACTTATTCGATTTTTTCTGACGGGAATTACTAACTGAAGTATTCGATAATTTCTTATATTTTTCACCTCACATTTGGAGCACCAAGACCGAATCTCATTTCGAATATTTTTTTTTGAAGAATTTGGTAATTTTAAAACGCAGTATGTTGTTCTCATAAGTACAGATTGCAATTTGGACGAATATTTACGTCTTACGCAACATAATAGTGGATTTTTATGAAAAATGCAAATAAATCATAAACGCTGCTTCTAAAATAATCAATTTGTTGTATAAATATTGAAAATAGTTAAACAAATTCACTCAGGTAACTTCTGCTTAAAAATATGTAGTTGTTTGGGTTGTAACACAGTTTCTTTTTAATGTAAGTGTCAGTAATTTGTAGAACAAAATAAATTTTTTACTAACCTTGCAGTTCATTTAAAAAAACAAACCACATCAAATGACTGTTTTATGATTTTACATTAATTTTTTACAGTAGTTTTTTGTTATTTAAAAAATTAAAAAATAAATGTTTGTTTATTTTTTAATAACATATGTATGTGGTTCATTTTTACTACAATTGTTAGTCATACGAGGGCGGATCAATAAGTCCGTGACTTTTCGAATTTCCCTAGTAGTTATATGAAATGCAACACTGCTCCCATCAAGTACCACCTGTTAAAAGACTACTGTCAAATTTAGAGCAACTTCCGTCATTTACTTTGCGTTTAACAGCTGTTCAAAACATACAACAATAACATGAAGGCAATGACCAATAAGGTGATGGCAACAGATTTTTGGTATGCGCGAGGGATAATCCACATCGATTACCTTCCAAAGGGAAAAACAATAAACGGCGAATATTATGCCAACTTATTGGACCGAAAGACGACCCCATATGGCTGAGAAAAAATTTCTTTTTTATCAAGATAATGAACAGGTGCACACGTGTGCAGTCTCAATGGCAAAATTCCATGAATTTGGCTACGAATTGGTACCTCATCCGCCATATTCTCCGGATTTAGCCCCCAGTGACTATTTCCTATTTCCAAACCTAAAGAAATGGCTCGGTCGAAAGAGATTTAGCTCCAACGATGAAATTATTTATCGAACAAATGCCTATTTTATGGACCTCGAAAGAATTTTTTTTTTCCAAAAAAAACTGTGTTTCATTCAAATAGTCGCGGACTTATTGATCCGCCCTCGCATTTTGAACATTAAAAAACAAATGTCAATGTTAGTTGAATTTAATGAAATGTAAGCCGTTCTTTCTTAAAGTGAAATTTCATTTGTTTTTAACTACATTTGCATTGGGGTTTACCTACATAGTATTCCAAGTGTTAGATTCATAACATTTTTTTACAAAAAATATTTTTTGGTACGATTTGTAATTAGGACGTATACGCAACAGAAATGTGATTTGATAAAAATCCTAAAATCCGCTGGTTCCAAAACAACATATTTGTTGTATAAATAAAAAAAATACCTAAAGAAAGATTCATTAATTTTTTTTAAAAATATATTTTTGGCAGCCATCAGCAGGGTTTGCAATTTGGACGTATATATACGTCTTGCGCAACAGACTATTGTTTTAATAAAAATGCTAATAAATAATTAATGCAGCCACTTATGCCACCGATGTTTTGTTAACATTAGGAAAGCTACGCGCAGCATTTAATTCTCACGCAGCTGAAGGGTTAAAATTAAATTTTTATTTTATTTTCAATTTATAACGAGCTTTCAACCTCCATATATTTACAAAAATAAAGCAAATCAAACATATTAGCTAGGTTGATACTAGTATTTCGATCTGGCTAAAGATCTCATCAGAACCCGAAGTTTTAGAAAAGCTAGAGCCTATATAATAGGCAGAACTTTAACAAAAAACCTATTAATAATCAATGTTGCTCCATTCTTGTCTTCTTAGTAATCAACCACGTGGTTAGGTCTTTTCCTAACAAGCATCATGACGTTACTAAATTTTGAAGACCAAAAATGTTCTATTTATATAAAAAATTTTTAGTGTGTACTCTGGCTCAAGTAATATTTTTTACAGTTATATTAGTTTTTTGTTTTTATATACATCGAGATTATTTTTATGTTATTTTCAATTTATAACGAGCTTTCAACCTCCGTATATTTACAAAAATAAAGCAAATCAAACATATTAGCTAGGTTGATACTAGTATTTCGATCTGGCTAAAGATCTCATCAGAACCCGAAGTTTTAGAAAAGCTAGAGCCTATATAATAGGCAGAACTTTTATTTTATTTAGTTTTTGTAAAAACTTTACATTTATAAATGAACATAACAATGTTATGTTTTTAAATTATAATATTGAAAACAATTGATTTTTTGCTTTTATTTTTAAATAACGGAAAAAAACAATTTTACATTAATGTTGATCAAAAATTTAATTTTAATTACTTTTACATAAGAGCCACACATCCTTTAAAACAAAACTTTTCAAATAACAAAACATTTTTTCCAAACACAGCTCCATAACAATCATTATTGATGCTAAAATATCTCATTAAATGCACAACAACTACAAAATTTGAGTACAAAATCTATAAAGTACACACAGAGAAATGAAGTGCGATCCGAATTGAAAAGTGTATTTTGGTAGCAACAACCAATAAAATCGATTAGTACAACCATAGTTAGATTTGATTTCTGAATGTTTTAGCTGTTACAATTAAAATTTAGTTGTATTAACCGAACTTTGTTGTGAAAACTAATATTCAGTTGTTCCAACCGATTTCAGTCGTAGTTACCGAATTGGAGTCGTATTAACTGAATTTCAGTAGGTAAATGGCTAAATTTTTCTCTGTGTGTACTTACCAAAGACGGTAATTATGGTACAATTGTAGTTTTTTGGTTCTATTTGGGCTTTTGGAGTAATACCGCGATTCATTCGGAAGAAGTTCAAAATTTTCGAAATTTAAAATTTAAATAAGCGTTACTTTAAGCTTTGAACAATATTCGAATTTCAGAATTGGATCAAAATCATTGCAACAATTTTTTGTAAATATCGTTATTGGTACCGTAAGGGCCGAAAAAGTACGAATTTTTGTCTAATTTGGTACAAAATCTAAAATAAAAACCATTTCCATCTTTGGTAAGTACATTTTGGTTTAATGATACAGCCTTGATGTACTTGTTGTTGTTATGTTGCATTACGTTGACTATAAAAATCTATTAGCGGCTAAATATTATGACTATACGTAGTACTCGTAGCAGTACAAACAACTACAAGTAGTAGTTGTTGTTGAACTTGTTGGCGCAGAACACAAAAACGTGCAACACATGTATTGCACAAATTTGAACTTCCCAGTGTAGAAAAGCATTCCTATATAAGTGGTTATATAAGTACATATTTGGTAATATCAAGTACTTTAAATTGTCGTTACAAAACGTATTACTTTTATATGGGGATGTCGCGCAAAATGATGACTAAACACCTCACAAAAAACAGAAAAATATATGGTTATATATATGCTTACCAGTATGGACAATTATAATGAGTCTAAAAATTAATTTAAAAAAACTAAATTTAATAAAAAAATATTTTTTTATAGAAAAATAAAATGTCTACCGCTCTACCATCTGAGATATTTCGACATATAAGTGGTTTCATAAATACATATTTGGTAATGGTAAGTACTTACAATTGTCATTACAAATCTCATTACTTTTATATGGGGTTGTCACGAAAAATAATGACTTAAAATTATTAAACTCCTTACAAAAATCAAAAATATGTGGTTACCTATATGCCTACAAGTGTGGACAAAAATAAGTCTAAAAATAAATTAAAAAAAAAACTAAATTATTGACCTGCTTGCAAAAATTCTCTTACTTTCTAGCTTACAAAAAATCAAATATAAGTAGTTACATATGTACTTACTAGAATTGAAAAAAGAATGAGGCTAAAAATAGATTTTCAAAAATTTTTTAGATCATTATTTATATTTTAAATAATGATAAAAACAAGTACTTATGGCTAAAGCATTATTTTTTGTATTGCAATATGTTGAAAATTATCTTGCAATTAGTAAGTCCTTATTATTTGTGTAAAATTAATGCAGTGAGAAAAGAAATGACATGTCATTACGGTTTATACACTGGGTTAATATTGTAGAACTTTTAGCACAACACACAAGGAATTTTAATAATATAAATGCATAGGAAAACGAAAAACTTTTATATTTACGTGAAAAACAAAACCATAAAAGAGTTAAGAAAGAGTATCAGACAAGAAGGTGAAAGGACTTTAAATTAAAGTAATATAAAAAAAACATGAACAGCAATTGATTATAAACTGGTTTTAGTGGCAAACAAGTTGTTAAGCGTATTATATAGTTTTTATACTACTTATTTTCTGTTTTTCTATAAATAAATTAATTGTAAAATTAAAAAAAAAAATTGAAAGAAATCAGAAAAAAAAGGAAAAATTACACTCAAAAAAGTATGTCAGTTGAAAAGTTAGTTGAATCATACAACAGTTAAGCAAATATGTAGCTGAAATTGCTTTTTAGCAAGAGTAAACACCAACATTTTAACTAATTTTTAACTGATTTATTTTGTTATAAAAATTTATAGTGTAGACAACAACTAGATATAGAAGTCGCAGCTGCTCTAGATGTAGTTCAGACAAACATTTCCATAAAAAGGCAGAAACTAGTCTAGTCTGATTTAAATTAATAGTTTATTCTTCTTCTTACCCTCAACCTTTCTAAATAAAGATATTTTTTGCTCTTTCATATAAAATCTTTTGTGTTTCTTTCAGTCTATAAATATTTTTTTTTTTTTTCTAAAAATCGAAAAGAACTAAAATTTTTTCTGACTCTTCTATTTTTTGTAGCGAATAAGTTGAATTCTTTATTTTTTTATACCGCCGCAAGTGTTACAAGTTTTTTTTTCAAAATTCGTTTTATTATTTTTTACTTGTACAAAAAAAAAAAGCATGGCAAAAAGTTTAATGGCATCATGTCATCATGAATATTGTTCTTCTCACCCTTTAAGCGTTTATGTTGTCTTGTAAAAAAAATTTACTTATTATCCTTTTAACAAATAAACTTGACTTTACACAATTTTACAATTATACTTAATAGAAAGTTTTTCTTTGATGGATTTTATTTTGTGTACCCTACAGACTGAATTTTTTTTTCTAAAAATACCTAGCAAGGCCTTGGTAATATGTTGGTATTGCGGAACATGTTACCTGGTAATAAGTTAAACTCATTACACCTGCAATACTTCACAACTGTTGATATTAGTAGTACTAAATTCACACGTTGAACTGTTTTTATGTTGTAATTATTTATTTTCTACATACAATTTAACAATTTAACAATTTTAACCACAGATTTGACAATTCTTAAATAATATTCAATAAAAAAATTAAAGATTTGAATAAAGTGTTTTTGATAATTCTTTACTTGTAAGTGATAAGTAACATGTTACCGAGGTAGGTAGTTCCCGCGACGGACATGTAGAAAAGTAACAAGTTAGCTATTTAGTTATTACAAAGTGTTTATTTTTTCTCCCAAAACTTGTAAAAAATGTCATATATAAAATTTTTAGTTAATATAAAAAATCTAATTTTCAAATAAAAAATAATTACATTTATACTGGAAATAAAATGTGTTTTGCAATGCGTTACCAGAATGGACATGCCATTGTTAAAGTCAACGAAAAGAAACCGATAACCTACCTTACGTAAGTTGAATAAAAATCAGTTAATTTAGTAGAGAATTTTAAATAAATTTAATATCTGTGTTAAATAAATAGATATGACAGATAGAGATGATACTTTTGCGATATACATAAGTGTCGACTATATTAGAGATGACAAATTTAGCTCAAAGTCTAAGATAGATGTTTCTATAACGCAGGAGCGAATCCAGTGGGGGAGGATGAGTGTGATATAACCCCCCACCCAACCCGTTTGAAAAAATTATTTTATTTTATTTTATTAATTAATAATCATATAATTACAAATTATATAAAGGGTCCGCCATCTAACTTTTTTTTTCAACTAGTGCTTATTTCGTGAATGTTAACACTTAGCTCATGTCTGATTGGACAGATAATTAGTTTTATCCTTCCGGTGAACGAATATGGTTGTGTATACGCTTGAACAACGCTGGGAAATATTGCGACATTACTTTGAAAATCATTGTAATGTTGCAGAATGTGTGAGCAAGGAGTGGCCGTTACGGTCAATGGCGATCGTTATCGGGCCATGTTGAACGAATTTTTGTTCACAAAAATTGAAGAGTAGTATATTGGCAACATTTGGTATCAACAGGACGGCGCTACGTGCCACACAGAAGAAGCTACACTCGATGTTTTGCGCCCTGTTTTTGAAGATCGCATTATCAGCCGCAGAGCTGATGTCGTTTGGCCACCTCGGAGCTGCGATTTGACACCGTTGGACTATTATTTGTGGAGTGCCGTCAAAGATAAGTGTTACTCCAACAAGCCAGAGACAATTGACTCTTTAAAGGACAATATTCGTGAAGTAATTGGTGAAATACAGCTGCACACAATCGATAATGTGCTTAAAAATTGGACTGATGGTGTAGGCTGCTGCATGGCCAGCCGAGGCAGCCATTTGAATGAAATTATTTTCCATTATTAACCGGAAGGATTGTACTTTCAAATAAAAAAAGAAATTTGTGAAAATATTCAGTAGTTTTTTTTATAGCATTTTCAAAAAAAAAAAAGTTATTTGGCGGACCCTTTACTATTAACCTAACCGAGCACTAGCTACTATGGCCTTCGGCGCGTTGTAGCGAAAGCAGACCAGTGCTTCTGGTGGAAATCGAACCCACGACCCCCGCACTGATAAGCCAGCACGCTACCAACTAGCCTACCGGGGCGCACTGAAAAAATATATAAAATATAATACAACACAAAATTACTTTAAAATAACACGGTTTGTAATTTTAAATCATGGTTAAATATAAAAAGTCTTGCACATTTAAATTTTTATTGGTTGACTAAACCATGACATTTTCTTAAATATTTTCAAATATCGTAATTTGATTAGAAAAATTATGTTAATAAAATTATCAGATGTTTAAATATATATGCTCGCTTGTAAAATATGTGCTTTAATCTGAACATGATATATTACATAAATGTCGTAAATCTTTTTTCGAAATGGTAAATACAAAGTTTAAAAAGTCTTGAATATTTTTAATAATTTTGGTAGAAAAATTTTAAAATTCGGTTTACTAGAAGCAAAGTATCTTTCGAAACATAAAAAGTATAATTTTTTCAAATTTGTATCATTAAAAGTGTCGAAATTCTATCTCAAAATGTATAATAACCAAAGCAACCGGCAATATGTACTAAAAAATTTTCAATTTTTAACTCATAAAAAAATGCACTAAAAACGGAAAATTTGCTCTTAAAACACACATTTTCTTTAAAAATTCGTATCTTAAAACTTATTTTTCAGTATAGTTGGACTAACTTTGAGAAATTTATTTTAATTGCCAACGGAAAAGGAGATAAAATATTGAATATAGCTAAATCGGTACAGTCTTAAAGCAAGAACTTTAAATTTGCAAAAATGGTTTAAACTTCGGAAATCGGTGTTGAAAACAAAAAAAAATATTTTTTTATAGATTCATAATATTGTTCGATAACTAAAAACTAAATAAAAAGGGCTAAAATATGCTATAAAAATATGCTTTTATTCTAAAACCAACATATGCAAAAACAAGACCAAATTATGCAAAAATATGCTATAACAAGTCAATGCCAGAATTCGTCAATTGTTCTGAAAAAGATATATATTTCATTAATTTTTCAATACGACGCAAAGGAAAAAACATGAAACAACATATTTCTGGTTGCGCTGAACCAGAGGATATTTTGCGTAACAAACCCGTAAAGACTTCTACGAATTTTAGATTTATAGAAGTTTAAATTCTTTCGTTGGGAATCAGAAATAAACACCAGGACAATTTAACAAAGAAGAATGTTAAATTCCGCAATAAAATTGTAATTAAAAAGACAGAAGGAACCAAAACTGTAAAAGGTTGGAAAAACACTTAAAAAACAACAAAAACAATATTTTCTTAAAGCCAGAATATCTTAACAAAAATAGCCAAACACGACAAATTACTTTTCTTTGGTTTTAAAAGAACAAATTTTCCGAAATTTTTTTTTTTTTCAAATTGTTTATAAGTTTGTTATTTTTGTATAACGGTCTCTTTGATGACCTTAAAATGAAAAATTCCGAATGTCACACATATACTTTTCCTAAAGTTAAAGAAGTTTTAATTTCGAAAATTCTGAATTTTGGCATTTAAGATTATCAAAAGTAAATAATTTGATCTACGAATATTTTTTTTTAGTATCCTGGAACTCTTGAGTAGTGAGTTATACGGTTTTGCGAAAACATGAGACAAGAAAATAATTAAAAATTTATGTGTTTCATTACCTAATTTTTCGTATAAAAATCCATCTCAGAGTTCCCGTAGCCCTTCAAAAAATCAGAAAAATTTCTTTAAAATTTACAAAAATTTTAAAGAATTACCCCCTTAACTGCTATAAGGGGAAAGCTATTCATAGCCTTTGGCTTCTCATACCTTATATACATATCTCTAGCACCAGACTACATTAAAAAAATCGTATGGCTTTTAGGAAATTCTTTACGAATGTTAGCGTTTTTCTATTAAGGAAGGTCAATATTTAAGTTGTAATAGAAGTTTTTGCAGCAATTTTGTTTAAAATGTGTGGAAATATGTTGTTTTATTTTATTCTTATGAATTATTAACAATACATACCAATATATGCAAAAATATTTAATAATAAACATACCTGTAACGAAAAATAAAAAAAAATTTTAATTAGTAAAAATGTAAATTATAAAAATGCTACAATTTAAAAATAATTAAAAAGATTAAACATAACTAAATTTATTGTTCACCATTTTCTGTATTTTTTTTTTAATTAATATACATGAGTTTTTGAATAAGGTCTATGAAGTGTCGGTGGAATTCGTCCATTGAAACTTTTCATTAAATTAATGCAATTTTTCTTACAATTTTGACAAAAATATTATTAATTAAAAGTTTCATACACCTAATGAAAAAGTTTATTAAGAATAATTTCATAAAGATTATGAGGCTTTTTCATAAAGTTTAAGATATTTTTCATTTATAGTAATTAAATGTGCTAAAGTCCCAAAACTTATTTAACAAATTGTGAAAACAATCTGCTGTAGGCTTGTCCCAATCCGAATTTCATTCCTGCCCAAGGAAATCTTCAGGGGACTTTATTATTAGAATTTCTAGAGATATTTATTATGGTAAATCACAAGCTCAATGAGAATTTCTTGTCCTCGTCTAGGAGCACGATTAAAAATTTAAAATATCAAAGAAAAAAACAAAATATTATCACAATTGGCTTTGTCATCTTCCAAGTACTACTCTGTTTTTTTTGACAGACCTAGCAATGTAGTGACGTTTATTCAAGTAAATCAACAATAGAAAATCATATGTTTTCTATTAGCGTCAGTTACATTTAAATTTGCACAAGCACCTGCATATTTGTTATTTAAATTTATTTTCATCGGGATAAACATTAATTGCATTTATAGTAATTAAATGTGCTAAAGTCTCAAAACTTATTTAACAAATTGTTAAATACTCTGAGAAGTAAACTTCATTAGTTTAGTGAAAAAAATCATTGAACTCGTCTAAGACAATTTTCTCTGTGTATGTGTAAATCGGCTTCAAAATAACTTAAAAATAACAAATTGAGCTTATCCTTAGATAATTAATTAGTTTTATAATAAATTAAAGCAAATTATTATTGTACGACAAATATTTGAAACTAAATTTTAATTACACAGATTTTAAATCACTTTGAAATACAGAATACGACCGATTAAATAAAAATACTTAAGGACTGGAAGTCTGAATACGTTATTATTTCGGTACTGTGAAAGTCGTTTCATAGAACTGCCAAGAACTTTGGGGTGCCTGGTTAACCACTAATAAGTGCTTAAATATGAGATAGTGTTTTTGTTATGTCGTTAACAACCGACCTAATTCGTTTCTACTTGATTTTTTTTTCTTTCAAACAAAACACATTTTTTTAACTTGCAATTATTTGATTTATTTTTTTTACCTACACTGAGAGAATTATATTCACTTCAGTAATAAATTTCTTAATAGTTTTAATGAAAATTGTAACTGTAACCCGTACATTAAAACTTTTCATGGAATCTATGAAACTGGTTTCATTAAAGTAAATTATGAAATGTTGCATAGAATTAACGTATAAATTCATAAAATTAATGAATCAATTCGACAATGAAGTGTTTTATAGTTTCAAAATACACTGATAGAATTTAATGCGTGGTATAAATAAATTTGTTCATTAATACAATTAATTTTTTTATTGGAATGTTGCTAAAGAAAGGCTTCATTGAATTAGTGAAACGTTCATTCAATTTATGAAATATTTTTATTATCCCGATTAAAAAAAATTGATAGAGAGCTTTATGTAGTCATATCAATTTCTATGTTACGCTATACTGGCGGGGAACTGGGCATAAGAATGTTCTCTCGGCTTCCGGACCACAACACCGTTTTGCAGGCAGAGGTGGTTGCTATTACGGGGTGAATTAGTTTTCTAAAAGAAAGTGACTACTCTGTGGCAGTGGTAATTTTCACTGATAGCTAGGCTGTGATAAGGGCGCTGTCCGTAAAGACGAGGACGGTTTTGAACTGCAAGAGGGAAATTAACATTTACTCTTGCAGGGGACGTCTTAATCTGGTATTGGTACCCGGACATTTTGGTGTGGAGGGTAACGAAAGGGCTGATGGGCAAGCTGTAAATGGCTCTGATCTCCGTTAACCATCACAATCCAAAGCTTTTTCAGTCGACGAGGGGGGAACTTCAGCTGTGGGCCATCAACAAGCACAGAGAGATCTGGGACAGGGAGGGACCCGACATTCGCTGGTGTCAGGGCGAGGTATTAGCTACGGGACGATACACCGTCCATGGAGTGGTTTCAGGGTGCTGATTTGGGGAAACTGATGGGCTACTTGAAGGATACTGAATTTTGCAAGTAGGCCGGAGCGTTTTCGTGCCCTGATGAAAGAGCGCACAACATGCCGATCTTCTGGTGTATGTCATCCAATGGACGATCATGAAAGGTGGAAAATAACTCTTCCTCTTGTCAACCTAACTTAAACTATATGTAATCTTATTAAATTTCATCCGAAATATGGGCCCAAATAATTGTATCTGTTTGTATGGGCTTTGATCTAATCTGATGCAATTTGATAAATGTACAGTACAACTTTATCCGACAGAGTTGTTTTTAGAGTGGTATTAGATTGTATCAGTTTGGTATCAGTATATATTTAAACTGATACAAATAGATGTAATTATATAAAAAAACTAGATATTATTGTATCCGTATTTTCACTTGATAAAATTGTATATGATTTTATGTAAACTGATACATGTAAATATAATGTATGAAAATATACACAATTTCATACAAATATATGATCATCATATCATATACGTTAAGTCCATAAAAAAATATTAAAAAACATATTAATGTTTCGCAGTTTTAAAAAAATTTATGGCATACATCTTTTTCTAAGTTTTAATGTACATTAGGGTGTTCCGAAGGGGTATAATTTTACGTAATAGTTCTCAAACGATGAGTATTATTAAGTTAATTATGAAAAAAAAAAATCGAGTATACTTATAGTTCGTTACTCGTATTTTTTAAATATTTGTTAAAAATTGGTGACAAGTTTGGTAATTCTGAGCATATATTTGGAAGTATGTTTATACAATTTCTATATAGTTATTTTAAACTAAATGATCTATGGAATTATTGTAAATGTTTTCCCCCATAATATGCTTAGTATTGACAAACTTTTAAACTCTTCTTTGCCCAAAAATTTTAAAAATACACTACACCTCAAAAGATTTTTTGGTTTTTATCCTGAAATAGATCAATAATATCTATCGTTTGAGTATGTGACGAAATTAGTATTTTTTTTTAAATTCAGAACAGCCATCAGACATACTCAGTGTAGGTGCGACAAGACATAGTTTTATCCAAAAGAAGATTTACATTTTTATAGTAAGAAACGATATATAACTATGAATATGTCAAGATATCTGAAATGAAATAAATATGTTTGAATATTGCACTATATGTTATTATATATAATTTTGATTTGTATTATATCTAATTATACATGTATTCGCACATAATTATATTAACCATATATATATAATTGTATATGTTATATGAGATTATATAGTGGTCGATACGTAATAAACATATGCATTTATATAAAATAATGCATGATTATGTGAAAACGTATTTACTCGGGATATATAAAATGGAAGTCTAAATGTACACTTTGCAATATTATTGCCAGTGTTGTTGTCATTTTGTCCTACACAGTGCAATAAGATGTTTAATACTTTTGCACAAAATATGGCAATACTCTTGTGTTCTGTTGTAGAGGGATATAAAAATTGCACAATGTGGCCAAAATATTTTTCACATATCTTGGTTGCGCAATAATAATCAAACCTTTTTGATTTTAATTAATTTAATATTTTTATTATATTAATATTACATTAGGATTTTCGAAAAAATAAATAAAAATAAAATATTGTACAACCTTCCAATATGACAATATGCATATTGTATGGGGGTACCTTAAAGCAACTAAACTTTTTTGGTATTAAAAACAAAAACATGTCATTATGCAAAAATACTAATGAAATTATAGCCTACTTTAAAGAAACACAAAAATATTAGTAAAAAACTTAAAAATATTAGTAAAAACTTAAGCCAATAAATATAGCTTCATATAATTTATGAAAATACTCATAAAAGTTCGGGATTTATACAATTAATAAATCACTTCATAAACTATAATGAACACTTGATAATTAAGTCTTAGAAGCAAGTTTGAAAGTGTATACAAATTAATAAATATGCGCAATTTGTCATTAAGTAGATGAAGAGATAAATAATTTAGTACTAATTTTTTACAACTTTTTTTTAATTCATTATTTCATAAAAAAAAATTGTATGACATTATGAGTTTTTTGAAAAAAAAGTTATGAAAAATTTTATAATAGGAATTAAATTTCATGCATATAATGAAATTCTATACTGAATCTACAAACAAAATCCTATGAATTTGTTTCATTAATATCATGAAGGATTTTTCTTTCAGTGTACTCCTCTTGCGTTGTACTTAAAATCACAGTGCGAGTACAAAAAACAAAAAAAAAAAACAAATTAACAATTTGTAGAAAAAAATTTTGCAAGAAAACAAAAACAAAGGTACGAAAAACTCATGGCTCTTCAGGCACTTAATCGAGCTTAAAAATAACAAATTCACAGCTGCAACTCATGGATAAATCAAAAGCACACACTCTCATCACACAAAAATAAAGTATTGCTTGAGTAATGGTATGAAGATGAGTATGGTGATGAGAATGATAATGAAAAAGATGAAGAAAGAGTTGAAGAAGTTGTGCACAAAGTGTAAGTAAATACCCAGTCAGAAAAAGACAATTGGACCACCGTTGGCAAGGCACTTCAGCAAGTGTTACAATGTACTGGCAACAAGTGTTTTCGCAATTCCAAAATGATAACATCATTAGACAAAAGATCCGTCTGTTCAAAAAGTGTCGGACAAGCACTGGGGAAACAAAATTTTCAACTTTGGCAAAATGTTTGTAAAACCATGAAATAGTAGGTCTAAAAATTTGTTTTCCAAAATAAAATTTAAAAAAAGTTCATGTATAATTTGTTTGGTCATGCATAATTTGTTTGCACTGTTTGAAAACAAAAAAAAAGTTGGTCTTAAAAGAGCTTTTTCAGAAATAAAAAAAATTATTTTATACGAAAAAAGTATTAAAAAATAAAAAAAATATTGCCTGAAACGCGGATCGAACTCGGAACCTTTTGACTACACATTTTGTAAACAAAGCATCATAATTTTTATAAAATAAATGCTTTATCAGTGATTAGACTTTTGATCCGTTGGAAATTTCTTACTGGATAGCATTGGGAAAACACTTTTTGCCAACGTTGGCATAGTAGTCCCACCCAATTCTTCGCCAATGATTTATTCTGAAGACCACTGAAATTATTGTAAAACAACAGCTTTTTGGAAATGCTGGTAAAGCGTCTTAGAGAAGTGTCCTGTCAATAGTTTATTCGGTCAGTCAGTGGTACACCAGTGCTTGATTTTTTGTACCACTGGCAGTTTCTGACTGGGTAGTAGTCAAAGAAGTGGAAGGAAGGTAAGTTACTTTTGGTATGTGCAATTTAAGTTAAGGCATGAGTTCAGAGCATGCCTTTCATGGTTGAGTAAATGACAGTCTTAATTACCAATAGGAGCATCCATTATACAAATATAAGTAAGAAAAGGAAAATGGTAAAAAAAAATATAATAATTTTTTACATGTCTGTTTGTTAGTTGGTAAATGCCTGCATATTTCCTTTTTAATATAAAGTGATGGATGATGTAAATGTATGTAAGTTTTATGCTACTTAATGTTTGAGTTTGCTTAAAAGAATGTGTTTTTTACATCTATTTGCTGTTATTAGATATGTATTTTAAAATGCACTGGTTGCCAAGTATTTTTTATTTAAATTTTAGTTATTTGGGAATTTTATTAGAAAAAACCTGGGTAATGTTAAAATATATTTAGATAGGAAAGCTTTAACTCTGCAAAATCCTAATTTGTATGCCTTGTCGTTTAAAAACAAGAATATTTGTGATATGAAGTCTGATAACCAGGTCACAGTGGGGTGTTTCATAAAATCTATGGAAATAATTTCTTACTTAGTCTTCCGATTGAAATGAAATTTGGCATAACACAGTTATATGCGAGTTTCAGTTTGAATGTCACAAACCCGCCGGGGGCAGCTATATGAGTCACCAGAGTGGGTCACTTTTTGCAAAATGTGAGTGTTTGTTATTTTTTTTTGTTGTTTCTTATCCGAATTTCTCAAAATTAAAATATTTGTTAACTCTTAGTAGAGATCTAGAACATGCATACGTGTGTGGGTTATGTCTTATAGTTCCCGAGATACTCCCATTTGAAAATATGACTAAATCAAGTCCAATAAAAAAAAAACTATAATCTATTTGACCAAATAAATTCTTGATTAAATAGAAAAAATTAATGCAATATCTTGTTAAACTCAAAAAATAAATTCGTTTAAAGTAAAAATTTAAAATAGTATAACATTTTTACGATTTTTTTCTAAAAAGCAATCCGCATTTTTCCTCCAACACCAATTATTTTGCAAGTGGTATAAGTCCATTTTCAAAAATATTGAGGTAATTATGGAGTTTCATAGTCTTTAGTAGCTTGAAGTTACTGCAAAAATATTTGTTGTAAACATTTTAAAGAGCACTGAAATTTTAGAGAAATTCTTGTATTGTACGTTATTTTAAATAACACGGATATCCTCCCATTATAAAAGTTGTCTGGGTCTTATACACGTTAATCTCCAGATTTCAAATATGTATTATTTTCGCGGAATTCACAATTATGTTTCTGTTTTTAAAATGCATTTTTAACCAAGCTTGATAATTTACAAATATTGTACAAAAACTTATCATCTAAAAACGCGATCATTTTTAAATGTCTTTAAAAATATACAATAAAGCTTAAAAATGTTTATGAACAACAATTTTGAAAAAGTATTTGATATGAAAGTAGTACATGTATTGATTTTTTTTCACTTGTATTGATAAAAAAGTTTGTTCTGATTTGTACTGATTTTTTAAAATTGGTACTGATTGTAGTGATTTTAATTTTTTGTTTGAAAATTATATTGTTTTCCATGAAAAACTAAAGTTCTGATTCATTTGAAAAAAGTTCTTTGAACTTGTTAGTTTTTCTATAATAGAAGTACTTCGAACCAGATGTTTTTTCTCCTTTAAACAAAATTTTAATCTGATGGAAGATTTTAACAATTTTCTTGGAATCTGAAAGTATTGATGTGAGAAAGAAAGAAGTGCTTAGAATCTGAGAGCTTAAATATTTTAAAAACTAGGGTGTTTTTAGAAAAACAAATATTCAGGGCGAAAAAGAATAAAGTCGTATTATCCAAAAGATCAAATATTTCAATATCTTCCTTATAAAAATCTTCTTAGAATCAGAGTATTCTTTGAAAATAATTGTTTGAATTAATTTTTGTAAGATCTTTATAAATATTAGAGTGCCTGAAGCACCATATGAAGCACTATTATGATTCCTTAAATTTGTCGGATTCAGTGATAACATTCCGTGAGCTAACTCGTTTTTAAAAAACCTCCAAAAACACAATTTTCTGTGAATTAAAAATTAGTTGCGGCTCTTTTTGTCAAAAATTTGGTAAAATACAAAAAAATATTTAAAAATTATACGATTCTGCATCAAAAAATTATTAAAACTGCTTCTCGACTAGAGATAATGTTTTTTAACTCAAATCTGTTGTTTCAATCTAATGATTGTTACCACATGCTGAATTTTCGGTGGCAGCAACCGAAACATTTTATTGTTGTTTACCTCTATTCTGGTTTCTGGGTGAAATATATGAATAATGGGTAAATACTGAATATCGATTTTTTATAATATTTAATAACCAGAGGTAAAAAAATTTATATATGGCCTCGTGTTTTTTCATCTTAAAATATACACTGCGTTGCATAACTATAATACAATAAGTCCATATGTCGTATTCGATTATATATTGGTCGATATGTAAAAAGATGTAATTATATGTGGCATCGTATCAAAAAAAATTTGATGAACAAATTTGTATATATAAACATACATAAACATATTCACAGATAACAGCATGTATTAACATATATATTTAAATAAAATAATGTATAATTACTGGCGTATTTACTATGCGTATAAGATATAATAATACATTGTTATTCATAACGCCATAAAACTTATATATGCCTCAGATGTCTAAATTTGTTTCTTAATTTTTATTTTTTTTAATTTGATTGAATATTATACTAGTTATATATGTCATGGGTTTTAAGTAAATCCAGTTTAATCCCAAAATATCTTATTCGATCCACCAAAAATTACTTATCTTTTTGGAGCTAATTAGATCCACTTAGATCTAAATTAATCCCATGGGATATTTTGAGATCTATCAGGACCTTAAATTTAATTTTTGGGATCCCCCAATTATGAGATAAATTTTGATCCGGTAAAATATTTGGGGGAGCTAATCGGATATTACTGGAGATTACTCTAAGTTTGAGATAAAGTTGGGTAAGATTAAATATCAATCTATATTAAACGAGATCTTAGATTGTATTTAGGATATAATTTTTTTTTTGATCCGGAAGTTTTTATATAATATGTTATATTTGTCATATTATTTAGTTTATTTTCATGTGTTTAAATTTAAAATTTACAAAAAAGTCCCTTCCAAAACGAATTAGATTTTTTTATTAGAAATTTGGCAACTCTATAAAACTAATTTTAAATTTGCGATTGAAGTTATAATTTAATTATGGTGTTTAAAGCACTGCACTTCCTAACTTTTGTTAATTCACCTTAGGGTTTAACTATTTTGCTAAGTATAATAAAAAGCTTTTCTGCAATATATCCAAATGCGGCTTTAATAAGTAAGTTCTTGCTTAAATATTCGTTAATACTCCCTGGAGTAATACCTTGAATGGTGGAAAGAAGACAATTTATTTTAAAAATATTTGTTTTAAAAACATTTTAAATTTTCAAGTTTAATTTTTATTTTTTTTTTGGATAATTGCCAAGAGTTGCTCTTTTTTATTTAAATATTTTGGGAATTGTAGAATTTATCCCCTTTTTTAATTATAATTATAGTTTTAGATTATATTTTAATTTTACTTATCTAGTTTTAGCGCCTTTTAATTTTTAAACATTTTATTATAAAAGATATTTTTAATTTCTAAGTTCTGTATTTTGAGCATTTTTAAGGATATTTTTTTTTTTAACAATTTAAGTAATTTTGGCTTTTCGATTTATTAAAGAAAAGCGATGAGTCAATTGACCTCAAAGGACAGATCCCGTGAGAGCATGTCACTGCACTATATTTTGTTATTGGAGGGTTGCGAGTTTATTTTCTTTATTTTTAGTAATGTTTGTTTTGTTTTATTTCGTATTTAAAACACTTGAACAAAAATATAACTTTTATGTTAGCCAGCCAACATAGGAAACTTAAGACCAGACGGTAGACCGTTTGCTTGTAAGTATAATGTTATGTGATCGATTTATAGACAACTTATAACGTAATCATAGCATAACGTGACTGGTACTTTGAACCCTTCTAAAATAAGTTATTTTTAAAAAATAGTTAAAATTTTTAAAGTAAACGAATCGAAACCCTAAATTAGTTTGTTTTAATGTTGACAGGCCTATAAAGTGTATTAAAAAATACAGTATTTGTTGTTGTCTAAATGCCAACGTGCTACTTGCTGCTGGTTGGTGGTTGCCATTGCTGAATGTGTTGCAATGTCACGTTATTTCCATTCATACTGACGACAGACGCAAGTGTCTTTAGTGTTTTTAACATTCTCCCTCAAATTCAAATTCGTCTTGTATGTGTATTAGAGTTATAACTTTTTTTCAGCAAAATTTTTACCTATCACCACGTGATGGAAAATGTTGTATTTATAATCAAAATCGCTTTTTTCGGGTCACTTTAAATCAAAAACCTGCCTGGCATAAAGTGAATTTACTTAAAATTAATTTTTATTACCTTTTTACCATTAATGTTGAATTAGTGAACCAAAATTATTGCACAACATATTTTTAATTACCTTTTAAGCAATGTGCTTGTTGTTTTGCGAATTTTAATACCCATAAGGCGAATCTTTTTTTTATCAATATCCGCGAATCACGTTAAAGTTTAAAACGTTTGCGTCCTTGATGATAGAAAGGTATTGTAATAGTCTAATTTATTCAACATTTTTGAGAAATATTAATTTTTAGTTTAATTAAACAAAAAGATTGTGGCGAACTTTAAAAAGGTGTATGCGTGAACTTTTTTGAAAACTGCGAAAAAAAATCAATTGCGTTTCTTTTTATATTTTTATGGACTAACTATACGCCTAGGATAATTGCAAAAAGTATTCAAAAGTTATAACCCTAATGTGTATGCACTTGTAGTTAGTAGAATAGGTAAGTTAAACAATTCTTTGAAAAAAGACGAATATTAATATGTTCGTAGCATTTAATATGTACTAACAGGGAGAAGACATATACTTTAAAATACCTTCACAAAATTATAAAAAATGGAGCAAACAAAATTCTTTTAATTACAATGCCTTTTTGTTATTCTTTATTTTTTTTTTTTTTTGTGTAATAAAATGTTTCATTAAAAAATGTAACAATAAACCAGTAAAATTATGAAAAAAATTACTGAATACAGTATGCGAAAGAACCAAAGCACACATATTCATGTTTTTCCTTGTTAGTAGTATTTATAAATTTACAAATATTTTACATGTACAGTTTTCACTTTAGATGCATAAACTATGACATATTATCGAAATGCCATATTAAGGAATTTTACATGACACGTCGAATAATTGTTATTCGTGGATTTATTCTTCGTAGAACGAAACTACCATAACATAGAAATCAAACAGTTTGTTGAAGTTATGACAATTAATTGAAATATCGTTTAAAAACGGGTAATTTATGGTTTGTTGTACCTCCTTTCTCCATAACTGACGATTACATTTACCGCCACCGTGGAAAAATTCGCGGTCATAGCTTTTTCCTTCCTAATCCAACACATTTGACTTTTTGAGAAGTTCTCATGTTCAAATGGCTTTCATAAAGCCTTAAGAACTGATGCCTTCTATATTTTTCAACGTTGTTTGGTACTTTGGAATGCTTTTGTTTATATTTTAAAACAAAATGCTTCTGTTTATATTTAAAAACTATTTTTGTAAAAAATCCAGTGAAAATAACCTTATTAAATTACAATATATGTCGCAAAATGAAACTGAAACTATTTCGGACAATGGGTATGTGCCGCTGCGTCTTAATTATTAAGTTCATGTAATAAATTAGTCACTCATTCTTGCACTTAATTTCAACATATAGAAAAAAAGGAAAAATTTAAAAAAATTGCTTAGAGACTTTTTTGCGATTCTTATCTATTTTGATTTAATGCACATGCAACTTTTATTTTTTAAGCTTATTTACGAAAAAAATTATAATTTTAACCAATTTTAAAGAAAAAAAAGAGAAAAAGCCAATCTTGGGTATAATGTAAAATGCATAGAAATCATTGTAAACACCCTTGCAGGTCTTAAATATTTATGTACAACATGAAAACATTTGATTTTGCTGGATAAATTTCTTATTTTTTATGGTTTTTTCTCACAGTTTGATTTTCAAAACTTCGAAATCTATCGTTTTTTCTATATCCTTTAGTATTTTTTTTTGATGTATAAAGGACCTGCCTTGTTCTACTTGCATATTTATTCGAATGCCAGACTGCATTTACTGCATGCTAAACTATTTATTTTAGCCTCTGGACTCAAAAAGTATGCAGAGTGCATTTTTGAGCTTATTCAACTTTCTTCTAAAGATTTTCAACAATTTATACATACCAGTTTTTACTATGAAGTACGATTCAAAAAGACTCTATTGTGGTTCTTTTTTTGTTTGTTTGACACATAAATCAAAGTTCTTTGGCCTGTATGCCATGGTTTTTCGCTTTACAGAGAAAGTTTTTTGAAAAATCCACGGATACCAATTTTACAATTCATCATATAAAACTTATTTATGTTGCCATTGAATCTTACATCATTCCAGTATAACAGGAATGGCAGGAATGGCAGGCAATACCGCTTAAATACCGTTATGGATTTAAAACCCTTTCAACTGTCTATCGTTATCCCTAAAATACCGTTACCGAAATAATTGAAATAACGTTCAATATTCAGAAAATACCGTTATCAAAATAACTGAAATACTATTATCGCTAAAATATCGTTACCGAATAAAATAACGTCAACCGAAATAATCTGACCTCATCAAAAGAAAAAAAAATTGCTGTTAATAGATATGTTTTCCCAAAGTTTGATCATAAACTAGCCAGTCATTTTATTTTGGGCTTAATGGGGCTAAAAATATCGCTGTGCATTGACATTAACTGAATAACAAAAATAACGTTACTCTTAAAATACCGTTACCGAAATAACTGAAACTCGTTATCCTTAACATAAAATTACCGAAATAACTAAAATGTGTGCGCCCCGGTAGGCTAGTTGGCAGCGTGCTGGCTTATCAGTACGGGGGTCGTGGGTTCGATTTCCACCAGAGGCACTGGTCTGTTTTCGCTACAAATAACGTTACCTTTACCGATAACCGCATCGAATCGGCTATTATCCATGCAGTATAATCATAAAATATTAGCAAAATTCTTATAATAACGAGAAAGAAGAAAAATAAATTTTCATTTTGTATGCTGTGGTTCTTTTGCAGACTGTATATGAAAAATAATAATAAAAGCAGTTTCTTTGTCTAACCGGAAGTATGCAAAATTGTGGAAACAATTAAATCTTATTTGCATGTTCCTGCTAAAATTACGTTTGTTCTTTTTGAAAAGAGATTTTTTTTTGCACCCATTCAAATTTTTATATTTCTGAGAAAAAAGAAGATGCATTCATTTCGTACAGGAGTTTTAATTTGAAATATTGTTTTTTTTTTCCTTTAACCCTTTAATGTCTAAGACTGTCGTTAGTTGTTGAAAAATTCCAAATAATTTTTCGACTTTGGTGTAACTCGGTAAAAGGTTATGCTACGAGTCATAGCCTGATGATGGCTCTGGGTTACTGTATTTACTACATTTTTAGTCAGCAAAATTTATCGTGAAAAGTATTTTTAGTAAATGTGATTCTGAGTCGATCGGTATCATAGATTACATAGATATCAACCTCCTTTTCTTAATTTAACGACAAATAAATTTTTTCATATACAGTTAATTATTTTTTTTATAGTAACAAGACGTAACCCATTCTTATGAGCTACGTATTCTGACAGGAAATGTCAAAGAGTTTGATGTCTATGATCAGTAGGGTAGACTAGGGACCATTTTTACGAAACCAATAAATTTTTTCGAAAAATTATTTTTAAGCTTAAGATTTATACATTCTGGCTCTTATTTGATTAAAATTTCGAATATTCCTATATAATAATATAATATTTTTAATGTTTTTCAGAGCAACCTAAAATGGCTAAACTACCCTACCTCGTGGCGCACAATCCACAATTGGATTTACTTTAAAAGTATCCATTATTACGTTACGTTATAATTATGAGTCTACATTAGTGTAGAAGAGCCAGCGGAAATGTTAGGCCATTTTACTCCAGGTTTGATTTGATGATCCCATTATACCTAAAGTGTTTATTAAGGAGAGTATTCATGTAGGAGTGTCTGTTATTGGTTGGTTTCACTGTATTTATTGTCTTTGGTGAAAGTTCTTTATTTGTGAATCAACCCCATTCGATATATTTCCAAAGAAACTGATTTGGCTACAGGATAGTCAATGTACCCCAGGTGCAACCACTCCCACAAAACCATAACTTTTTTACTCTTTTTCAAAACTTTTTGAAAAAAACCCCTTCGCAATTTTTTTTTATTGAAGTCAACAGAACATCATACTAAAGATATATTGTTTAATACACCAATTGATAAAGTTATTACAGAATATACTCGTAGATACTTTTGTATATTTTTTGAACGAATCTAAAAACATAAAAATATGTCTGTCCGCAACTACCTGTATAAGTAAACCCTTTAATCTTGGTGATATAAAACTTAATCAAAAACTGAACAAATTGTCATTTAAGCTTTTTTATTATCTCTCTTAACCCTCAAACTGGACTATGCTTTTTTCCAATGAAATCTATACCACTTGTTCGGCACGAAAAATAAACTTTATACTCTTCTAGCAAAATTTATTTTAGGCGATATGGACCAAAATAGTTTTAGAACAAATCTCAAAAACTAATCCATAAAAATGAATAAATTTACTCATAAATTATTCTTCTTACCAATGTTTAACTACAGTCCAAAAAGCAACCTTTTTGTGGATATTTCGATTTTGGTTTTTCGAAAAACGCGAAATTGTGCGAAAACGCACTTAAACTTCAACATATATTAAACAGAAAGGCTATGCTAATACTACTAAATATAACCTTTTTGACAAATTTCATAAAAATTCGTCTATACGTTTTCAAGTTAAGACGATGTGCATTACAGGTATGCTCTTTGCATCCTGCATGTCCTTGAACCAAAATTAGAGCTTTTTTGAAAAGTTCTTACTTTGTGTTAAGTATCAAACGTTTCTAGTCAACATAAAATTTAAAATTGAGTCCATTTTAAAATATTTATTTTTTGAAATTTTACGAAACTCTAACTTTCTCGCTTTCTTGCTGATGTTGCCAACATCAGCACAAACTGATTATACTATAAGTGGTGTAGGGTATAAATATTTTAAAATCTCCTCCGTTATTTATTTTTCGTACCAAAGAAGAGGGTTAATATTCATATCCTTCGTATTTTTGCATATGTTGGGTGTCACTCTTGTGTGAAATTTTGTCGAAACAATTATTAATTTGCCATTATTTAGTATATTAAGTCTCGTGTTACATTTATCAGAAAGATACATAAAATGTCGACAACGTCATTATAATGCAAATGATATTGAAATTTGATATGAATTTGTTCTTTCTTGATATTTTTCTTTTTTTTCAAAAGAAGGATGTTTGTTATTGTCATTTCTTTTTTCCTTCTTCATTATTAAGCAGATTATAAAAAAGACAGTTTAATATTTTCCAAAAGATTTTTAAAACAAGTTGTATCATACGTGTGCAGAGAAATTTAAATGAGAATTTATTTTCTATCAAGGATTTATAAATAAATTACTTAAAATATAAATTCTTGACGATGTAACAAAAAACATTTTAAATAAAATTATGCTACTAAGGAAGTTTTAATAAAACATGACATAAATTGATTTGTATTTACAAATATTTGATCTAAATAGCTCGCTTTAAAATTTAACATTTTTTTCAATTGACTTAATTTCATTTTAAAAGAATTACAAAAATGAAAGGAATTTGTAATGTAATAGTAGCTACTAAAACGTAACTCGTAATTAAAAGGACCTTGGTGTTATTGAAATAATAAAACTTATGTTTTCAAGACCTCCTGGAGATGGAAAAACGACTGCAAAGCATAAAAAAAAATAATCAAAAATTTCTTTGCTTTTGATATTATTATATGTTTTTTTGCACCGCATTTTTTTGGGTTTTCCGATACGTTAAAATTCCAATAAAAATATTAAGTTGCAAAAATAATTTCTGATCTATTGTGAGTAGTTATTTTTTTTTTTGCTAACTTAAACTACATTTCTAGTTGATTTTATAATCAAGGTAGTAGTTTTTTTGTTGGTAGTTTTTATATTTTTTTTTAATTATTAAAAAAACTAAAAGTACTTATTTTCTTGAAAAATTATGTTAGTGATTATTGATATTTTTGAAAAAAATACGTATGTATACGTACAGTGATACTTAAACAAATATTTTATTCTTTATCATTTATTTTCAATACAAAATTTGTAACAAATATTTGTTCTAAAACAAAGAATCAAAAACATTTTGGCAGATTTTTTGGATAAATTGAACTACACTAAATATTCAAAATTTTCTAAATTTTTAATTTTCTCAATTTGCTCGTAAAAAACTCGACTAAAGGCTCAGTTATGAGAACGTAGCTGTATCCGTATCTGTACTGTATGAATCATCTGTTCGTTTTTGGTATACGAAAAGCAATGCAAACGCTTACCGAAATTTAATGAACCGTAGTTGTAACGTAATGTAATGTAACATTCTGTATAAAATAGAATTTTATTCCGTTGTTACTTGACATTTGTAAAGCAGTAATTGCCTGCTTTTGTGTTAAATTAAATGCGGGTATTTTCGCCCTTTTTTTGGTACTTTTTTTAGTAATAATATCTTATAATAACTTATAATACATAATATTTCCATATATGTATATATAACTAAACATATACACATACAATAGAAATGTTAAATATATAAAACGGTATCAAAACCCTGTTTTGTGTACATGTGAATGTATATGTTGAAATACATATCTGTTTATTGTAAAACTACCCAATATGTATTGAAAAATTATTTCTCCAATGTTAGAGAAAAGCTTAATTCTCAAGTTGATTTCTAATGTAATTCTCAACTTAAGTTGAAACATTTTTCTCCTTTTTTGTTTTCAACTTGACATCAATTTGAGATTTAATCCAATCTTTGAGAAAAATTTTAAATCTCAAGTGGATATCTAACACTTCTCCACTTGAGACCAAACATTTTTTGAACTTGAATACGATTTGCGATAAATTTGAGATTTTTTCTAATTTTGTTATTCTCGTATGGCAGCGCTGTTTTGTGCAATCGCTTACAGATCTGGTAGCGTTTAAAAAACACATATTGCATCTGCATTTATTCATTTATTACAAATGTGCAAATGTGAAAGAAGTGAAAATAGTGAAAAAAAGCAAGTGTTAAAAAATATAAATAAATAAAAGTGCATTTAAGTGAAGGAAAGACAATTAAAGGTAAGCAAAGTTTAAATAATTATTATAAAAATGAATAGATCAACGAAAGTTAAAAGTGAGTTAAGGCAGGTGGTGGCTTTGCTGTCGGAGCGCTCATTTGCCGATGAAACTTTGGCAATGGGACCTTCGACATCAAATGCTTGTGGAAACGTGTCTTTTGAGGAATTTAGAAGTGAGGGCAATTCATCTGAATCGGAAAGCGAAAGTGAAAAGGAGGAAATAGTAGAAAATTTAGGTGAATTGAGGGATGAGCTTGCGTCATGGGCAGTTCAATTTAATATTACAAACGCAGCTGCTAATAATCTTCTAAAAATTTTGAGTACCCACATTTGTGGACTTCCTAAAGACGTGAGGACCTTAAAGTCTACTCCCAAAAGTGCGCCAGTTGAAAAAATGGGGTTAGGTGAATATGTACATTACGGCGTTAAAGACACATTGACCGATTTTTTGATAAAAAATTCTTCCTATAGATATCGTGAATTCATTTCCTAATGATTATATGCATGTAGTGTGCCTTGGCGTTATGAAAACTTTACTCATTGGTTGGATCAGAAAAAGAAATTGCATTTTTTCTTTAAAACCGTCAGAAATTAAATTATTAAATTCAAAACTACTTTTTTTGAGCAACCGAGTGCCAAAAGAATTTCCTAGACATCCTCGAAGCTTAAATGAAATTGAAAGGTTCAAGGCTACAGAATTAAGATCGTTTCTTTTATATACAGGCATTTTCGTCCTTGCTGACGTTTTAGATGCTGAACGATATAATCATTTTTTATTGCTCAGTTTGGGAGTTAGAATTCTGTTAGATGAAAAATCTTGTATGGAAAATAACGAATGTGCAAAAGTTCTTTTTGTCTGACTTTGTTAAAAATGTATCTCGCCTCCACGATGATACTTTTTTAACTTTTAATTTTCACTGCCTCACGCACTTAGCAAGTGATGCATTTAATTATGGTTGCCTAGAATCCATAAGTGCTTTCAAATTTGAAAACTATTTGTCTAAACTGAAAAGGAAATGTAAAAAAAATCATCAAATTCCAGTTCAGATATATAACAGATTGGTAGAGGATAGCTTAAGATTGCCCAAACCTCCAAATGACAACAAAAATAAAAAAGTTCTTAATAATGGGACAATTAAATCAATTTATACCAATTTGTTTTATTTTTCTACAAAAAGACCTGATAATTTTTATAGTATAAACAATAGAATATTTAAAGTAATGTCTATTTCTCAAAATGAAAGCGATATAGAAATTATAGGAAAGGAAGTTTTGAATTTAAAGGACTTTTTCACTATTCCAATAAAATCATCCAATTTTAATATTAAATTTTGCGACACTTTGGAATTTTCGAATTCACAGTATCAACATTTAGTGGAACTAATATCACAAAAAATAATTATGTTTAGTAATTTCGAATCTAATCAATTTTTATTTATACCCTTCATTCACATGTAGATGGATCTAAACAGTACGTTTTTAACAATAACCGAAGAGTAAAAAGGGTGAGCATAAGTAATTTTATTTTTTTTATTAGTATAATTATATTAAATGTCAATTATAATTTTGAATTATTTTTAATATTTTAGACTGGGATGAGTTAAATCAAAAGATTGACAACTTCCAAAAAAATGTGCTCAAAGGTATAACGCATTAAGCATATTTCTAAAAACAAAAACACAATGCACATTTCCAATATTTTTAGACCATGAAATCACTCAGAAATTACTAAAAAGAGTACTGGAAGAGGTAAAATCGGGGGGAATAAGACGGCCTTAAAGCGAAACCAATTTTGCCAAAAACACCATTTCAGCTAGTGTCAGACTTCAGCCTATTCGAAGATAAAATTCAAGCATCTGAAAACAAGTTTAACGACCTGGTAAGTTTGACAAAAATATAAACAAAATTCCAAATACTAAAGTTTAATAATTCATCTACTAGGTTTCCGAACTTATGGCGTTAGTATGTGGCAATTCCATATAATTTTTAAAAACAGCTTGGCGGAAAATGATAACGGATGAGGTATCTATCAAATATTCCTGGCAAGGAACTAAGACAAAACAACCTGTACGAGCTCTAAGTGTCACAGCGGCATTAAAACGTAATTATGTTTTTATGTTATGATTGAAATTAATATTAACTAAATCTAATTAATCTTTCCAGAAGCTTACAATCAAAAATTTGCAGCTGCATCTTCGGACAGCAAGTTCGAAAGAACTCTCATATCATTTTTCCAACACGCCAATAACTGCATTCATAAGAAGATAAATTATGTAAATGGAAAAAAGGAAAATATCTTCCAAATTAATTAATGTTTTTTTATTGTTAAAAATAACTTTAATGAATTGTTTTTTATCAATTGTTTTTATGATCTTTTTTATGATGTTTTTTTATTATTACTTAAAAATAACTCAAATGAATTGTTTTTTATGATCTCATTATTTTATGTTTTTTTTTTTATATAATAAATAAGTTACAAAACAAAGTAAAAAACATTGTTTATATCCTAAATTTATATAAATGGGCTTTCTTCAATATGGCAATTCCGTACCATCCATTTGAAACCAATTGGAGAAATTTCTTTGATATCAAGTTGAGAAATCACCATATTAAAAATAAGCCTTTTAAGTTGAGAAGACTATAATCGGACTATTGAGGTGCATTTGAGAATTAACGTTGGAGATTTGAGAATGGTATTTGATATCAAATGCATCTCAAGTTGATATCAAACAATAATGTTTATTGGGTACAATTAAAATATCAATTATTTAATTATTAATGTTTATATACACACACAAAATACTGTTTTAATACCATTTAAATCACTTGGTACTTTTTCTGCACAGCGGTCACCATTTGAACATTTTGGATATCAATCACTGTGTTGTAAACAGCTGTTTGCTTTGTTTGCATATGGCACGTTTTTAATTGTTCTATAAGTGCACCAACGTGTTACATTACGATACGGTTCGTTACGGATACAGCAACGTTCGCATAACTGAAGCTTTTCCAAATTCCATTAAATTATAATAAACAAATTGGTCAATATTTAATATTCTTACTTTTTCCAATATTTTTTTCCATTATAATGAATTGACGCGAATCACGATTAAGTGAGATTAAACTCTAGATTTTCTCACGTGAACATGAGTGAGTGTGTGTAAAAACAAAAATTTCTTGAGTGATTTTACGTGAGTCAATTACTGCTGTAAATTGAACATTGACACTAGAGATGGGAACGTTTGACTCCCATTTACTCATGCTCATGAGAGAAAAATTCCACTCACGTAAAATCACTCAAGAAATTTTTGTTTTTACACACACTCACTCATGTTCACGTGAGAAAATCTAGAGTTTAATCTCACTTAATCGTGATTCGCGTCAATTCACGAAATAAAATCTTACCAAAAATAAAACAAATTGTAAAAAATGAAGGTAATTTGTTAAGGTTTAAGGTTTTAAGTGAGAAAACTGTCAAGAAGAAATTTAATTTTTCATTTTTCATTTAAAAAACAAACCACATCAAATGACTGTATTATGATTTTACATTCATTTAATACAGTAATTTTTTGTTATATAAAAAAAATAAAACAAATAAATGTTTGGTTATTTTTCACTGCATATGTGGTTCATTTTCTGAGCAGTAAAAAACAAATGTTGAATTTACTAATAAGTTAAAGTCTGAGACCAAATGAAACTGTTCATATTTTAAAAAAATCACACAAAATGTGTAGCAAATCTAAATTTTAAATAATGCTTTAATATAAACATAAATATTGCATACAAAAATTATGCATTATTGCAAATATTTAATATTTTTTGATTTTTTTTTTTATTTACTCATAAAATACCAATAATTTTTTTGATTTTCATTTTAAAAAAAAATTATAAAAGTTGTGTATGGTTTTTTTTTTTTTTAACAATCAAGTTAAAGTTTTTTTAAAATTGAAAACAAAATAAAAATTAAAACAGACCTGTATTGAGCTCCATAAGTGTTAGCAAAATATGCGGGTTAATTTTCATTGAAATGAATCAAGATTAATTTTTATTTTTAATTTTTATTTATAATTGTTTTTTTCTGCTATTGTAAAAAAAATCACAACCTATTTTTTTCGTGTTTGATTGATTTGAAAATATTAATTATTCAGAGCCAGTAAAAAAAAAGAAAAAAAATATGTAAAAAAGAAATATTAGGCAAACTAATTTTTTTAATGAAATTTATAACTATCACGTCCCTGTTTAAATTTATTTTAATCGGTTGACAAATTTTCAAAATAATTAACATTATGTTTTTGATATAAAATAACTGTGTTTTTCTTAAATAATTTCATATAAACTTCGAAAACATATTATTTTTTGTACTTCCCAAAAAGTGGAGCAGATTATATGAATTTTTTTATGTTAATAATGCAAAATTGCCACACTTTCTTAAGAAAACTTATAAATGGGAAACTGGAACATCACCGAAATAATCGTATTAGCTTTTCTGAAAGTGATACAATATATTGAAAGTAAAAAATTTATCGAGGTATTCGTTAAAAATTATTTTTAATAATAATTTTCATAGAATCATCTTCTCTTACATTTATTGAAAATTAGTGTTTTCTATTTGTAATAGTAAAATTTTAATTATGATCTCAAACCTGACAATTCAAAATAAGTTTCTAAAAATAGAACTGTTGTGTTGTTGGAGTTGTACTTCTGAGATTATGTATGCAAGAACAAAAACACCGTGTGTTGAATAAAACTAGTTTTAATTACAACAAAATTCGACCTGACGATAGATCTGTGGGCTAAAGCGCTCTGTCTAACGTGTAGTGCGAGTGCATGTGGCATTAGAAATCAGTTTATCTATACCACGGTCAGTGATTTACAGAAAATTTTATATAGATGCAATCGAACAAATAAAAACATAACAAATATTACATTAATCAAAAAAAAAAAAAACAGGGTCACTGACGAAGGTTCATTACCAGAAACTGCGCAGTCTGATTCAGAAAATTGAAAATATACAATGAAGTTATGATTTCTAGAAAATACACTCATTCTTCTCTACCACGCCTTTCACAATTAAAATTAAATAAAATTTCATATTAATTGTAGTATTAATTGCAATTGTCTTAAAAAGACGTCAAAATTCAAACTCAATGAAATGCAAATTTTAAAAAGATCAACAATACATACAAAATTCTCAATTTTAATTTTATTTAAAAAATGACGAAAACGTAAACAATTTGTCATACATTTTGGGAAGGGAAATTAAAAATGTTAATTTTTTAATTACTTAAATCATTTTAGCTTACAAATCACTGACAAGAGTGATTTTCTACGTTATAGATTCCTGTTAAGTCTACATTTTTCTTAAATCCCATATATTGCATAGAATAAATATTGCGTCCTTGAATGTCACAGAATGTAGTTTGATAATATTCTATTATTCTGCTTAATGTGTATTAAAGTCCCAGGCTAAAACAAATTTAGTGATTGAAACGAAATTTTGAGTAAGCTTTAACTCGTTTTTTTCATTGAACTAGAAGTTGTTCAGGGATTGACGAGTTTTTCAAGATTTCTCAGTTTAATAATTACGATTTTGATTATTTCTTCTACAAAAAAAAAATGGTTGGGTAGCACTGGAAACGAAAGCTCTTAATCAAGTTTTAAAGTTGTTTTTTTTTTTTGACGATTTAAAGAAGTTTATTACATTTGTTTAATGGAAGATATTAACCGATTTTCAAAAATAAATTTTTCTTCGATTTGGAAAATTTTTTATTCGTGATACAACTTTAAAATCGAAAATTTTTCAACATTTAAATAATTTTAAATTCTAACTGTGCATAACACTTCTTGTGATTTTTCTCATAGCCAGAATTATCTATTTTTCATATAAATTTTTCACACAATTAATATTTGAATAAATTTAATTCCCATAAAAAGAAAATAAACTCTTTGAATTGACGTAAACGAATGTTGTTGTAATTTCTCAGGCCCTATATTTATAACCCGATTGAAATTATTTGTATATAATAATTTATTATTTTATATAGTTACATTTTATCCATTTGTGATAGCAAATCTAATTTTATATACTTGTATAAAAATATATAAACCAGAACTATAACTATTCGGACCAGGTTTTGTGTAACTTCGTTAACCCAAAAATAGAGCAGCATTTTTATTTTTACTTTTGACTTTTATCAATTATTGTTGCGATTATTATATTACTAGATATAAAAGTTATGTGGTGTATTGAGAAAAATTGAAAAGCTTTGACCAGTGGCGCCCTGCGGAAAAAGGTTTCGATTTTTGAAAACTGTTCTTAAATTTCTTTAATAAAAATATGTCTAGCGACACATAAATTTTTTTCACATACTTTTCATGCTGAACACGAATAAGTCTTACGATTTTCGAAATATTGCTAAGTAATTTTTATAAAAAAGAAGTTTTTTCCTACATTCTATTTTTTTATCCTAATTTTTTATTTTTGCACTAGAAAGGTAGCAAAACGACTTTTCATTTGAGCATAATTCTGTCACTAATGATTAAAGGATAACTTGTTGTGTAAGTCGTAGTAACCGAATTTCAGTTGGCAAATAGTTAAATTTTTCTCTGGGTGTATATACTCTTTACACCCACTTTCCAAAAAAAAATAAAATACGTTCTCCTCTAACTCGAAAAGTATACATGATATTAATATGAAATTTGTACACAATATTAAATTAAAAAAATCGCGGTTTTTGACTTATGACAGTCTTTTAGTAAATGGGCGGTATATACTTTGCCATAATATATTATATAAAAATCATTTTACTCGGGATGTCATTTTAATACCTATATCTACCTTATCTACACTGATAGATTTTTCCTCCATAGTATTAATGAATCGATTTCATTAAAATGGATTCATTTATGTAATGAATAATTTCATTAAAATTGATTCATTGATTTAATGCATAATTACATTAACTGAATGAAATTCATTAATATTGTTAATTTTTTCATTACATTTTATATGAATCATTAAATCATTGAATCCATTTTAATGAAATTATTCATTAAATCAATGAATCCATTTTAATAAAATCAATTCATTGATACGAATTTTTATTTTTAATTGTAGAACAAAATTTTTTTGAAACAATTTTTTGGGGAATTTTTTATGAAAACATGCATTGTATCAATAAAGGAATTCATTAATAATACGCACAAATTTCTATCAGTGTACCTATTATGTTAAATTTAAATGTATACACTTACTACTTACATAACTAAACTAAACCTATAATTTTACAGAATACAAATTTTTTTAATAGGGATAGTTTAAGGTAGTAGTAGTCTCTAGATAATAAATTTTCATAGAAATATGCTCGTATTAAAAACCATAACAAAAAGTAAAGCAACACACACCACGAACATGGATTGTAGGTACTAACAACTACAATGCAGTAAAAGTTGCAACTGGAAACGATTCAAAAAAAAAAAAAGTTCTCAGAACCTTTTTATTTAACATTTTCAACTTGTTACAATAGAAATTATGCCCTAAATGGTGCATTGTTTATACCAATTATAGAAGCATGCTCGATGATCATCATAATGATGATGACGACAAAAGAAGATTATGAAGACAATAATGATGAGAACACGAATATCATATGAAATAATGCTGGAAAATAAAAGAAAATCTAAAAATAAAAAAAAAAAAATTAACTGGTTTGCAAAAAAGCGCTATAAAAGTGAAAAACACAACAACGATAAATACAAGTATAGACCAAATGAACGAGTCAGACAACCGGAATGATAGGCCGGCTAGTAAAGCAACATCAGCAGCAGCATGTACTATTGTAAATTGCAGCCTATAACTACGGTTGTGTACAAACGCTTCTCCTTTGTATGTTAGTTTTAGTACGTGTAATTCATACAAACGGACATAATGAAATATGGCATGAGTTCTATGACTTGACTTTAACGTCAGCAACCAACATTGTTAGTTTAAACTTAGGACCATCACTGATATAAAATTGACCGAGGCAATTCATTTTTTTTTTTTTTGCTTTAGTTTAAGCTTAATATTAAAACAACTATGAATATATGTTATGTTGCAGAGTTTTAAAAGAATTCATGCATTCAGAATTCATTTTCAGAACTATAAATGCTTCGTCAAAAAAATATTGCTTACCTAGAAGTAGGTTTGTAATGTATTTGTGAGTATGCAAGTGCTTACTAAACTGATTTCAGTCAGATAAACTTTCTAAGCTGATTTCAGATAAACTGATTTTTAGATACGTTTTAGACATCTTGTGTCTTTTAGGTGTTGTATCTGAATACTTAATTTAAAATAATTGATAAGAGTTTTTCAATTGAAACATTTAGAGAACATAGATCCGAGTCAGCTAGTGTGTCTAAAAATTGGTTTTCAAACTACTAAAAAACAAATTAAGAATTTAAAAAGGTTTCCAAGCATCAGTAAGGCTTGGTAAAATAACGCTAACTACCGTCTGAGCTAATGTTACTTTTGAATATTGACTGGCTAACAGAAAAGTTATATTTTTTGCATGTGTGTTTAAATACAAAATAAACTAGAAGCAAATAAAAGAAGAAAATGTAAAAGAAAAAAAAAACACTAGCACTACCGAGCAAAAAATACTGCTTCCGTGGAAGCAGTTTCGTAAGGGAGATTTAAACCTAATGTGTGTCGGATAGTAGTGAAAAATGTAATGATTTTTGCTCGAGATGTCTCGCCTAGCAGCACTGATTACGAGTACCTAAATTTCATGAATTACTCGCTTTTACTTAGTGCTTCTCCTTGACATCGAGTTTATTTTAATGTTATTTTTAATATATAAGGAGCATTCAACCTCCGTATATATACAAAAATAAAGCAAATCAAACATATTAGCTAGGCTGATACTAGTATTTCGATCTATCTAAAGATCTCATCACAACCCGAAGTTTAATTTTGTAATGCCCCGCATTTTTTCATTTTTATTTAGTTTTGTTTAGCAAATATTTTTTTTTACTGAATTATATATACAAAAGGTAAATCTGTAATAGATTTTAGTTTTAACATTTTTACAAAATTTAAATTTTCTTTCACATTGCTGTTAAAATATAAGATTTTTGAAACAATGCAAAATAAATTTTGGTGACAAAAATATATATATAATGGAAGAGCTTCGCTATCAAATAATGCCTTCCGGAAGCGCTTCTTTGTAAGCACTATTTTTTGCTGGGATACAATAACTTGATATATTATTCTGAAATAAAAATATGTTTTTTTTTTTTTAAATTTAATCAATTTATGTGGCAATCAGGGTCCCCGGATAAAGATTTAATTCTTTCAAAACATTACCATACTTTTTATTTATGGAAAGTAAATGCGGCAGCAAAAACCTAAAATATTTTTACAAGTTCTTTAACGATGAGCTCTTTGTTAGCTCTGCTTGGTTACACAAAACAATATAGTAAAAACAAAAAAATATTAAGTTTGTTCTCAAGGGATGTACTAAATGTTGTATGTGTTGTATAGTCATATCAAAAATAGAGATGGTAAAATTTTGTTTTAAATTTGTTTAAATTTTGTTTTTAAATAGTTGATGGTACGATACAAAATTTGTACCTATGTTTAGTGTAATATTTTCAATTCTGCTAACAGAGAGAAAACCCAACCCAATAACCCCAAAAACTTCGTCAAATTAAAAATAAAATTTTACCATCTCTATTTTTACAATACAACATATACAATAGTACAAGGGATGTATCCCGACCCGAACCGGCAGATGAGCTTCGGATACGTTTTATAGATAAAGAATTTAAGGCAGATATGGGCGGATATTCACTATTGAAATTTGTTATATAATTAATAATGTTGGCTTAAACGCTTCCTTGGAAAGTTTTCAATTTTGCTAATACCAGACATGAGACATAATACCAATATTTGTTTATTTAATTACAAACCAATTAATTTTTCACGTCTTACTACATGTAACTGCCCTGTAATTAAATACCCAGATGTTGTTACTAATCCCCATGTTTGGTTTTATATGCTCACAATTGTGAGTTGTTCTGTAGATCTGAAAATATTAATGATATTGAAAAATTTCACATGTCAATGATCTTGAAATGTAATTGACGCAACCCATTTCTGATTTGAGTGACTCGTGTTTTTTTACCTGCCCAATCTTATGTTTAGGCATTAAAAATTATCACAGTTTACGATTTTCCGGTTTATTTCGTTCTATTAAAAGTAACAATTTTTGAAGACACATTCACTGGTGTTCAAATTATGTCCAAAAATATAGCATTTTTTGTTATTCAAAGAAATGTGTTTTGAGTAACAAATAATCCGGCGTTTTTCTAAGGAATTTTACTTGTATTACGCTAAACATAATGCATAGCAATGCCTATTTAATTTACTCGAGGGAGCATCTGAGGTTTTTCCAATATTCGAAACTGTTCGGGTTTTATGCGACTTTTCCCGAAGTGCGTGCCTTTTTCCCCTATATTACAAATAATTCAGTAATGTGGCAACTCTGGGTCCACTATATATTCAATATGGGTATACAAATTTTTGATTTCTTGAGTAATTTAACCCTGCGTACAGAGATAAAATTAAAAACAAGTTTTCAAAAACAAATGCATTTTTAACACTACTTTTTAACCCTTAAACGTGAGATTGGGCAGCTAAAAAAAATACGTGTCTATTTTTTTCTCCATTACAACATATCCAAAGTTCATTAATATCTGCGAGTTCGGGTCGGGACACCTCCCTTGTTAGTACACGTTGTGAATACGTTTACTGTATACAAAAACGACGATCGCATACAATCATCTGCACACATGATAAAACCAGTTAAGCATTACTTAATACCAAGAGGAGAAAAAAAGAAGAAGAACGGCAGAATAGACACTAATAGTAATAGCGTCATAGCCGTCTAGTAGTTTTAAAACTCCCCAAAGAGTGAGTGAGGATAGTAATGGCGGTAGCACAATATAGCTTTGTCGTCATCATCATCATCATTATCAACGTTGTAGTCAACAACATTGTAGTTTTGACCATTAAAAAAACGTAAAAAAAAAACGTTGTAGTTATGTATAAAAACAAACTGTTTGACAGTGATTCTTAAATTGTAAGCACACATTAAAGGGGTGCCGGCAAAAGATGAAGTCAAATCTGCAGAAGTAAAATAGAAGACGAACTCAAACAAATTTTAGGATTATCTATCTTTTATTCACTATTTCGATTTAAAGTCTTCTGTTATAATACGAATTCTGTTACGCTGATCACCAAAGGTGCCGATCGCCAAATGCCAATCAAATATATATAATTGGAAATGGATCGTCCAAAGAAGTATCATTAATTTAAAGCTAATCGGTTCTTTATCTGCCTTCTTTTAAACCTTTACTGCATGTAACTCCAGATCTTACTGAATGTTGTATATTTTGATAGTAAATGGAATATAAGTGAACACCTATTTCGGCCTTTTGCGATATTCTCACTTTTTACGATTATATTAGCAAAAAACTAAAAAGAGTAAACATTTCGGATCACGCAATAATTCAGAATATGAGGGATGTATAAAAACCAAAATATATGTTTTGGAAAGCTTATATTTTGTTATTAATACCTGCTTAGTTTGTTTAATAAATAACTTTTTACTGCCTATAAATTGTAATTATTTATAAAATTATAAAAGTATCTTTTTTGGAAACACCAGTTTTTTGAATTTTTGCAAATTTTCGCGCCACATAAAACGCTATATCTTTAAATTTACCATTGTTTTGAACATATAACTGTTAATTATTACAATAAAGATTCAGATTTATCGTATTTAATAAAAAAATGTGTCTTATATTAGGCGTTGCACGTAGTCAAATTAATTGATACATAGTATATGCATGCACTGCATGGTGTGGCATATATGTTTTGAAAAGGGTTAAACTACGTGCAATATCTCTGTATTTATTGATCATAAATCAGTGTTAGACTTCAAACCAATTTCGAACCGATTACACCCATCGACAAGCTTCATTGTTCTGATTGGCAATATGTGATTTATATCGTCTTTGATTCTCTGATTCCAAATCCGACATCCAAATTTTTCCATCACCTCACAATTTTGAGAAAAAGTTGCCAACAATGGCTATTTGGGTACTTTTTGAAGCTATTTATTATACGTTTTACGCTTTCCAATGATTTAAAATAAAGATAAATATTTAGAATACACTTTACTCTTGAAGATATCGCAATGATATTTTCTAAACCGGATTGTTAAAATAGTTAAAAGTCTGTTTACTCATTATAGAGAAATAAAGTTAAATATGTCAACCAATGTAATAGAAATGTTTAAGCTGTTCGGATGTGCCGAACAAAAATGGTTAAAAACGCTTTTTTCGCGTTTTTAATCGCAGCTTTCTTCAAATTGTGACGTGATGGGGAAATTTGAAAAATAGATTTGGGGTCAGCGAGACAAAATCTATTAAAAATATATAACGCGTTTGAAACCAAATCGTCTTTTTCTCATTTTGTGATAATGTGTTTTTTAACTTTACAGCTAAAATTCTACTTTTTCCTTTAAGTTTTTACTCAAAACCGAATTAAAACGGCTCAACAAATATGTTTTCATTATCAAAATTTGTCTTCAAATACCAAAAAACCGACGAAATATCGTTTTGTGGCCGAAGTCTTCGGTCGGACACTATTCATATTACTTATGTTCATTATATGTAAAAGCTTTTTATGATGAGCTTGATAAAAGCTTTACTTTTAATTCATACAAACTCCTTTCGTTTGAGGTTGTGTTTGAAAAAGTTAAATATATGTACCATCGTAATAGAAATGCTTAAGCTGTTCAGATGTGGTGTGTACACGACATCAAAAAATTTTTAAAAACTATATTTTTCGCGTTTTTAATCGCGGTTTTCTAAAAATCGTGGCGCAATGGAAAAATTTGAAAAACAGAATTGGAATCAGCGAGACAAAATGTTTTAAAAACATGCAATCGACTTTTTCTCATTTTGTGGCCGTGTTTTATTTAAGAAAAAAAGTTAGTCAATTGCTGAATTTTCGTTCAACTGGTATTGATACAAATCAAAGTTAACCAAGTCTTTTTAGCCATGTGTAAAAACAGCAACAATAAAAAAGATCTAAAAGTAAAGTTAAACTTCTGATTATACACTTACACATGTCAAATGGAAGTATAGTATGTCTGTAATCCATAATATTTAATTCTGTAATAAAAATCAGAATTTGACATTGATGTTAAGGTTAATAAACGTAAACTAAAGAAGACTAAACAGAAAAACTAACTAAACTACAGCAATCCCTAGCTCAATGCCATGGATTTTGTTTCCCCAAAAAAATTGACTCTGCTTATTAGATATCTTAAATGAAAAGGAAATTTCAATTAAATTAATGAGCGGCCGTTCAGAGTGGCATACCCTGGGCCCTCCCAAAAAGATTTTGTAGTTTGTTCCCAGTAAAAAATGTTCATATTTTTAGAAGCAGGATAAAACAAATGTGCTGATATAAGCGCTTACTATCACATAATACTGAGAAGCAGCAAAAGAAATGAATAATTTTCGTATAAAAATAAACAAAAAAAATGTTGAGCTTACTGTTTTCCCTAACAAGAATGCAGGTTGTAAGCAGCTTACCCTAATCCCTTATAAGGATGCATGTTGTAATGCAGAAAATTTCATGTCGTGGGTTATAAACGATCTGTACCGATTTTCACGAGTGATTTGCTTGTGTTTGGTGTTTTCGAGTAAGTAATAAAAAATAATTAGTCATTTAACTGTTTCTGAAGAGCTAGCACGTAGAGCGGTAAAAAATAAAATGATTCCATTATATGTCTAAAATTTTAACAACAAAAAATTAATATCTGTTGATTTTTATGTGAAATAAATTATATTCATATAATTACTTTTATTTATCATAAAATTACTTCTAATCGTAATAATGTAGATATGAAATATGATTTTACTGAAACTTATGAAATCACAGCTTTTTATAAGCACTGAAATTCGCGCTTACTTTGCCCAAAAGTAATGCTTTCAAGTGGGAATTCGCCATATAAAAATCATGGCATATGTAAGCAGGTTTGTAAGGGATTCTTTTTGGCTTCCTCCCTTACAAACCTGCTTGCATGTAAGCAGCGTTTTTTTTCTGGGTTCTGCTCTATGAATTTATAGGTTTTTGTGAGTTAAAAATTTTATTAAGCATTAAAAAAAAATTTACATGCTTTTACATCTTATAGAAATAAACCTTTAAAAATAACAGAAAAAGCTACTAAAAATTAGTTAAAAATTAAGTTGTAAAAGAAAATGAGCATATTTATTTTGCTGATTATTAATACGATAAGAAAAGCAGATACAAAACAGTTAAATGTAAAAAATTTTAAATATATTGGAGTTGAATTTCAGTTAATTGAAAGTATCAAATTTACTCCGCTAAAATCAACAAAAACTTTGGCCAAATATTTGTAGAGAAAAAACAGAAAACAAAACATGTACTATAAAAAAAAGCTTTGCTATATTTACCTTAAATTTAGTTGAATGCATACAACAGAATATTTTGATAAAGTCAACAGAAATATTTGCTAAAAAATTATACACTGCTGATATCAAAAGGGCTGATTTTTATTTGCATTAATACAAAATCGAAGAAAACTGTTTGAAAATTTCAAATTTTTTTTTGTGATTTTTTATTGTCTATTAATTACTTTTAATTAACTAAAATTTAGCTCAAACATAACAAATTTTTGTAGATTTAACAGATTTTTTTATGCTATCGTTACTTTAATAATACTTAGCAAAAAATAGCTAATAATCCCGACAGTTTTTGCTGCAACGTCATTTTGAACAAATTTTTAGTAGTTTCAGCAAACATTTTTACTAATTTTATGCCATTACTTTTACCGCATAAAAACTTTGATTTTTGCTGATTTTATCAAAATAATTTGCAAACTTTTATTTTACTAAAATTTAGCTCAAACATAACTTAAGTTAGACAGATGTACCTGATTTATTTTCTCTATTCTTATATAAGTAATATTTATATGGAGAGAATTATCTGCATGATAGCAATGAATTTTTGAATTATATCTATGAATTGTTACTAGGATTCGTCCATTGAAACTTTTCAGGAAATTAGTGCAGTTTTTTATAAAATTGAATGCAAAATTTTATATTATTTATTAAAAATTTCATACGAATCATGAAAAAGTTTCATTAAAATTGTTTCATTTAAACTATAACGCTTTTTCATGAATTTTAAGAAATTTTTCATTCACATTGTAAAGAAAACTTCATTAGTTTAGTGTTAACATTTTCAATAAAACTTGTCCAAGAAATTATCTCAGTGTAGCAAAAACTGCTTCTAAGGTTAGCAGTATTTCCTGTAATGTCCTTTTATACTAATTTTTATTAGGGGTTTTTTTGCACTAAAAATTTCATAAAATTCAATGAATTTGAATTACAAGAAGAGTTTTGTGGCAGAAAATTATTTGTGCGAAATAATATTAATTGTGTAAAAAATGAGAAGACTTCAGTTAGAGTGTCAAAAAAATCAAAGCATTAAGAAAACCGTTTTTCAGATTGTTCGAATAATCATGATTTCTAAAAAACCGGTTTCAAATACGGTTTATATTAAAAACCCGGTTAAGTCCGGTTTCGGGGTTTTTTTTTTATTTTATTTTGTACTTTTTTCGCTTTAAAAAATCTAATTTACTTTATATACAAAATATTTTTCATGTTCATAAATTATGCACAGGTAATTTTCAGGTATTTATAATAAATTTTAAAATATTTTTTAATTTAAATTGAAGTATTTTTAAAATATCTTTTCGTATTTTCGCTACCATCTGGTAGATCACGAATAGCTTTTCCGAAATTTTAGAAATGGCGAATTTCGGTGTTATTAAGGTTGTCGTATTCCCAAATAATGCTACGTTTCCACTGGAAGTGTTTTGGACATGTTTTGTAATAAACATGTTTTGTACTTGTTTTCATTGTATACATTTTTTGACACCAAAACACAAGTTTTGCTCAAAATATGTAAGTGGAGACACAGTATAAAATTTTTGACCTAATTCAAAATGGATTTGTGTAGATGGGAAAATATAAAGAAATTAAATTCCCGTTTCTGGAATATTCAAAAATACAAAATATTCGTAACCGGTTCGGTTTTTGAAAAAAAAAAACTGTATTTAGTTAAGATTTTGGACACTCTAAATACAATCGAATGAAATTGCTGTTATTATTTTTATTAAAACAAAAAGGTAACAAAGAAGCACCGTTGATTGATGTGCCTCGACTGCAAACAAATTTGAATTAGTCACCTTTTTAGTGGTCAATTTCACGTCCAAGTGTTAAAATTTGGGGTCAAAAAGAACCCAATTTTTCGCAATGTGTGTCTTTTCGTGTTGAAATACAAATTGGTATCAACCTTTGCATTGGAGTACTAAAAATATTAAAAAGTTTTAAAACTAAAAAGTTTAGAGGAACTTTTAAATCCATTTTTACCTCCTAAATATGCGATTAGGACGTTATGTATCTTGCCATCTTTTTATTACATCGAACTTCAACGAAATCTGGAGGAATCACCCAACAAACAAATATGCAGCAAATGTTACGTTTTCATATTACTAAACTATCTGAAATTTTTTGCACAAAATGTATATTGGGCCTCCTCCGAATCAAAATTCTGGGTACGCCACTGAAGAGAGGGTTATATGTTAACTATAAACTCGTACACTTATCTAAACATTGGTGTACACGAACAAATTGTCAGATTGACAATGTTTTTTTAAAAAAAAAAGAATTTGTGAGAATGTCCATGCTAAAATTAAAGGTAAAAGACATGCAACCTGTTTCCTGTTTCACATTTAAATCAACCAGACATACTGCCAGAGTCTCTTACACATACAATTAAAATAAATGCGAATATACTTATACGGAATATATGTAGTTTGGTTTAAATGTACGGACTTTATGTATGTTTGGATTTGTGTATAAATACCCAAAGGATTTTTGCATTTAAAAATACGCTTTGAGAATATTTAATATTTCTTTGTGTTTAAAGTTGAAGATAATAATAATAATAATGAAGAAGAATAAGTAGAAGAAGTAGAAGAAGCGAATGAAGGTAGTAATAAATATAAAAAAAACAGATATGATCAAAAGAAGTTTTTAATAGTATACTGATTTCAATTCAGTGAATCATTACTAATAAATAAACGCACCAATACACAGAAATTCTACATATGGACATTTCCATAGAAAAGTCATCCGTGACCGAAAAATTGAAATTGGACAAATAACTCCTTATATTAGTTGATGATAAAACGGACAGTTCAGTTGCGTTCATATTTTTGGTCAACTTTTTTTGTTTTCAGTAACATTTTCTCTTAAATATTTACTTACTAAATTTTTGATCAGCCTTCATTTACATTCTAATGTCACGTTCGTCAGCGCAAAGCAACATTTATTCTCATTGTTTTTGTATTGCTATCAGTAAATGTTTAAAACTTTTTAAATCAAGATTATTGTGGCAAATTTTATTAAAAAAAAACTGGGACATATCAAGTAGAGTTAATTCTTAATAAAAATATCAAACCTTGTCACGTCACCTTGCAAGTAGTTTACCTTTGAGTAGTAAAATATTGTTATTTAAATTATATTTGTTTTACGTAGATGGCTTTCTTAGCTGATTAGAAGTAGGAAAACGAACGACGGTAGAGATACAAATTAAAAATAGACGAAATTAAGTCAAGTAGAGATAAAAATTAAAAACAGACGAATTAAATCACAAATAAAATTTCATATATTTTAATAATTAAACAATCCGGGTTTCTTTGTATTCGGTCGTTATAACACCGTGAAATAAGCTCATTTTTTATTTCATTTGATAGTGCTCCTTGTCAAATTAATTTATTGTAATTTTAAAAAATAAAGTCACCACATAAAATTTAAAATATGTTTATATTTTATTAATAATAGACAAAAATGTATATTTGAATAATTGCTAACATTTACATAATAAGAAATTTATGTCACATCACGCTACGTGAAGTTTCACACTATTTGTTGTAAAACATATCAAAACTAAAAATAATTTTATTAATTAAGCAAACTGTAAAACAAACTTTAAATATTCCAAATCATATTAAACAAGTTTTATCAAAAACGTACGGAGCAATTCGCAAAGTTTTGTGGTCGTTGTGGTGTGATGGTTCTTATCTTACTATAATGTAGCAAAAAAATCTGCTAAATTAAATAGTTTTTTCTGATGCGGCATTTTAGACTAATTTTAAGAAGTTTTTTCGGCTCTTTTAGAGGTTTATTATATTATGTGAGTATATGTAAAAATACAACTGTGAAAATCCCACAACTTTTCTAATAATATAGTACATACACTAGCTCAAACTGTGTGCTACAATCATTAATTTAACATTTTTTTTAAATGTAAATTTGAACCCTTAGTTGACCTGTTCATTAAACATAATTTGTGTTGTATAAATATCTGCTTTCTGCGGGCTATCATTTTTATATAATTTTTTTTTTGTTATATTATGCTTATGAGTTCTGTGTATATTTTTGATGGTAATGATTGAAATTATATGTCTATTTGATTATATTAATCGACTGTTTAAAATATTGCCAGCTCATATACAACTTATTTGTCAGGAGTTAAAAAGAATTATTTTCCTAGCGTAAAAATATATTATAAAGTTTAAGGAGATTGCTTTAAATGTGTTTCTACAATCGATCGGTTTTATAACAAACAAGTCGCCCAAGGTACAGTTTAGAAACTTTTTTTTTATATTGAGTAAAGTAAATATGATTTAAAATAACTTCTGATCGAAACAGGTTTAAATAAATATACGTTAGGTAATATTTTAGAATTCAAAGATAGTTGAGCGCCAATTTAACTTTAACTCTTCGGTCCTGTTTGGGTCAAAAAGACCCAATTTCAAAATTAGATACTATAAACTATTCGTATATACTGATGAAAATAAACATGTAAAAATGGAAAAAAAGCTACTAAAACTTAACCAGCCAGAAATTGCCAATGGTCTGAAAAATCAAGCACTGGCAGAGTACTGTTTGCCAATGGTCCAACAAACAAAGTGCTAGCCAAGAACTGATTTAAAACGCTCTGCCAACGTTAGTAAAAAGTGCGTTGCCAGTACTTAATTAACAAAATTTACAACAGTAAAAATAATAAAAGCACTGGCACAACCCTGGCTTAGAACGCTCTGCCTACGTTCTTAAAAAGTGCTTTGCCAGTACTTGACTCACTAAATTTACAATTTTTCTACAAGTATCCCAGTAAATATACAGAAATAATACAACTCTTAACTTAAGTGAATTACAAAGTAGGACAATACAGTTCATATTTAATATTATTAATTTAATTAAAAATTTTAATTTCAAATGGATAGTCAATTTGAGTTATAAATTTTCTAATTTTAAATATATAAAATCAATTTTTTTTCGAAAATTTCACAATTTTTAATTTAAAAATTTGAATTTATACAATTTTAAAAGAAAATCTTTTTTTTTACAAATTTAAATTTTCTCTATGAAAAATTACAAGTTCACAGTCAGAATACAAATGATTTTTTTAATTGAATTTTATTTTAATTTATATTACAGAAATTGAATTTGTATGTTTATTTTTTGAAATAATTTTATTATTTTAAATAATAAAACCAAAACTTTATAAAAAATTATAATATTTTAATATTATTTACTTTTTAAAAGTTAAAGTTATGATTTTGGTACTGGCGAAGAACTCATTGCCAGTGCTTTGCCAACGTTTTAAAAAAGAAACGGCCAAGCCCTGCCCGGTGTTATCATTTTGGGGTTGGCAAAGCGCTTAAATCTTCAGAAATCCAACGCTCTGCTAACGCTCATACCACCGTTGAAAGCACTGGGCCAATGCTTCGCCGTTCGTATTTTTCTGGCTGGGTAGTTAAAAATTACATTGCAGAAAAAACTGCTAAAATTAGCAGATTTTTTTTTTACTAAATATTAGTAGTATAAGAATAGCAAAATTAAATCTGTTGTTTTTCAATTTATAACGAGCTTTCAACCTCCGTATATTTACAAAAATAAAGCAAATCAAACATATTAGCTAGGTTGATACTAGTATTTCGATCTGGCTAAAGATCTCATCAGAACCCGAAGTTTTAGAAAAGCTAGAGCCTATATAATAGGCAGAACTTTAACAAAAAACCTATTAATAATCAATTTTGCTCCATTCTTGTCTTCTTAGTAATCAACCACGTGGTTAGGTCTTTTCCTAACAAGCATCATGACGTTACTAAACTTTGAAGACCAAAAATGTTCTATTTATATAAAAAATTTTTAGTGTGTACTCTGGCTCAAGTAATATTTTTTACAGTTATATTAGTTTTTTGTTTTTATATACATCGAGATTATTTTTATGTTATTTTCAATTTATAACGAGCTTTCAACCTCCGTATATTTACAAAAATAAAGCAAATCAAACATATTAGCTAGGTTGATACTAGTATTTCGATCTGGCTAAAGATCTCATCAGAACCCGAAGTTTTAGAAAAGCTAGAGCCTATATAATAGACCACGTGGTTGATTACTAAGAAGACAAGAATGGAGCAAAATTGATTATTAATAGGTTTTTTTGTTAAAGTTCTGCCTATTATATAGGCTCTAGCTTTTCTAAAACTTCGGGTTCTGATGAGATCTTTAGCCAGATCGAAATACTAGTATCAACCTAGCTAATATGTTTGATTTGCTTTATTTTTGTAAATAAACGGAGGTTGAAAGCTCGTTATAAATTGAAAATAACATAAAAATAATCTCGATGTATATAAAAACAAAAAACTAATATAACTGTAAAAAATATTACTTGAGCCAGAGTACACACTAAAAATTTTTTATATAAATAGAACATTTTTGGTCTTCAAAGTTTAGTAACGTCATGATGCTTGTTAGGAAAAGACCTAACCACGTGGTTGATTACTAAGAAGACAAGAATGGAGCAAAATTGATTATTAATAGGTTTTTTGTTAAAGTTCTGCCTATTATATAGGCTCTAGCTTTTCTAAAACTTCGGGTTCTGATGAGATCTTTAGCCAGATCGAAATACTAGTATCAACCTAGCTAATATGTTTGATTTGCTTTATTTTTGTAAATATACGGAGGTTGAAAGCTCGTTATAAATTGAAAATAACATAAAAATAATCTCGATGTATATAAAAACAAAAAACTAATATAACTGTAAAAAATATTACTTGAGCCAGAGTACACACTAAAAATTTTTTATATAAATAGAACATTTTTGGTCTTCAAAGTTTAGTAACGTCATGATGCTTGTTAGGAAAAGACCTAACCACGTGGTTGATTACTAAGAAGACAAGAATGGAGCAAAATTGATTATTAATAGGTTTTTTGTTAAAGTTCTGCCTATTATATAGGCTCTAGCTTTTCTAAAACTTCGGGTTCTGATGAGATCTTTAGCCAGATCGAAATACTAGTATCAACCTAGCTAATATGTTTGATTTGCTTTATTTTTGTAAATATACGGAGGTTGAAAGCTCGTTATAAATTGAAAATAACATAAAAATAATCTCGATGTATATAAAAACAAAAAACTAATATAACTGTAAAAAATATTACTTGAGCCAGAGTACACACTAAAAATTTTTTATATAAATAGAACATTTTTGGTCTTCAAAGTTTAGTAACGTCATGATGCTTGTTAGGAAAAGACCTAACCACGTGGTTGATTACTAAGAAGACAAGAATGGAGCAAAATTGATTATTAATAGGTTTTTTGTTAAAGTTCTGCCTATTATATAGGCTCTAGCTTTTCTAAAACTTCGGGTTCTGATGAGATCTTTAGCCAGATCGAAATACTAGTATCAACCTAGCTAATATGTTTGATTTGCTTTATTTTTGTAAATAAACGGAGGTTGAAAGCTCGTTATAAATTGAAAATAACATAAAAATAATCTCGATGTATATAAAAACAAAAAACTAATATAACTGTAAAAAATATTACTTGAGCCAGAGTACACACTAAAAATTTTTTATATAAATAGAACATTTTTGGTCTTCAAAGTTTAGTAACGTCATGATGCTTGTTAGGAAAAGACCTAACCACGTGGTTGATTACTAAGAAGACAAGAATGGAGCAAAATTGATTATTAATAGGTTTTTTGTTAAAGTTCTGCCTATTATATAGGCTCTAGCTTTTCTAAAACTTCGGGTTCTGATGAGATCTTTAGCCAGATCGAAATACTAGTATCAACCTAGCTAATATGTTTGATTTGCTTTATTTTTGTAAATATACGGAGGTTGAAAACTCGTTAGAAATTGAAAATAACATAAAAATAATCTCGATGTATATAAAAACAAAAAACTAATATAACTGTAAAAAATATTACTTGAGCCAGAGTACACACTAAAAATTTTTTATATAAATAGAACATTTTTGGTCTTCAAAGTTTAGTAACGTCATGATGCTTGTTAGGAAAAGACCTAACCACGTGGTTGATTACTAAGAAGACAAGAATGGAGCAAAATTGATTATTAATAGGTTTTTTGTTAAAGTTCTGCCTATTATATAGGCTCTAGCTTTTCTAAAACTTCGGGTTCTGATGAGATCTTTAGCCAGATCGAAATACTAGTATCAACCTAGCTAATATGTTTGATTTGCTTTATTTTTGTAAATATACGGAGGTTGAAAGCTCGTTATAAATTGAAAATAACATAAAAATAATCTCGATGTATATAAAAACAAAAAACTAATATAACTGTATTAAATCTGTTGTATTTACAAATATTTATTCATATTTGAGCTTAATTTTAGTTAATTGAAAGCAGCAAAATAATCTGTTAAAATCAGCAAAAACATTTACTAATTATTAGTAGACAAAAAAAATCAATAAAAAATGTGAACTTATTAAAGTTTTTTTTATTTATTTTTTATGTGAATAAAAATCAGCAGCAAAATTTCGGTTGATTTTAGCAAAATAAACGGTTATTTGCCTTGTACTAAATTTGAGGTAAATATAGCAAAAATTTTGTTAATATTACAGTTTTTTGCCGTTTTGAGTCTACAAATATTTAGTAAAAGTTCTTGCTCATTCTACAGAGTAAAATTATATTTTCAATTAACTAAAATTCACATCGTATATAACTAAAATTTTGTAAAATTAACTGATTTGTTTTTGCTGTTCTTATTTTATTAATATTTAGCAAAAAAAAAATCTGCTGAATTTGGCAGTTTTTTCTGCAATCTCATGTTTAAATAATTTTTATATTTAAGTATTTTTTTCTGCCAATATTTTATTTTCATATTTTTACAACTTAGTTTGCTTCGATTTGAAATTTTTTGACATAGTTCGATAAATTGTAGTCTCTTCTTTTAAATGTATGTACTTAATTAAAATTTTGTATCTAAAATAAATCACGTTTTAAGCAAGCGAAATAGCGCTTATAACTTTGATCGCTTATACGTTTCAAACTTTAAGAGGTTTTATTAAAGTCTAAATGCATTTTTTGTTTAATTTGCTAAGAACATTCGACGTGTGTAAAAATTTTTAAAATTGGAGAAGACATTTTTTTTCGTCGATTTCACAATTGTGACGGCCATATTTGATCTGGTGGTATTCCGTAGGAGCCAAAAATTGGAATATAAGCTTTAAGTTACATGTCTCTTCAAAATCCCAGGAGTGTTTCAAAAGTTATTAAGTTTTCTTTAGTAAAAAAAACAACAAAAATGTTGTGGCAAGTTTCTAAAATCCTGAGAATTGATATTTGACTTCTTGTTAATTTTACGATTTTTTAAATTTGTAATTATTAAAGAAAAAATTAATTACAATCAAGTTAGCCTGATTTTTTAAGGTTCTAAAATTTTGTCATTTTGATCCGACAAACACAACAGATGGGGTATAATTTTAAACAAATGAATTTATTCTTTTAAGTTCTGTTTTATACATATGCACGTATTTCAAAAAATTTTGATATTGTTAAAACTGATTCAGTTTTGCAGTAAAATTTGCTTTAAAATTTTTTATTCTTAAGGGTACAATATTTGCACCTGACACTTAGGATGCCAAGTCGTATAATATAAGCTCACTATGATTTTCATATTTCACCATTTTAATTGCAAAAAATAAAAAATACAATAAATTTTTCCACACAGAGAAAATTTTTTTGGGCAAAAAACTTAAATTTTTAGTAAACCAATGCAGCGTTTCTTCAAAAAATATACGTAAATATATGAAACCAGTTTTTTAGTGAAACTTCTTTATTGAGTGTGAGAAAATTTACATAAATAAAAACATATTTCTTCATAAAATTTTATGTAAACTTGCATTAACTTAATGAAAATTTTCAAAAGACTAATTCCAGTGCAATTTAGTTTATTTAATGCAAACATTTTTTAATATCATGCATTTAATTCTCTCAGAGTAATATCGAAACTTATCTAAAATACCTTTAAATGCCAAACAAAAAAAAAAGATTAAATACATTTTTTGGCCAAACTGTTCGATCAGAAATAGTTTCTTCCTTCACTCAATTAACAAGTTTTATTAAAAAACTAGTTTCGTAAAAAAATCTTTTTATTAATTTTAAGAAATATTTTGTTTACATTAGTTTACTAAACATTTTCATTATTTTTGGTGCACTAAAATTTCTCTGTGAAGAACTTATCTTTAACAATTATACTTTTATAGTTTGATGTGTTTATCATTAAATGCCATATTTATCCTGCAAAAAATTTCAAAGTAAAATAAATTTTTTTTTTAACAAAAATACAGATTTTTCCACAATTATCCGTTATCGAAATAATTTGGACAAATAATGATTTTATTGGGTATTTGACATATTTAAAAGTACAATGCGAGTATTCTCTACTTGATATTAATGAACTGTTGAATAGAACCAATAAAGTTGCACTGGTACTCGTCAATTAAAAACTTTCATTAAACTAATGCAAATTTTCATAAAATTATATAAAAAATATTATTTTATTTATTAAGAGTCGCATTCACTCAATGAAGAAGTTTCTTTAAAAAACTAGTTTCATAAAAAGTATGTAGCTTTTCATTAGTTTTAAGAAAATGTTCGTTCAAGTTCTAAAGAAAAGTTACATTAGGATACTGAAAAGTAACGAATAAAAACCAAATATTCTTGACTTACGCAAAAAATTATTTTAAAGTATAAAAAATGTTGATCAAATAATTCCCCCCCCCCCCCCCCCCCCCCCCCCCCCCCCCCCCCCCCCCCCATCAAATGGAAAATCTGGACAATTATTAAAATGTTTAACTTTAAACCGCTATAACTTTCCCGGCCCTCTCTCAAATTGATACCCGCGAACATATTTACTTTTATTATAACTAGTATTTCACGTCTACAAAGCGTCATTGATGTGTCATTAAAAAATATTTATTTTCCTTTTAAACTCAAAAAATTTAAAATTTTGAAAAATGTCCATATGTATAGTTATATTTATTTCTGTATCACTTGGTTGATGTTAAATAATTAAAATTAAAGTTAAACAATGTTAAAACTTATAGCCATATTTTCACAATTAGTAAAAATTAATTATTACCGCCTAAAAGTATTTAATTATAAACCTTTTTATGTTCATGTTAATTAATATTTGCTCTTAATAAGTATTAAATATTAATCTTTAAATTTGTAAAATACATATTGAAATGAATCATTTATAGACACTGCACGGTGCGCCTGAGTCGATTTAAATACAATTTGCGTGTTATTCCAATCGTAGAGCGGATTCTGTTTCAAGAGAGTCTACAAACTATTTTCCAACGAAAACGAAAAAAAAATAGGAGGTGCTTTTTTTTCGCTGCCAATCAAAATTTTCCAAATTTAGCATTTCTGCAGTTTATTGGCACCTCACCGATTGTGATAAAAAAAAATTGTGGACAATTCAGATACTTGAGCTGAGTCGAAAATTGTATATTTGTTTTGTCAGACACGCCCCTTTGGAGGCGACAAGGCTTAAGAGTTAAATCGTTTAAGTTTAAATTTTCTTTAAAATTACTAATATGTTCAGGACAAATTATATCTCATTCGAAGGCTTATAAAATCTTTTTTCGTATGGATTATATACATTTTTATTTTCAGGGATGGGAACATCTTATTTCACTTTATATTTAATTTTTTTTAGTTTAAATCTAAAAATATTGACTTTTAAGCCTTGCCACCAAAAGGGACGTCTCTGACAAAAAAAAAGTTCTCAGCCCAAGTATCTGGATCTTTCCTAAATTGTTTATGAAAATCGGTAAGGTATCCCTAAACAAAAGGCAGGCCAAATTTTGAAAATTTTGACTGGGCGCGAAAAAAAGCGCCACTTAGATTTTTTTCGTTTTTATTGAAAAATGGTTGTTAGACCATCTAGAAATATAATCCGTTTTCAGATTGGAGTAACAAACAAATTTTATTTAAATTCACTCAGGCGCACCGTGATTGACATTAATTTGGAAATATAAAGTATGCAAAGGTATTAAAATTCAATCCTAATATTGTTTAAAATCCCGTTAAGTTTCCAAAATACAAATTACAAAAGTTGAATTTTTGTTTTTTGTTTTTCGCTTTCTAAAATGATAGTAAATGTTATTAGAAATTAAAATTTTCAAACTTTCTGTCATTCTTTGGACAAAAATTCCTAAAAAAAAAACTTATGACACAATTTCTGCGTATACTTAAATATGTTTACAATACGTTTGCTTAGACCTTAAATTGTCTGATGTCATATTATAAATATTTCTTGTTACATAAAAAACATTAATGGAAAATTACTTGATTAATTAATTAATTATAGTATAGTGCGAAAAGTCATTAAAACTTTAAATCATCATCTTAAACTTTCACACAATCTAAAATTAACTACAAGATGTATTGTACGTCTCTAAAATAAATTAAAGAATTGCTGTCTTTAAGAATAATAAAATTATATTGTAACCTAAATTTATTCAAGTAAACTCCCTATTATTTGCTATGACTAATTGAACATCAATTAAAAAATATGTTTATAAACTTTATTTAAACAATCTTATACAAAATGACCACAAGTGTCTTAGTAAGACAAAATAACATACATTCAATGTTAAAAGAATATGCATACTATGTCCCTTAAAATAACGAATTGTCGATTTTCTTTCATTACACCCTCCAGTTTTATTTTTTTCGGAAAACGTTAACCTGTGCCGCAAAAAGTTCTTTTTTTTAACAAGTGGATATTATATTCTCTTGTTTTGGCCATAATTTAAATTAAATAATTTAATTAAATAACTAAAATTTTCTGGGACCTTTTTTGTCTCCCGGCCACTAAGGGTTAACAACTTTTAGAGTACAAGTAAAGATAATAATAGTCTAATAAGATTTTAGTAGTATTTTGCATATTTGTAAATTGTATTTTGCAGATCTGTAAATATCATAGTGGGTATTTTTTGGCCAAAAGTGTTAAAAAAACCCTATTTGGATCAAAAAAATTATTTTTTTGATGTGAAGTTTTTTTTTATTATTAATTTAAAGGCTTTAAAATTTTGCAGTCATAATTTAAATTAAGTTTCTTGGGTCTTCTTTGTCCCCAGGCCACTAAGGGTAAAATATTTTTTAGATAAAATTAAAGATAATTATTGTCTAAGTGATATTTTTTGCCGAAAATGTGCCAGATTTAATAATAACAATCAAATTTTGTTAAATTTTTGACAAATTTTCATAAAATGTCCTGGATAGGAGTCGCTCCAAATACAAACTCGAATTATCATTTTTCCATAACAAATATTATGTTATAAAAATGTCAATCGACATCTACAAATTAGGCATTTTAAAAAATTATTAAAATTAATTTAAAAAAAGTGATTTTGAATTTAGAAATGTTGAGGTTAAGAAGAAGAATAAACGTTTTTCTCTAAAAATTGTAAACACTATTAATTTTTAAATCAGATTTAACTGGTTTCTGCCTCTTTTTTATGCACAGGCGTCATCAGTGATTTTCCATTTAAATTGTATTATTATTTGTGTCTTATAATTATCAGATTGTCTCTATATGATAAATTTTTCAACAACCTGCCTGCTGTAAGAATCAAACCTGCGCTTCTTCTTGCAGTACAAACGTAACACTACCAAGTCATGACCGTTTAGCGAACACACCCAATTATGGCCTCGAATGTAATGCAGCTCAATTGCAGTTTTCTTTCCTATTAGCTTTTCTGTTATTGTATATTATACTCAGAAGTGCCAACACTAACAAACACAAATATTCTATTTTTAGATTTTTGTTTATTTTTCTAATCTCCTCCGTCTCTATTGAATTTTTATCAAATTATATGGCCATTTTGGATTTCAGTTGGAAGTGGGTTAATGATATCCGATGATATCAGAATTGCGTATCTGAATAATTTTGAGAATATTAAATGAACAAATTAAATATTAAATAAATTTTTTCGAAAGTTCGTATTTTGGGGAATTTATATTAATACACTTTCTTTCCTAAATGGGCCATTTTCGGCCGACATGTGGCACAGGTTAGGGTTTTCCAAAAAAAAAAAAATCGATTTCTTGTAGTTGGAACCATTTGTAATAATACTGGGGGCTGTAATGACAAATCTATTTTTAAGGGACACCCTAATGAACACGTACCGCAGTGGGGTATTTGAAAAAATAATAATTAGAAATATAGAACTTCTAAATTTCTGATCCGATCGGTATGAAACAAATGGAAATTTGTAAAAAATTTTGTAATATCGTCACTCCCTTTTATTACAGGGTGTACTTACAGGTTGTCAAAGTTAACTAGCTCGTGTTAAAAAATCTTCTGGGGCATGTAACTTTTGTAAATGTTGACCAATTCCTAAAATGTTTGCCCTGGAGTAAGACAAATAAATAATATAAAAGTTATTTAAATTTCAAAATATTTTTTTTTTGAACACTTCTTAAAGTTTAAACTTTAAAAAATGTATAAAATATTGTAATTTCTCGGCCTTAAAAGTATATTTCTTTCTTTACAATTTTCTGGGGACTTTGTTAAAAAATCAATACAAGTTTTAATATTTTCTGAAATATAGGGCTCTAAAAAATATTTCAAATGTAATTTCACTAGTTTTTGGACATTAACCCTATCTTATGCATTAATCGAAAATTACAAACAAAAAAGGATGACTTTGAGAGTGTGTTAAAAAATTGCACGCTAATTTCACATCCTTTATGATTTCGGATTATAAAACAAAGTGTTTTTAATATTTGATATGAATATCTTGACTTGAATATCTTTAAGAAATCGGCCCATATTTACAAAAGTTATCAGCCGCAAAAGTCAACTTTGACCACCTCTAAGTACACCCAATACTAAAACAGGATGACAATATTTCTAAAAAAAACTCACACCTTTTTTATAACTTCCAATTTGTTTCATACCGATTGGACCAGTGGTTTAGAAGTTCAATATTTTGTACCATTATTTTTTTTCAAATACCCCACTGTGCGTACTTATACAATATGGACAATTATAGAATATTATCTTGATATTGTGTTAAAAATAAAAAATGAATGAAAAAATTTCAATATCTTAAACTTAAGACCTCAAATGAAAATAAATACATATCATAGACATAAGGGACTCATTTATTCGTCTTCTTTATATATTTTCTTCCTCACTGAACTCCAACGGCTCTGCGCCATAGAGTACGACATACTGAAAAACATAAATCATTTCTTTCTCGTAAATTATACTGCATATAGAAATTATAAAATTCTATAAACAAAATGAAAAATGAAAGAAAATGCAATAAAAAATGAGTAAAATATGTTTTAATTGAAAGAGGGCAAATAGGTTGAATGACAAATTTATGATAAAAAATAAATTACACAAATATAAGAACAATACAAAAATCAACAGAAATTGTTATTAACAGATGATACTGAAGAAAACTTTGAAATGAGTTTTTAAAATGTTTTTAAAAATGCACAAAAAGTTTGTAAATTGTTTTTTAGTGAAACATTTTAAAAAGTAATTAAGTATTTATGCAACAACAATAAAAGTTAAGTTTATCTTTTTTTTTCCTAATAATACATTTTACTATTATATTTTTATAATTCTGTTATAAGTTTTGAACTAAATTTTTACTTTCACTACGTCACCATCTACATGCAATATAAATGTTACATTTGAGTGATCACTAGGTAAGGGCCTGGGTGAATTGCAAAGTTCTGTCATCCAAACTACAATAAAAATATGTAAATAATTACAGTATTATCTTGTAATTAATGAAAAAGCTGAACCGCGTTTCTTAATTAAACACATTGAGTGAATGAAACTTTTAATAAAAAAATTTAATTTTTCAGAAAATATTATGAAAACCTGCATTAGTTTAATGAAAAGTTTCAATGAACGAGTTCCAGTGCGACTTCATGCGGAGAATTCTCTCAGTGTACAACAATACCAATTCTCAAATGTAATAATTTTAGACTATGGTAAAGCAAAAAGATTCCTCAATCATACGCCATTTTGGCATTGTTATCTCGAGATGGAAAAAATTACAGTTTTGAAAATCGTTAAAAAGTTAATTATATTTCGGCTATAGTTTTAGTATATTGATCTGTTAAGATCTTATTTTAGTTACCGCAGAACTTTCATAAATTACAGTTTAAGTGCTAAAGTGCTATCGTTGTAAAATAGCAATATTTTTGATAGTTTTGTATAGTTTAAACTTCAGAAACCACGATATATTTCAATGATAGCACTTTATCTGTGAATTCATTCATAATGGTTTGCTTGACGGTCAAATTATATATCTTTACCCATGATTAAAGAGTCCATATCTTGGTAAACGATTAATACAACTTTTAAATTTTCTGTTAGTTCTTCAATAGATTTTTTATTTTATTTTGTTCCGAAATTGGTAAATTTTGTAAAAGTTTAACTATTATTCGTTTTTTTTTTCTATTTGAAAAAGTTGAGGTTAAGAAGAAGAATAAACGTTTTTCTCTAAAAATTATAAACACTAATAATTTAAATCAGACTAGACTAGTTTCTGCCTTTTCATCAGTGATTTTCCATTCATATTGTATTATTATTTGTGTCTTATCCCTATAGGGAATGGGACCGGTCCTGCGTGTGCCACAGGATCGGTCCCTTCGTGCCAGAGACGGGTCCTCTAATCTATTTTTAGATTTTTTGTTTATTTTTCTAATCCTCTCTATTTCGTTTTGTTCGTCAAAACGTATTCGATATATTCCTTATTCGAAAATCGCGTTTTTTATATTGTTCGTTCGAATTTTCTTTTTGTTCGTTCGATTAATAAAATAATTTTTATTCGAGTGACAACCCTAGTAAGTAGCCTATTTGGTCAAACAAATGAAGTTGTTGCTTTTAAAAATAAATGCTTTAAAAATAAATTAGCTAGTAAAACATAAAGCGTTGAACTATCGTCATTAGTCTTAACCTCTTTTACATTAGCGCTATCAGTTTATGATGAATGCTCCTCTAAACACCTTACCATACAACCATAATTTATGTAAACGTCAAAACTTTAAGAGCGCCCCTTATAAATTTATTTACTGAATTATAACTTTGATAAAAGTGAAAAAAGCCATAAATACGTGTTGAAGTTTTTCTTTAAAGTTATATTTTTTTAACCAAGGTAAAACAAAAACAGTTATTAAAATAATGCAAAGAAAACCTTGCCTTTCTATTTTAACGTCTCTGCAATTGTTGAAAAATATAAATTTTCAAATAACTGAATTATTAGCTTTAAATAATAATTAAACTAAACAACAATTATTATCTTTTGTAAACAATCAGTTCTATAAAATTTATTTTAATTAACTGTTATACATATTTTAATAATATTTAAAAAATAACTTATGAATATAAATGTTAAGCCACTGATAGAATAAATAGTTATTTAAAAAAAGTGCGGTTGATATAGAAACGTTATTAAATATTATTCTAAAATTTTGAATTTAAAATTAGGAAATGGCTACCATGGAGGCCATTTCATTATAGATGTTTGTATTTTAAGGCAAAATCGTTTGCTATCGGGGAGCCATGGGTAATCATCTGAGAATAAAATTATTATTTCTCTTTTGCAGACGAATCAGTTTTTGAAGTTTTGATGATTTGATAAAAAACTAGGCTAACATAAGTCAAGGACTGAATTTTTTAGTACTCTGTAAAACAAAATTGAAAACCGGTCCATCCATTAAGGCGACAAGATTTACAATATGTTGTTTTGACAGAAAAGCATTTAAAGAAAATATCGCGAAAGTTAAATATGGGGTAAGAAGTTTGTTTAAAAAGCTGTAACTTTTTTATTTTTGTGAATTTTTCGCTAACATTTTCACAGTAATTTGTTATATTCAGAAAATTTCAGAAAACAGATTCGTTGTGATAACCAAATTCGTTGCCAACCGAATTTTTGTAGTTACATATCATACTATCACATTGTTCGGTTGCTGCAACAGTTTATAGTTATACTTTCCAAACAAAATTATTCTTTCAGTAGATCCGATCGAATTATTTTAGTAATTGATACCGAATGAAATAAAACACTGTTTCCAAATAACTTCTATATTTGTCGCGTCCGTTTCTCGCTGATATTTGCTTATATCTTCTATTGATTCTGCCCAATGTGTATTATCAAATTTAGTACTCTTCCTTATTTTTGGTGAATGTCGCGTCCGACGCCCAGGAATTGTTCATATGGAATTAAATTTTTTATTTTATTTTATCAATTAATAATCATATAATTACAAATTATATACTATTACCCTAACCGAGCACTAGCTACTATGGCCTTCGGCGCGTTGTAGCGAAAACAGACCAGTGACTCTGGGGGGAATCGAAGCCACAACCCCCGCACAGATGGAATTCAATATTGTACCTTAAGTTATGAAAATTAATCTATGAATATTTCATTAATGTGCTCGTGAATAATCTACTCTTAATCTCAGTAGGAAGACCCACTCCAGAAGATTATCTATAAGAATCAAGTATTTGCTTCATTAAAATATGTCCTTAGAGCTAGCAGTTTTTCAATATTTAAAAATCGGCTATATATATGTAAAAAACTGGTAGAGTGTTTTTAAAAATTTTCTATTATTTCTTATCTTATATTTTTGTATTTAAAAAATTCATTTCGGGGTAGGAAATGTCCCATTTCCCCTCCCCCTGGATCCTGCATTTGTATGTAAAATTTAAAGAACTGTCCATAGTCAAGTAATGACTTCAATATTCTGCCGCCAAATCGGAATAACTTCGGCGGCATATTATTTAAACTGAACTTCGACTTTTTCCTTAAATCGTTTACTCACAATCGAATAAAGACGGCTCAACAAACGTGTTTTCAAAATCAAAATTTGTCAACATTGGCTCCAAATACCGAAAAAAGACCAAATATCGTTTTTTGGCGGAATTCTTCGGTCGGACACTAATAAAAATTGCTAAAAATCCGATACCGCAACATGTAAGCGCTAGTGATAATATCTTTTATTTTTATAAAGAATTAGTGTTTTATTAATATTACTATTTGAAAGCGACTCCCTTTACCGGGACGCTATTTCGAAAAATCGCCCAAAACCTTAAAAAATAGTTTCACTCCTTACCCCACATTACCATAATATCCTTGAATAGATACCGTAATGGCTAAAATATGGAATCAAATTAAAAACCTTAATCGATTACAATTCATCACCTTTATTTTAAAAAAAAAAAACCTTAACCGTAGCTTCAGAACAACACCGAAAGCGATAGCCCTTTTAATTGTTATCCTTCGAAAAAGTCAAAAAAATTATGTGCACATAATTAATACTATAATTCTATATTACTCATACGTAAAAATCCAACATAAACAATTTCGAAGTTTATACATTTTCAGTGTCTTTCTAAAGAATTTTTAGTATAATTTTGAAAACGAAATACTGTTACCTTTACAATAAGACATGTCTTTATTAGAACAATGCTTCTTTCAAATAAATCGCACAAAACAATAAAAAGTAATAGTCATTTTAATAATCATGTAATAACTATTTGTTGAAAAACAAAGTAGTCATCCTAAGTACACAAAAAGGAAAGAGTGACACATATAATTTATGTATATAAAAAGTTTTGTAAAATAATTGAATGACAAGAATTATTTGTACAATACAGGGCGTTTTATAGCTACAACGTCAAGTTTGTTTTCTAATCATTTCTTAAACTACTGATACGATCGCTTAGGAAAAGTTTTCTTTATAGAAAAATTTTCATAAATTCAATAAAATTAAGGTCGAGACCTGAATTGTTCTCAACAATCGTCCTTGTTAGATGAAAGAAAAACAATTTTGATAGAAAAAGTTAACTCGCCCCGACAAATATAGCATATTATGGTGTTTTCGTCCAAATCCGTTACGACCCTTTAAGCTATAAAAGCCAAGGAGACTGTCACAAAAACCTATGTGAAATATGTATTTTAGCAAACAATAACGTGCCCAAACGTTAAAAGAAACTTATTTTTTGAGTCAACGCAATGAAATTTGTCGGTCGAGCTTCACGTTCATAGGGAAAAATATTATAATATAGTGTAGTCGTAGAAGCTTCAAGTACGGAAGCTGCACTCAAAAACAGTTCGTAAAGTTAGCAAAAAAATTAGTTGAGTCAGCAAAATTTTCGATTGGAGGATCTTTGCAAAAAAACTGCTAATATCTGCAAACTGATTTTTAGCAAAAAATTTTTAAATTCAACGAAATGTTTTGCTGACTCTTAGTTCAAAGCAAATTAAATCTGACTTGTTGACATCAACAAAATTTTTTTCTGGAGCTTAATAGATTGAATACAATTTTATCCACGATTTGTCCATATACGGGACATTAAATTATATATAATTAGATAAAAAATATATGTGATTTTATAAAATTTTAGCCGATAGTAGGTATGCTTTTAGTAACTTGAAGTTATGCTTAAAAGCATTTAAGTTTAAAATTAAAATTTCTACAAATCAACAGTTTTAAAGACCAACATTTTTTTAAATGAAACATCGAAATGATTAAAAATTTTCAAGAACTAATTTAGTGTTTTAAAAATATATAATTAAGTGGTACTGTCTAATAAAATGTACACATTTTTTAGTTGAAATTATATAAAATAAATCACTTGCAAATAATTTCGTTATAAAATTCATATGGTTACCTGTGAAGCCATGTGTAAGAAAATCGTAATAACTTAATTTAATATTGGAAACATTTTCAGTACGGCGTAATAATTATGCATGGGACCATATATAATCACATCATCGACCACTACATATATTTTATGTGGCTTATGTTGCTTATATAGTTATATATGGAGTAAGATTTGGAGACATATCCCACAAATAGTTCAAAAGTGAGTCAACTCAAAATTTTTAATTTTTCAGAAATCGAAAAAAAATATTTGCAACTTTATATGAATTGAAACATAAAGAAATACACAACTGTTTTTTGCAACAGTTAACAACAACAAAATACACTAATACTGTGCATTGTTTAAGTATATAACCCGAGAAATTAAAATTTTGAGTTAAGTCACTTTTGAACTAGGTGTGCGATATAATAATATCAAGTACCATATAAATATTATTATTTTTTTTTAAAAGAGAAGCAACACTCAGTAAACTCATCCTATTAATTAATGTGTTGCTTTCTTTGGAAAGGGGATAGTGGAGAGATGAAAGGTGGTGAAAGATGAAGGGCTTCAAACATGGCAACATTGTAATTGCGCGAGATGATAAGTCTTAGAACAGTTGTTGCTCGCCACCTGATGTAGAGTTGGCGAATTTATTGAAGCTTTTTGTTTCATAGCCCTGATTCATTATTTTACTTCGTTGGGGTTAAGTGCTATGGGAACACTGAAGATGGGCGCAGCGATACATATAAGTGATAGAAAACTCATACAAATTATTTTTCTAAATTGATGTTGTCGTCACCGGGAATCGAACCCGGGACCATCTGTGTAATAGTCCAACGTGCTAATATACTTGATATAATAATATCAAGTACCAATAAATATATCACTTAATAAAAATGATCAGATGTATTTCTATATATATTAGCCGTAATGTGACTTCATTCAAAGTCAGATATGACTTAATCATATTATATAGGACAAGATATAACTATTTTTACCCGGGTATATAAAAAAAAATATCAGTACTTCCATATCGTTAATATAATGCAAATAAATAATAAATCTGAAAAAAAACAAAGTATATTAACGCTAAAAATTTGAAAATATGCGCTAAAAATATGCAGTAAAAACCTAAAATATGCGCTTAAAATACGATCTTAAATCAAAATATGTACCAAAAACAAAAAAAAATCAATTAAAATCCAAAAATATCCACTTAAAACCACTTAATACGCACTTACAATTTTTGGATTTTTAAAAATCGTAAAATTACTTGAGAGCGTTGGTTTAAAAATGAAATCCACTATGCATTTATAGCAAAAATATGCATTTATAAATAAATATGCAAAAATATGCAACAAAAAATCGATGCCATTTTCTTTAAAATTCTTTGATTCGTAAAAGTATTTGGTATTTGACTACAAGCATGCATTTGCATGAAAGTATCTGCCCTGTTAATGAATGTACACACAGAGAAATAAAGTGCCAACCGAATTGAAAAGTTTATATTAATGGTAGCAACTTATAAATTCAATAAGTACAAAGATATTTACATTAGTGTTCCAAATATTTTGGTTGTTGCAACTATAATTGAGTTGAATTAATCGAACTTTGTTGTGAAAAGTAATGTTCAGTTGTTCCAACAGACTGAAATTAGTAATAACCGAATTTGAGTCGTAATTATCGAACTTCAGTTGGCAAATAGTAAACTTTTTCTCTGTGTGTATGTATGACGTAATTCCACATTTATCAAATGATATTTCTAAAATACAAAAACAAAATATCAATATCATAAAAACTACTTATTTTTAAAAGGCAAAAGAGAATATGCACATAGTTTGCATTTCTTACTACCTGTGGCGTACAGTATACCACGGTATATTTTATATTTCCCTCCTACCTGAATCCGAATTTTGACTTCACAAAGAATTCTTTAACTTTCAATTTCAAACTGCGACATTCTTTTTTTTGTTTTGCGAGCTATGGATGTTTTTATGAAAACAATTTTGGTAGCAATAAAAACTAGTTAATCATTAGTTCAGAATTAGTTTTTTTTAGTAAAACTATTAGCTGAAAGCTCAATTTCAGCAAAAAAAAATTCCTGTAAGTTAGTTAAATATTTTAAATAGCAAATTACTTTTTTGTGTAATTATAAAAAGTGCAAGTGTATTAATATCGATGAATTGCAACAAAAACTATATATTTTGCTGATGTTAAATAGAAAACAGACAAAATTTGAAAAAATTAATGTGATTCAAAAGTCCAGAAAATACAATTTCTCATTTTAAAAAAAACAAATAATTTTAACTGTAAACTTTGATAGCTAAAGCCACTTTTGCGGCGATAGCAACAAAATAAAGATAGTTTTGATAAACATTACATGAACACGCTTCAAAATGACCTGATTAACCAACGATTTTAAAGCAGTTCCTCTAATGAAGGCCCTTATAGCCCAAGGAAGCCACCCTAATAATATTTGCGCGAATTAACTTTTCTCTATCACAGTTGTTTGCCTTCCATGGAACAATGAGGATTATTAAGAAAAAATCAAGTCTCGACTTTAATTTGGTGGAATTTATGAAAATTTTTTTATAAATATAGATTTTGGAATAAAATCACCATATTTTTTTTGGCACAAACTGGACTAAATACACTCTCAAATTAAATAAACACAAATTTTCTTTACTGAAGATTAATTTTTACCCAAAATTGACTTGCCGTTTATTTGTTAAATTTTCTTAAAATGACATTATAATTATGATACACTGGACAACTACATAATTTAACATATTGAACGACACTTAACAACAACAAATGTTGCATCAATTGAAAAATAAGACACAGCTTATAATAATTATCAAATCTTCCAAAGACACTTAATCGATTGGTTCAGTAGTTTAAGAAATAATTATAAAACAAAATTGACGTTGTAGCTATGAAACACCCTGTATGAACTTTTTTACTTATACACAAAAAGCGACAACATACTACTAAATAATCGACTAGCGCTTTTTTAATGTCGTCCGTAAAAAATTAACAACTAATCCTATTCATACGTTTATGACTTTAATAGCTCAACAATGGTCTCAATAGGATAATTATGTTTTTCAATTAACACAACTATTTAATGATTAGCAAAAAAAAAAAAAACTTTAAATTGTGTTTCAGCAATTATGGTTTGTTTTTTGTGTTATTATGTTAAATTTTCGAAATTAAGATATATAAAAACTGACCTAAATAGTAAAAAATGCCAAATTGTATTAATTTGAGAGTAATTAATATTGTGGGTTAACGATGTGGTTTGCTTTTGTATTCTTTTACAATTTAGCTTTTTGGTTTATTAATTCACTGTAAAATTGTTGAATATATTGACTTGCAGAAAGGAAAAAAAAAATACCGTTACCCCAAAATTATGTTCTTTTTTTTTTAATTAAATTGAAAACAATTTCATAAGACTTTAATAGCAATTGATCCAAAAAATATTAACCACTTTTTTTTAACAATTTCATTACAAATATTAATATACCAACATTTTCCTTTTGTTTTCATTATTTTAACATCCCGACGAAAAAAGTGTATATATACTTAGTCAGATATAACTTGATATAATTTATATATATAATTTGATATAATTATATATAATTACTATATTTAACGATATATATTTACATCTCGTATTTCTTTTTACGAAAACAATTATTACAGCGCTATATATATCATTATATATCGTTATATCTAATGTTATATATAAGTTGGTCTTTTTACATAATGTATCGTATATACATACTTTAAATAAATATGAGATCATATATACTTCCATGTATAAATATATATAAGTATATATGATACAATAAAATAAAATAAAAATTCACTATTATATATAGTAATATATGGCATCACATATAATTATATATAAATATATGTGTCGAAATTAAAAAGAAACATTTTCTTTAAAACTATTTTTATTAATAAGGAGTTAGATCGAAAAAAATTCGACACACATTTTCACTTACAACTGCTGAATTTCAATGACACTGAACTTTCTTTCGTTGTCAGATGATGTGTGCAAAATATTAAAGCGATCGGCTCATTATTTCGCTTACAAATGGAATCGGAACATAAAGAGAGCAAAAGAGTTTTTTTTTGCATCTTTAGTGCCTTGATTGATAGGAGCAGACCATTTCCAAAAAAAAGCAACAGTATCGGGAACTTGTTTTGTAGCATGCATCAATAATTTAAAACGAATCGTAATATGATTTGATTCATTCATTTCTGGTCAATTAAGCATATTTTGAACGAAATTTCTGTAAAAATGCTACTTTTTTGCCCTCACTTGTTGTTCAAAGTGCATTTGTAAACAAACTAATGATCCGATTTCGATAATATATGGAACACATAATCTGATAATTTGATCCAAAACAAAGCTAAGTTTTAAGCTTAAAAAAGTTATATGTGATTATCTGTGTCGGTAATCACTTCTTATTTTTCTTGTTTCTAGTAACCCAGATCAGATGCAAGAAAATGATATAAAATGCTAAATTTGTCTTCTCGGATAATTGTATATAAACATATATGGTAAAAATTACTAAAAAAAAAATCTATCACTTTCATATATAATTATAGAAAAGACAAGAAAACAAAATTCAATGTATTTAAAGCAAAAAATATTGTATAAAAAGTAAAAGTAAAAGAACTTAGAAAAGTTGAACTTAAAAATAAAACTTGAAAGTTAATAGAATAAATAATATTTCAAAAGTAAAAAAAAAACGTTGTCAGAAAATCTTAAAAAAAAAACTATGAAATGCCCAAAAATCTTAAGAAAAAATTATTTTAATGGTCAAAATCGGAATATCCAAATAAAAATAAAAATCATAAAAAAGCATAAAAAAGAAAAAAAAAAACTAATTTGTCTTTTTTCATAATTATATATAAACATATGTGGTAGAAAAACCATCACTATCACTTCTACATACACTGATAATAATTCATGCATAAATTACAAATAAATGTCAAAATAACCAAAACTTTCGTAAAATAAACCAATATTTGTAAATTTTACGAAAGTTTTTGTTGTTTTGACATTATTTTGGTATTTTTAGCATGGATTATTATGAGTGTATAATTGCATATGGCATCACAAATTAGTTCAATTTAAATCCATTAATTTATATTTAAATTTTCATTATTAATTGGAATGTGAAACAGAATAGAGTGTGGATTTTCAAAGAATTTTATGAAGTTATATCAAATTGAAGGGTGAATATAGTTCGGCTTAAGGTCATCCGTTGTTAAAACATTCTCTTTGTTGTATAAAAATTTTGTTAAATATAAATTAAACGCAAGTTTTCAAATTTATATTATATCAAATTTTATCAAAGTATATATAACTTTATTCAATAGACCCATTTTTCGGATCAAATTTTAGCAGGTGACATCCCATGAAATCTCATGAGATAAGGTTATGTAAGCCATTTTTCGGATCAGCTATGATATGATGTGATAATAAATTATATATATGACGATATATGAGTATATATACCTATATCAGAGGATTTTTCATCGGGATATTGGTTTTTTATGTCATTATTGATTTAATAACATTTAGTGATAAGACCAAATGATAAAAAGCTTTTATAACCCAAAAAAGATTCGAGCAATAAATATGATGAAAATGCCGTTATCAATTGTTATTAATAATGTTTTATGTTTTTTTATATAAGTTATGAAATACTCTATACAAAAGAAGAAATGAAAAAAAAAACAAGTGAAAGCATTAAAGTCCGATGTGCCGAATTTGGTGTAAAAAAGTTTAAATTCAGCTGTGCCGAATATTTGTATACTCTCCATCACTGTGTTTGCATTAACCAGGGAAAGTGCAAAGAATATATACATCTATATGCTTTGTAAAAATAACCTTTTAACCCTTTTTTAAGCTTTAATTTAAAATTGTCTTAATAATTATCTTAAAATAAACTGGTTTAACTGGTTTTCTCAGTTTTGTAGTTAAGAAATTACTTGAATTTCACTTATTAATCATCGAACCGCATATTTTGTTTTTACAAAAGTAAAGTAGCAGTATATTTTTAAAAGATATAGTTGTGTTTGAATTAGTTTTAACATGTAATTATTTAATTCATAAAAATTTCACTATTCGAAAATTTTTTATATAAATTTTGGTATTGTTCATAATCTCTAGAGACTTTTGTAGGCAAAATTTTCCTAATTTGAATGTTTAAATATGAAAAGTAAATTTGTTGTGATTTTTGAATTTCATAATTAATTTTTGATTTCATTCAAGCGAAAAAAAGTTCACCCTAATTATAATAGAGGAACAGCAGTAGTCCCTCTTGGAATATTATATTTTGTCTCACTGGATAACCCATGGAGCCGAAAGGTAAACTCCCAATATCCAAAAAGCGTGTAAGTTTCAACATTCGTAGTTTCTTCAATACATTTCGGAATATTCATTTAAAATGCATTGGAATGGTACAATCCTCTACATTTATACTACGGATTAAATTTTTTTCGCAACGCTAAAAAGAATTGCATTTTTTGTGCAATTTATTTTTAACATATTTTTTTCTAAAATTTGGAAACACTAAATTTTAAAAAGATTGCATATTTGCTGACTATGGAATTTATACCAAAAAGCCAGATTTTTTATATTTCAGAATTTAAACGAGTCTTTTTAAAAAACTGTACATTAAATTTTGAAATTTTTTCTGTAGACAGAAAAAAATTATTGTCAAGAAAATTTCAATTAAACTTTTGTTCGATTTCAAACTCACTTTCAATTAAATTTTTGATAATATGAAGTAAATGTTTAATTGAAAATGAATTTGGTGCAAACAAAACGTCCAGTTTTTATAACACATAAGACAACGGAGAAAATAATGCAAAATTTTTAAAAAATCTCCTAAATTAAAAAAAGATTAAATTCAATATTTCGCATTTTTTTAAATTTTGGCGATTTATTCTCAATTAAATTTAATTTTTTTTTTTATTTTAGAGATTTTTTCAATTTTGTAGTTGTTTTAGTTTTGCAATTTTTTCTTTAATTTCGGCAATTTCTAGTATATTTTTTTAAAGTTTGTCAATTTTTTTTTTTTAAATTTGGTGGTTATTTCAAATGTGTTAAATTTTTTAAAATTTTGACGATTTTTATTACAGTTTTGGTGATTTTTTTAAAGTTTTGATTTAATTTTAGCAATTTTTTTAATTTTAGCGACATTTTTAAATTTAATCTTTTTTTTCCCAATTTTTGTCGATTATTTTTTCTAGTTTTATTTTAAGTTTTACGGCCTGTTTTTACAATACGTGTATAATTTCAGACGAACGTGTGGCACCCTAACGAATACGTAAGAAAATGAGTTTTTATAATTCGTTCGTCTGACTTACGTTTGAGTACGTAAAGCTTTATGTTATGTCAAACAGTAGAGATTGCCATGATATTGTTTGCTTTTTGTTAGCTTTTTTCATATACAAATAACTCATTTTTCGTTGGTAGATGGCAACCCAACAGTGTAATTGAAAAAATTAAATACAAATTCACAATTAAAAATGTTCGGGTCAATTTCTATGGGATTCCTTAAGCTAAAATTTTCAAACAAAACAAATAATGCATATTTGTGTACAACATGCATATTTAACTTTTTTTGTTATTTTCGCTGCTTATAATTATGTTTTTAGTAAACTTTTTAGTTAAATGAAAATTTTTTTTGTACGAACATTTACATGACGAATGCTTTTTTGTGAATGTCTGTTTTTGACGTTTGTGACGTTTCAAATCGCAATATAGAAACCGAAAAAAAGAGAACGAAAATGACAACTCTTACGTTTTCACTCATTACAAAGTGACATTCTGGATACAGAACCCCAAAGTCATTTTTATCACTCGTCTAGACGAATTTTTTGAGTAACACGTCATACAAAAACAGGGCATTCATTTTGTTTGAAATTAAAAAATAAAATTTTAATTAAAAATAATATCAATTAAAATAAATTACAAATTATTTGAATCGATACTACAATTTCCTTAATTGCACCGAATTCAATTGAATCAAAAAATATTTTAATTGAAACACGATTGTAGCATTTTCTATGTACGTGAAAGATAAATGAATGTACTAAAATATTCTGTTTGCTATCAAATATTAGACTTTTTATAGAAAGAAACATTAATTCAAATAATTATGTAAAAATGTATTTAAAAATGAAGTGTAAGATGCATCTTCAAATGCATCTATCATCTTGAACACTACTCATTTAATTTGTAAGAATATTTTTTTGTGTGGAAAATAAATATGCATACTGAACCATTCTTCTACTAAAAAAGTTCAAATTATACCATTTCATCCCATTTTTTTTTTTTTTAATAAATCCGATATTCAATAGCAAACGTGAATTTTCAAAACATAATATTTAATTATATTCAGTTATTTTTCAAGTACAGCAAAACTATTAAAACTTAAATGTATAGTTTTCAAAAGGGAGACACTTAAACAGCGCCATAACACTACATTTTTAAATTTAATCTTTTTTAAAACTAAAAAAATAACAAATTGTTGTTCTTATTATAAAAGCTTTTTTCAATAATTCATTAATAATAGATAAATAAACCACGGGACAGAAAACAGAAGTGGTGAGTTCCATATTTTGAAAATATGTATAATTTTTTTAAATCGAGGGTGGCCAGATTTGTAAAAATGTATTTAAAAAAAATTAATTTCTTTTCGACGCTGAAAAAAATTTGATTTCGCAATAAAAAGTAGGGCAGTGAATCGCTCCATTTCAAATTAAATGGTGATTAACCGATGAATATCAAAGAAAACACGAACATTCAAACTGATGCACTTTTTGCATATTTCTCATTTTTCAAAAATAAATTAAATTTTAAAAACTAAAAATGCCAATCTTTAAGTTGCATTATAGAGTTTCTGAATACAAAATTTAATTGAAATCTAAAGACTCAAGGTATAAAAATTTAGTTTTTGTGTTTCGTTATGGTGTTGTGAACAGAAATATAGCGGCCATTCCATTGAAGCTATCATTGCAGTTCATATAAAGTTTTTTGCTGGGTTGGTAATGGTGGGTAAATAAAGGTAATATTGAGATAGGGCTTAAAATGCCTGTATGTGTGTGTTTGTTTGAGATACAATTTATATGTGAAATTTTTTTTAAATGAATAGCAGAATACAATGATGTCATTAAATTGGATAGATATAGAAAAAAAAAATTCAAAATACAAATATTTCTGCTCAATGATAAGATTAAAATTTCATAAAAAATTGTTGTGTATAAATAACCAAACATGCTGTACAAACGATTGAAATAGGCTTTTAATTATAATTTGGGTGGTACACTAAAAAAAGTTTTTCAAATATTAAGTAATTTAAACTAAATTTTGAGAAATTTAGGAATGATTTGGATCCAAAGAAATTTAAACTTAAATCGAGTATAAAATTTTTTTAAAAATAAGTAAAACAATTTAATTAAACTAAGAATTTACTGAATTAATATTAATTAACATTTACTCTCTTTATTTTATTTCAGTGGAGGTCGGTTTCAACGAACTCGGGGGAACCGGGGTGTCCTTCGAGAGAACTTCTCGACAGAAACTCGATAAAACTCGACCATTCAAAAGTGTGAAATATGCAGTAATTTAAGTTCCAGGTAAATTTGTGGATATTTTTTTAGAATTTGTTGAAAAAAGTTTATATTTTATAGACCCGATTACTCAATGTACAGTAAGGTGGTTCGGTCGCCATACAAAAAAAAAAGTTGTGACAGTCACCGCCTAGGATTTAAGATAATTTAAAGACGATCCCAAAAAAATTTTTTTTTAATTTTTGCCACGCCCCTAGATACCGCCCTTTTGGTTTTTTATGTATTGTGTCTTCGTTTGAAGTCCGATTGTAACGTTTGGTATGTCATTGCTCATGGATTGATCAGGCCTACATTTTCATAGATAATCATTTTTGACTCCGACGTCAAATTCTAGTTGTGAATTGCAATATCTCGATTCCTACCCACCCTAACGCCAATTTTTTTTTAATACTAAAAAAGCGATTTAGATTTCATGTATCTTTTGATTTCAAAGTACACACTTTTATTCATATTCAAAAAAGTTAGAAGGTTTTAAAAAATTAAAAATTATGTAGTCAAAAAATAAAAAAGTAATAAATTAAAAAAAAAAAAATTTAAGATGATTGTATGTCACACGATACATATCTTCTCATTAAATTTGAACGCTGAAGATAAAAATGTGAAAAAAGTTAAATCGCCTTGACAGTTTTTCAGACATGGCAACTCTGATTTTGCAAATTTTGCGATTTCCACCTTGCTTTTTCTTTAAGATTTTAAATGTCTTATATACTTATTTTTATTGAGTTGGTAACATAAGAACTAAACAATGCATCTTTACGAACATAAATTCTGGCGAGAATTAAGGATACTATACTGTTCGCGGCTTCTGATTTTAGAAAATATATAGCCCATGCGCCTTTCATCCGTTACCTTATTTGCAGATTCACTAACAACACGCACAAACCGTTCAGTGTTTTGAGAGTGGCACAGAAATTCTAAAAAAGAAAATGTTTTTTATTTTTTAAGTTAGTTTGTTTTAAATTATATCTACCTGGTATATTAATTATTTCATAAGATGAGTTTTGGTACTGTATTAGTTGCTCATCCGAAAAAAAATTTAGACATGGTGGCTCAGTTATTTGCAGATTGTCCCACTTTATCATTTCTGTATAATCTTTGCAATTAAAATTTATTTCTCCTTTTGGAGTGTGGAACTCTCGAACCCTTACGGGTGAATCATCTCTAGCAATTCGTATTAATTCATAACCCTGAAATCGTACTGTTGGATCCGGATCTGTGATCATTGCCAGTAGAATATTTTCGGGATGTAAGTAGTAACTATTGTGTTCAATTGTCGGACGTATTATCTCTTGAATATTTAATGGCAATTGTCAAATCCAAAGTAAATACTTAAACATATGGCGGCTTCCGTGTATGGAATGCGGTTGGCTCTTCACAAGAAACCAGAAAGGTGTATAAACTTTAACGACGAACGTCACTAACTTTCGTAAACTGTCTGAAGGCCGACTCTTGGACACATAAAGCATAAGTAACCGAGATGCTGTTGTTAACCACCGCGCTGTACTTACAGGGCCGGGATTTTGGGAAGCTAGTCCACTATCGCAGGAACCGTTGTTTATGGCTACAACCATACGAAAGAGGTAGAGCTGGTCGTCACGGATGTTCCAATCGGCCACATTGTTTGGCATATCTCCCATAGAAATTGGCTCAAAACCACTAACGACCTGTAAAGAAGTTCTTAATTTTTTTAATGATATATTTTGTAGGGTGGAGTGAAAAAAAAATTTTGGTTTTTTTTCTTCGCCCAGGCGAAGGAAAAAAACAACATTTTTTTTTTCACTCCACCCTAATATTTAGCGGAGCAAACCTACAGGATATCGGTTGCATTCCAGCAGTTCAGTTCCAAATTGGCTAGTCCAAATTCCTGGACCAGTTTGCTTTCCTATTAAATTGGTCAGCAAGCTTTTGAGTGGCAGCTCATTGAAGTGAAATAGGCAGACGTTCCATTGTAATGGTCGTTGCAGGTATCTTTCCATGCACGCGTTTACTCCTGTTTTGTAACCTGTGTTTACAGCCGTTCCATCGCAATTTAATGCAACTAAATAATTCAGCGAATAGCCTTCTGAATTCAAAAAGTTTACGATAGCCTTTTGTATCTCTAACCCTGTACCTGATGCTGGAGTAGTAAATCCGACGAATTTGGATTCTGGTTCTTTCACAATTGTAATATGTTCTTCAGTTGTTCTGTAGAGACGTGCTTGATGAGATGTCTGTTTTTTTAACGTTTTATCTTTTTTCCATCATAAGAGATACATTTTAATACAGCATCACTGGTAGATGCGGTTTTTGCCTCTTCTCTAAATTTAGCTCGCTCTCTCCGAATTTTGTTTTTGTCAATAATAAGGTCATCCAGGTATTTTAATACCCTCTCACTTATGTCTCCGTAATCATTGTTTGCTTTTGTAGCAATTGAAATTTTCAAATCCTTTATTAGTGTTGTTGCAAGTAATGATCCATAACGATCGGACGTTCCAGTACGATCCAATGCTAAAGCATAATTTTGCAGGCATATATCCGAAACTTTCAGCTGCCGATCGTTTGGGGAAATGTCATTATTTTCATCATCAAAACCATTTTCTTCGCTTGAAGAAGGTGCGTATGAAAATGTAAACGAAGACTCATCTTCGGCAGTACTTGAAACTTGGTCGACCATGTCAATGTCTATATTATCAAATATTGTACTATTAAAGGTCAAAAGTCTTGGGCCACTCTGGTCAATAAAGAAGTTTATTTGGTCTGTAGGGATCTTATTAGCTTCGGGGCAACTATATTCTAAATTATCGATAATGTTGCACTTGCATTTGGCAATTCGGAATAACTTATTCCAATTATCCTTCACATATTTACATGGTTTTTTTATGATTTTATAGTATAACTCTATAAGGCTTACCAATGATTTTCTTATTGTTGTTTTACTTACAATTGGAATGTTTGAACGTTTCCATAACTCACAAAGCATCTTTATTACCACTTGTATGTAACGCGATAAACATTCATTTTTTAAAATACAGTTTGTTTTTAAATGTAAGAAATATTCAATAATGTTGCGATTTGTTGGTAATTTTTTTTTTCAATTTCACACGGTTTAAAATGCATATTGTTTAGATTTTTAAGTGTTTTCCTTTTTTATATTTAAGATTTTTAAAAAATTTCTTTATATAGACACGATGACGAATCGTATAAACTTATTATTTATTCAATTTTTTCAACAAATAACCGAGAAACGATTTAATGAAAGAAATTTTCATTAAAGATGACATTTAAAACAAAACACACTTCAGATAAATTTTAAAAACAAATGAGACCAAATAATAGAAAAACGTTATTTTCGCAAAAACTGGGCCGCCATGTCTCAAAAACCGTTATATTAAATATTTTTTCACATATTCGCCTAAATCATATCACATTTAACAAGAAAAGATGTAATGTGAGACAAATATCACATTTAACAAGAAAAGATGTAATGTGAGAAAAATAATCACAATAAAATTTCTTTATACATTTAATTTTTTTTTTGGATTTTTTGTCTTCATTTTTTTGATTTTTAAATCTTTGTAACTCGTTTGTTTGTGGTCAAAAGTGTGCATTTTAAGTGTCAAAGTTACATAAAATTAAAATGTCTTTCTTTACTGTGTAAAAAAATTTGGCGTTAGGGTGGGTAGAAATCGAGAAATTGAAAGTCACAAATTAAATTTGACGTCAGAGTCAAAAGTGATCAACTAAAAAAATGTAGGACTGATCAAATCATGAACAACGATATAACGTTACAATCGGACTTCAAATGAAGCCACAGTATGTAAAAAAACAAAAGGGCGGTATCCAGGGGCGTGGCAAAAAAATAAAAAAAAATTTTTTGGAATCGCCTTGACTGGGTCAACTTTTTTTTTCGAACAACCCTAATGTACAGTTAAAATCTAACAAACAGTTTAATTAAAAATGTATATGGGAAACAACAACAAATGTGTCAATTAAAGTCCCAGTTAGTTGGGACATTGTGAAAATAAGGCATAAAGTCATATATTAGAATAGACTTCGTTTACAAAATTCAGAGCAATTCGATGATAATTCTGCAGTTGGGGAACTACTACTCAAAAAAAACCTTCTTATTTTTACGAATTTCTATGGAAGTGGTTGAGTTTTCCTGAGTTTTTTCGATTAGTAGAAGTCTCTGAATGCAGGCGACTCCAAAAACTAAAAGTCTGTACCAAGATTTTTTTTAACCAATTTGTGTAAAATTTAATCAAAACAGCATATTTTCACACATTTGTATGAAAGTGGTCGAGTGGTCTTAGGTTTTTATCGAGTAGTTGTTCGCCGAGGATACAATTTAGGTGAATACGAAAAATAAAAGTCTGGTACAAGATTTTTATAAAAACTATGTGTAAAATTACATCAAATTTTTAAAATATATATTCCATAACACATTTGTATGGAAGTGACCGAGTTTTTAAAAACATTTTATTAAAATTTCTGGATTTTACATTACAGTTACTGATGTGCACGTAAGTGAATTCACTACTCACACTAACTTACGGTCGTAAGAGAATAAATCCACTCACGCACAATTACTACCAATCATTTTTTCTCACACTCACTCACGCTCACGTCAGTAAATTCAGATTTTACTCACACTCCTACGAAGCAACATTTCACCGAAAAAGAAAATGCTAAATTTAAGGAAAATTGCAAATTTTTAACTAAAAATGGCTCTGAATATATAGTTTTGCAATTTATTCTGTATTTTAAAATCGGAATAGAAAAAATTACAAAAATTATATGTTAAAAGCAATAAAAAATTGTTTGTAACATTATACTCAGGCACGCTTCCTCACGCAAAAATTTGACTCACGCACACTTACTCACAAATAATTTGTTCCTACTCACACTCACTCACGATCACGTGAGTAAATTTATGTTTCGCTCACACTCACGCATGATTCACGTGAGTCACACTAAATTTTGATCACGTGTCCATCTCTACTTAAATTGACTTAATTTAAATGTGTTTATTGTATTCAAAAAATGCGTTCATTTAATTACGTTTTCTATAATCTTTAATTATTTTTAGTAAATTTTCATCATAAAAAATAGATTTTTTTAAATTTGCAGCACATCTTTTATTTTAAAGTCTCGGTTTTTATGTAAAAAGTTTTCTATAAACGTAGATCGATATAACCGTAGTATTATGTCTGAAATATGTTAGTAAATGCGTTTTGACCAGAAAAATCGTTCGTTTTACAAAAGGTCGTTATAAACGGTGTCCGAACTCCAGTGTATTCGTCAAATTTATTACCTTAATTAATTTTCAATCATTTTAAACTTTATTTTTGATTTTTTTTTTCGCATACTGAAACGTTAATTTTTTGTATTATCAAAAAAATTTAGTTGCTTTAGACAGGAGACTTTTCGCCCATTTAAAATATTTTTTATTTGATCAAATTTTTTTTATAAATTAAAAAACGTTTCATTATTTCAATGAACCGTTCTGCTACAATGAAAAATTTATTGTATTAATTAACAAATTCATTAATACTACTTATAAAATTCTATCAATGTATTTTTGAACAGAAAACCTCAAACTGTTTCATATGTATATGTCAAAATGATTTATTCATTTAATCCCAGCAAAATTTTTAAGAACTGGTTACCTAGAATCTATTCCAGAACATCTTCTTTTGCAACCGCTTACATAGAACCGGTTCTAGTTAGAACATGTTCCTGTGAGTCAATATATAAGGATTTACTGTCCCAGAACCAGTTTGAAAACTGGTTCTCGAACCGGTTTTAAAGCAACCTCCTACAAAAAGAATCGGTTGTAAAACAGAAATTAGAACTTATTTGCAATACAGTTCTGCAATCTGTTATTTGGAATTTACTATTTTACTGGGATGAATATTAACATTATTTCTATTAAGTATTTCATAAGAATAGACTTTATTGAAACCTATTTCATAGATTCTATAAAAAGTTTCAATGGACGAATTCCTGTGACAATTTTCATTAAAACTATGAAGAAATTCATTTCTGAAGTGAATATAATTTTCTCAGTGAACTTTGTTTAGACACTTGTAATAAATATTTTCTCTAACCAAGATGACGAGTTCATGCTTAAGTAATAATTTATATTTTGCTTTAAAAGAAGTTAATTTTGTTAACATTCCTTTGCTAAAACAATAAAAGTTAACTTTTTGTAATAAAAAGTAAGTAATCTAAAGTTGCAAAAGACTAGATTACTTACTTGTAGGTTATTGTAGTCAACGAAGTATAATATGATGGCACTTTATCAACTTCAACTTTAAGAATTCTGTGAATAATTCACAGGTACACAAACTTTTATATAAAATGCATTTTATATGTTAAATAAAAAGAACGATGGTATGCAACATGCCAGATTGTTATATTTATATAGGAAAGAAAAAAAGAAGAAAAGCGTTTCAAAAACTCAAATCAATGCCTAACAATTAAAAAACAAGACAAAATTAAACGTAAAATAAACAAAACAATACAAATATGTACCTATACTCACAAGAAAGAACCCTCCTTTATGCATTTTAACTCTGTCATCAGAACTAGTGATGTCAATTGAGTGCTTTTGGTACTACGCTACGGAGAATGAAAATTGGAGTCACAATATGTTCCTTAGAAAAACGACTTTTCCGAACATTACTGAGATTATATTCAATATAAGGCAACACAAATTTCCAAAACTTTGAAAAAATAATCATATAACAAATTAAAAAAAAGTGATTTATGAACAGATTAAAAAAATTCTATAATATTTTTATTTTTTATTGAATAAAATAGTACACTCAGGGTAAAAGCTTCATCATATTTATGAAGTTTATGAACTTCATAGATTATCGTTCAATGTAACACTTCATAAATATGATGAAGTTGTATCATTAAAGAGCGATTTGATGACAGGCTTCTTCATAATTATGAAAGTTTCAAAACTTTTCATGAAATGTTTCATAAATGTTATATGACGATGGAAATTGATACATTTTCATGTTATATGACGATGGAAATTGATACATTTTCATGAAACGAAAATTTTTAGAAAATACGATAAATGCTACATACAGCTAATGGAGATAACTAATTTTTAAATACATTATTTTTAAAACCCAATATTCTTGCAAATCTTATTCAGAATATATAAGTTAAAACTCAGAAATTTTTATTAAAATTCAGAAAAAATAATATAAGTTAAGAATTTTCATTTTGAATTTTAATACATTAATTGGATTAGGAATGCCCACTAAAATTTATAAAAATTATATTTATGTTCAGAAAATTTAATGCAAAATTTAGAACATATTAAGAGATTAGAATTTCTAACTTTCAATTGATGTTATGATAGATAGTGAATTTTAATAAAAAAATTTAAATTACAAACTAAAGTTTTTTCAATTTCAAATGAAAAATCTTAAATTCAATTAATGACTTCTAAATTTCAAATTTAAATTTCTAATTTCAATCGATAGGAAAATAAACAAAAATATGATCACACGGTTAATATGATCACACGGTTTATGAAACTTTTTATGAAGATTTATGAAACAATGAAAATGAAAATTATTCAAGTTCGAGGCCATACTCTATATTTTTTTATTAGGATATTGTCCTAACAAATTATCTATAGAGTTTTAGTTTTCAAATTTATTAATTGACCACTTTCAGGAATGTGTGTCTGGAATTTTCTAGGTTCCCATCATCAGAACACGTTTTGAAAGAAGTGGCAATCCCATTCAAAACATCAAACATTCATATAACATAGTTATCTCACTACATGAGAACTAATATATGAGCTCGAAGTTAAAGATTATCACCACTGATCAAAAATAAATATAAAACTTTTTCGTTATGTGCAAGCTCTACCTTTGGTAGATATACAATACACGCTTTTTGTTTTTATTCTGCTTTTTATTTTTACACTTGTTTTTTTTTGTATTCAAAAACAAGATGTAAAGGGGAAGTAAAGGGGAAGTAAACTAAGATCGTACTTTGTCTTTTTTACAAGTTTGATATAATTTTTATTAAAAATAAAAATTATGTTTTTTCGACCTTTAATTGAAAATTATTCAAAACAAAACAAGTGCAAAAATAAAAATTAGAACAAGTTTTCAATTTATTTTTGATTAAATGGTGATAATCTTTAAGTTCAAGCTCATATATTAGTTCTCATTTGGTGGGATAACTAGGTTATATGAATGTTTGATGTTTGCATGGGATTGTCACTTCTTTCAGAACGTGTTCTGATGATGGGAACCTAGAAAATTCCCAAAATAGATCTATCAACACATTTCTGAAAGTGGTCAATTAATAAATTTGAAAACAAAAACTCTATAGATTATTTGGTAGGACAATATCCTAATAAATAAATATAGAGTATGGCTTTGAACTTGAATAATTTTTATTTTCATTGCACAATTAAATGTCGAAAAAACATAATTTTTATTTCTAATAAAAATTATATCTAACTTGATTTATGAAACATTTGACATACAATTTTATGAAACTCTTCATCATATCTATGAAAACTTCATAAATATGATGAATAATTGATGACAAACGATTTATAAAACAGTTTCATCAATATTATGAAACTTTTTTCCTTGCAAAAAACCGTCTGTATAAGGAATATATTGTGACTACAATCTGATTTTTTTTATATGGTTTAGAGGACATATTGATCAATTTGCAAACAAAAATTTAACCATTCTACTGCGCAGACAAAGTTTAATAAGTCTTCGTGTTTTGCGTCGACAAAAACAGCTAAGACGTATATATACGTCTTATGCAATGTGGGAAGCACACACATTTTTGTTAATTATGAAAAAGCATGAATTTTTTGAATAAAAAACATTTTTATTGAATTTTATTGTACTAATGCTGAAAACAATTGATTTATTAACTTTGTAATTATATAAAGATTACTAATGCAATTTTTTCTGATGGTAATAACTGACTTAAGTATTTGATAATTTCTTATATTTTCATATTAAAAATTAAAAGCTTATAGAAAAATAGTTAACAAAATTCCTTATTTTGTGTGATATTCCACGAAACAAGGCACAACGCAGAGACAGATTTAGAGCACCAAAACCGAGTCTCATTTCAAATATTTTTTTTTTTTTTGGAGCATATACCACATTGTTTTTTTTAAATCTCCAAAAATACAAAAGGAATAATATTCAGTAATTTCAAAATTCAAAAATTTTTTTTCATAAGTACGTACTGCAATTTGGACGAATATTACGTCTACGCAACATAATAGTGGGGTTTGATTAAAAATGCAAATAAACCAAGAATCATTAATCAATTTGTTGTACAAATATAGGTAATGGCTAAACAAATTTGATTAATTACATTTTTTACAAAAAAAAAAAAATTTTTTTTAGCAGCCATAATTACGTTTTGCAATTTGAACGTATATATACGTCTTACGCAACAAAATAAGGATTTGATAAAAATTCTAATAAATCTTGAAAGCTGCTTCTCAAATAATAGATTTGTTGTACACACAGAGAAAAATTCAACCATTTGGCAACTAAAATTAGGTTACTTCGACTGAAATCAGTTGGTACAACTGAATATTGGTTTTCACAACAAAATTTGGTTAATACAACTGAAGCACCCAAAATATTTAGAAATCACTTTTGAATATGTTTGTATTAACCGATTTTATTGGTTGAAGCCATCAAAATACAATTTTCAATTCGGTTGTCACTTTATTTTTCTGTGTGTATAGAAAAGCTAAACAAATTATTTTCATAAAAAATTTTTTTTCAAATATTTTTGGCAGCCATAAATAAGATTTGCAATATGAACGTCTATATACGTCTTACGGAACAGAATATGGTTTTTATGAATATGCTAATAAATTTTAATTTTAGTTACTGAGTTAATTTTAAAATTAATTTGATTTTTTTTTTGTTAAAGTTTCTATTTAAGTAAAAGTACAAAATGTTTTATGATGCCCCTTAAAAAACGATTTGTCGATTTTTTTATATTCCCAACGCCCAAAACCAATTTTATTGCAAAAGATAAAATATTAAAGAATTGTTTTTTTTTTTGTCCGAGAATTCAAATGTTTTAAAAAGTTTCTTTTTCATTTTCTAGTCATTTAGATATGGAATTCCAACTACATCGGATATCATAAACAGATATTAGACTTGAGTCAAAAATTCCCAGTGATATTTAAATTATCACTGGAAAATGATATTAATTTAAGTCAGAATTCAACTTTCAATATGACACACCAAACCCCGAGACATGTAAAGTTAATTTTGATTCATAGAGTCCAGTGGTATACTTCGTTTTAAATGATCAGGTCAAGATAAAAAGATACTTCACTATTAAGTTAGCATTGTCTGATTATTTTTGAAAAAAGACATCGATGTATCTTTTGAAATTACTTTATTTTTTGTTTTTTTTTTGTAGAAAGTAATTTCTTTGAGATTTCGAATTGTTTATAAATGAATTGTAGCCGTCTACAAATGGACGGCCATCATTGTCAGAACAAGAAATGATTTCAAGTCTTTTACAAAATCGATTGAGTCAATGCAAATTTAAATTGAAATTACTTTTTTTTATCTAATCCACGACCCAAAATTAAGTTTACGTGCCCCTCGGATTTTGTATGTCAATCTTAATCTTATACCGTAATTAGTAGGGAAACAAAAAAAACACAGTTATGAAAGCAATGTTTAAGCGCGAAAAACAGTAAAATAAACCGTGTAAATATAAAAATAAGCCGTTGAATTTTAAAAAATCAACTGTGAAGTTTCATAACTTTTTTTTAAATCGTTACTACAAGTTAAATTTGTTCCTTGGAACTTTGTCAGTCAAAAAAAAAATTACAGTAAAGAAATCGGGTTTCTTAAGCTCTAAAGTTTAAATTGGTTTATTAAAATATTTTTTGATAAACCAACAACATGTAACATTAATTTTTAACTCTCAATTAAAAAAATACTTTTAAATTAAGATTGCTAAATGATAGCAAAAAATAGTATAAAATAAAAAACCTAAACTAAGCTTAATTTTTAAATATAAAAGTCAAAAACTAGCTAATATTTACAAAATTAGCGAAAATAAGCATATATGAAAAGATATGCTAAAATTTTAATATTTTCGTTAGCAGAACTTGTATTTAGTCTAAGTTGTTCTAGCCTTTTAAATAAAAATCTTATTTTTGGATGTCCTAGTAATTAGTATTTGGACATTATATAAATATTAATTGTTTTGTCAAAAGCAAAAGAAAATTTTATTATTTTAATCAACTTTTATTATTGTTATTTCTACTTTTATTAAAAAAAAGATTTAAACCTTACTGGTCTGAAGACAAAAAATATCCATGTAACTTATTTTGAATTATGACTACAAGAAGTCATTTAAATTGATATAGAAAAAAAATGTTCCACTTGATAAAAATTATTATTTTATGTACAAAAAAAAAAAAAAAAAAAAAAAAAAAAAAGATTCACATATTGTTAGTGTTTCCGCTTTTGACCAAAAGAGACCCACTAGGAAATTTACAAAATAACTTGATATGTCTGGCTAATTCAGCATTTACCGTGTTTTCTTCATTCAAACAGTTGACACCACTATTAATAACCAGTGAGTTGTACATGTGCAAAGATTTGTCTTTCTATCTATCTGTCTGTCTTTCATTTTCAGTGTTTGTGACTATGTGTTTATTATGGTATCCCTGAAGATACTCAAAACTAAGCTAAATTACCTTTAACTGGGTACAAAGACACAACAAACAAACCATGTTGTTAAAGCTAAAGGGTCTTGTGAAAAAAGCTTTACAAGCACCGGAAATGTCTAATGATTGCTTGAAAGACACCGACCGACATACAGACAAACCAAACGACGAACAAGTAAAATTTTGCACCTAGTTGAGTGATTGGGTGATGGTAGTAGTAAAGGTGGTTGCAAGGAAAGGAATATTTTATGTGTGAAGTGCCTGTCTTCGTTACGTTTTATACTTATTTATTTCAAATGTCTTGTGCAGCACCATTGCATTTTATTTCAATATGTAAATGCTGTTTTATATTTTCTTTATTTATTTTTCAAATTGCCTGGAATTATAAAGGTGAACGCTTATTGGACAAGGTATGGCGAAGGTAAATGTACAATTTTTAACACAATTTTTGAAATTTCATTTTAAATATAAATTTTTAAAACACAACTAACAAGAAGAGCCTCTATGATGAGTTCTCTGCGATCTTAATCAAATTCTGATGTAGGGGAAAAATAAGAAACACTTTTGTTTAATGGTTTGAAGGTGGAGCTAAAATTAATCCATTTTTGTATGGAAATATGTCGGAAACTAATAAAATGGGGTAATTTTGTCGGCATTGTTTTTTTCTTTATCACATATCCAAATTTCATTTGGATTGAAAAGAACTCATCGGAAGCCTGCCCTTGGGTGTACAATTAAGTTCCATGTTATTGACCTTGACAGTGTTCCTTTTTCCCCCCAGTGCATTTAAGATCGTATATTATTTAGTCGATGCAGATAATAAAGTTTAATTTAAAACCTTCAAATTATTCAACACCTTGACTACAATCAGGAAAAAAAAAATTGGAAAAATTAAATTTTTACCTTTTTTGAAGGGATTTTTTTCAAAAATTATTTGAAAATATAAAAAAGCTTAATTTTTTATATTTTTGATTGGTTTTTTTTATGAGAAAATCTAAAAATGTATTTATTTGCTTAAAATTAGCTCATCAATGTAATTTTTAAAATCTGACCGATCGGGCCATGAAGTTTTCAAATACACAAAGTCTACAATATTCCAAAACTTATTCCGCTTTCACTCAAATTATACATAAAGGTTGGTTTTTACAACCACATTTATAAAAAAAAATGGTAGTAAACTACGAAATTTAAAAAAAAAAAAAAATATTTTCAATCGGTTAACTCAAAAAATAAATTTTTTATATACCCAGGAAAACTTGCTATTACCATAGAATGGGAAATGGAAGAAGAAAACATGAATCACTTATAGTTGAGGCCAAGAACACCTGATTTTAACATGGGGGTGTCATAGGAGGCAAGGCCTTGCCTTGTGCTTACATATAGGGACAAAAATAAGACGTTACAAAATATGTAGTGAAATCACCAGTTACACATAAGTACTTATTTCATTTCTTATTTGTAGCATCAAAAGTAATACTTAAAGCCATTATATGACGTATTACTTGTAAGGATGTTAATAAGTAGTTATTTATAGGTGCAAAAATAAGTACGTATTAACATGTACCTAAATAAGAAGGTATTAATAGGCAATAAAATAACTAGTTATTAATAAGGACAATTATAACTAGTTATTAATAGGTTTATGTATAACTATATATTTGTTTGCTTAAATAAATTGCATTTAAATTATTAATTATGATATATTATGAATCTTTATAAATATACCTTACAAAAAAGTAGTTACTTATTACCTTACATTACCAAAGTTTTGCTGGGTAGTTTTGAATAAAAATTTGTTCACAGAATGATACAAAATTAAAATTTTTAAAATACAGTCTTAGAATAATATCCTGTCAAAGTAATAACTTTGGTTGCTAATATTTTTACTATATGATGCTTTAAGGTAAAATAGTTGCAAAAATTTCTTAATGAAGCAAAAAATGTACAGCAGATCTATAATGTGACATTAATGAGTTAGATCATACACAGTTAATAAAAATTTGTCCCTTAATTTTTATTTCACATTGTCTTAACTGAAGGGACCGTAGTAAAGAAAAAGGGAAATTAAGAACATAAGTGTGTACAAGTAGGCAAGAAAATGTAATGAGAAAAATGAAAAAGGTATATATAAAATACAAGAGGACAATCATAAGGAGTTGGAGAAAGGACAACAATGCTACGTGTCAATGCCATGAAGAACGTTTTGAGTGCAATACACCATTTTTTATTATTATTATTACGAGGTTAACCATAATAACCAGGGCAGCGACTTTCATGCAAATTCATGATTGTAGACAGTAGCTGAAAATCGATTTTGATCAAATACTTTTCCTAATTAAAGTAGGTATTTGCGACAAAATGGCATCGATTTATTGTTGCATATTTTGTTATCAATTTTCTAATCTTTGTTGCATATCTTCAGTTTAATTGCATATTTGGTAAAAATTAAACAAAATAAAGCATTTGTAACCCTTATCATAGCATTTAGTTGTCATTTGTTAGACATTTATATTGGACATCAGATACCAAATCGATTTTTAAAAATCCACAAATTTTAAGTAATTTTTTTTTTTTTAGTTTTAGTGCATATTTTTTTTTTTTAATTTTATTGCATATTTCGATTTAAGTGCATGTTTGAAGCGGATATTTTGGATTTTTACTGAATATTTTAATAGCATATTTCCGATTTTTAAGTGCATGAAAGTCGCTGCGCTGCTAATAACCAAGAGACTCCAAATGATTTTTAACAGATTGGATATTATTAAACTTAAGCACTGTTAACTCAACCTGAAGGTATAATTTGTATGAAATAATTAAATACTAGTCTTTAACTCTAGTTATATTTTAGATAAATTAACCGCCCTAAAGCAGAAAGAAATTTATATTCAAATGAAAATTTAATTGAATAAAATTTCAACAAAATAAATTTATAAATAAATATGCATCCATATCATTAAACCTAAGCGTTAACTAAAAATACTCATTAAAATAATATGGCTTTTGTGGAAACTGATTTTTAATTAGAATTTTAAACTAAAATAACCAACAAAAGATGAACCGGCTGAACCAACTGCTTTGGATAATTTATATTAATAAAACCCAATCATAGTGAATCTATTTTAAACATGCAGTTCTCAATACACTTTAAACTCGTATGAATAACCACCAAAAATGCGAAGCGTATGCAAATAATAGTTATTAAAATAACTTTACATAATTAGTTTTTGTGCGTTTTTGAAAGGTCAAATATACAACAGCTAAAATTAGAATAATTCTTTTAGGGTTTGCAAATTTGATACCGAAATTGTTTAAAATCACTTGAGTTAAAAAAAAAGTGAATGCAAATTGAATGACTTCTAAATAATTAACTTTTTCATTACATCACCAAGAAGTCCATCTTTACGAAGTTTTAATTTAGCAATATTTAAAGCTGTGCAAAATATACATATGATAATAAGTAGCATTTTGTCGTCAGAAAAGAAGCAAATTTTTTGTATGGGGTTTTATAGAAAAGTGCTGGCTTTGCAAGCGGAGGGTTACGGATTTAAATCCTGCCACTGCGAAAAAAATGTTGGAATATTTAAAACACAATATTTATTTTAAATTACTCACTTTTTGCAGAACCTGTCCTTGAAATACGTATTTTTAAATAGATTTATTTCCTATGAATCCAAATCAATCAAAAAAAATTTTTTTCTCAGTTGCAATTCTTGATATATCGAAGTTTTCATATTTACACTCAGGGAAATTTTGCTTTAAAAATATGTAGTTGTTTGGGTTGCAATACAGTTTCTTTATGTGTAATGTAAATATCAGTCATTTGTAGAACAAATTAAATTTTTTACTTACCTTGTAGTTCATTTAAAAAAACAAACCACATCGAATGACTGTTTTATGATTTTACATTAGTTTATTTACAGTAGTTTTTTGTTATATAAACATATACTAACATATGTGGTTCATTTTGACTACAATTGTTAGTAATTTTTTGAACATTAGAACATTAGATGACATTGTTAGTTGAATTTACTGAAATGTAAGTCGTCATTTCTTTAAGTGAAATTTTATTTGTTTTTAACTACATTTGCACTTCATTCACAACATTTCTTTTTTTTTGTATTTGTTGCTTAATTTTACGAAATTTAACTGCAAAATCATGAAATTTTTTTAGGAATTAAAATCTACACAAAATTATACGGCGTGACAAGAAAAAATTTATAGAGATCTGACCATTAATTTTATATATTTGGGACATGCTGATTTCAATGGAGTACTTAATTTTATGATCAATGGTACAGACTTGGAGAAAAATGTTTTTAAAGTTTGGTAGTTTTGCTTTTAAAACTTCTTGAAAGCAATCAATCTGCATTTGTTTTGATGTAAGTAAATAATAAGACCTGTGTTTATATTTATGGCTCATATTTAATGTACACAACGTTATATTTAAGGCACTGCTTCAGGTTTTATGTATGTTTGTGCCTTTTTTACATTTTCAAAGAATATGAACGTTTAATGAACAATTGTCCTGAATATATATTAGTTCTTTTAAAAGAGTCAATTAATTGGAAATATTTTGACAAAAAAAAATGTATATGCATATAGCGGTTTTTACTAAATATTTAATAAAATAATTACTTCATTCTCTTTACTGGCGCGAAAGCCGTAGAAAAGTTGATGATATCCCAAAATCACATCTTCGTGACGAACTCTAATAAATATAAATTGTGTAAAATTTATTTTTAGTAAAATACAAAAACGAATCTGAAAAACAAGCATTTAAATGCAAAATATGCATTTATAATAAAATGTACAACAAAAAAATCCAAAATATGCATTTTAGCAAAAGTAGTCATAAATTTTTTGAAGAGTTTAATAAAAAATTTATGACAAACGATTTATGAAACAATTTCGTTAATATGATGAAAATTTTTTCCCTGAGTGTAGGAGGCGGTCTATTGACACATTATTGACACCCTGTGACTTGTTAGGTCAAATAAATAAGAAAAAAATCTACATTGCATAAGTAAGGCTCAATTACAAAACGTTCTGCTTCCAAGTAAAACGCTTCACCGACTGAGTAATAATTTTGCCTGAAAGTTAATATGTAAACGAAAAAATTAAACAAAACAAAGATTAAAAGAAAATAAATATTTAAACAAATATTTAAAACAAAAACAAAATATTGTTGATGGGCAGTGATATGCCATCGGTTGACCTGTCAAAGAATATGTCTTTTAAGATCAATTGATTTATTAATTTATGAAAAATTCTTTATAATAAATATCTAATATAAAAACAAATTTAAAGAATATTTCGAAGGTAAAATCAAGCTGAAATGCTAACCAATTTAAATATTTTGTTAAGAATCCAAAAAGGCTACAAAAAAATTTATTTTTTAGCCAATATGATTCTTATAAATAATTTAACTTTATATACTTTGGGCCCATTTTTGATTATTTTTTGAACTCGTTCGCAGGCTCTTTTATTTTATTTCAAAGAAAATATAGAAAAAGAAAAAAGAGCCTTTCAATGAAAAATCTGTCGCCCACCCTATAATCATAATAATATAATTCAATTAATATTTTGAACTTGTTTCATAGAATACAAATCCTAATTGCGATTCTTATTTATGTTACACATGAGTACAAGATACATATTTTTTTTGTTGAACTACAAATTTAGTTTAGTTCAATTTAATATAGATAGTGAAATTTTGTGAAACAAATTCCTGCATTCTTAGTTTGGATATAAATATTGAAAATCATTGCTAATGTATTATACATTTTAGGCAGCTCAACATCAAAAGACCGCAAAGCAACGAAAAAAACATTCTGAAAACCCGCAACAAATGCATGATCCTAAATAAATTATAAAATATCATGTTACATACACTTCATGTAAAAACATGTGCATTTTATGTTTGAATGTGTCGGGATGTTTGCTACAGGAAATTTAGAATCAATAATGTTTTCTAAAAACCAAACCAAACCATTTTTAAAACTAACATGTGGAAAACATACAACAATGACAACACCAAAATACAGCAACTAAAATAATATGCGAAAACTAAAACCCATTTTCAAACATAGAAAAATGTTCATGTGTTTTTTGTATACCTACTGAATACCACCCAAATCGTCCATATGAAAGACCATAACTAGAGGTCACAGCTCTCTCTGTATACGACATTGAAAGGATATTAAAATAATGCGCCTTACTCCGTTGTTGTATGTCATTTTGTTTGTTTTATTTTCTGAAGTCATTGACAATCGAATATGTAAACCACGTTGTTTGGGCTGTTAGGCTGGCAAATGTCACAGTTGGTTTTTGTTATTTAATGAGTTGCTGATGTTGAATTATACACAGAAAAAACTTAAATCATGTTTCAATTAAAATATTTGTTGATTCAATTAAAAGTTTAATTGAATTCGGTCCTATTAAGAGAATTGTGGTATCAATTAAAATAAGTTTTAAATATTTAATTGATATTATTTTTAATTAAGTTTTTAATTTTATCTATTAAGAATTCAATTGAACATTGTTTTAAATTTCAAACAAATTTTTAGTAGATACTATTGTATAAAAACTTTAATTAAATGTAACAAAAAAATGTGCAAAAAAATTGAGGAAAAATCTATAAAGTTAAAAAAAAAATTTTCTTAAATTGGAAAAAATCGCCTAAATTAAAAAATTACTTAATGAAAAATATTACCAAAATTGTAATAAAATCGCCAAAATTTAAAAGAATTATCAAAATTAAATAAAATTCAAAGTTGGAAAAAATTACAAAATAGATTTTCTTTTATTTTAATAAAACCGTTAAAATTGAAAATAATAGTCAAAAATTAAAAATCGTTAATATTTCGAAAAATCGTCGAAATTACAATAAATTCCCAAGTTAAAAAAAAAAAAAAAAACTTAAAAACAAAATTCAAATTTAAAAAAATTACGAAATTGAATATAATGAAAAAATTAAAAACAAACGGCAAAATTGGAAAACAATTCTTCAAATTAAAAAAATTGTTCAAAATTGAAGAAAAAAAAATCGCTCAATTTGAAAATCGTCAAAATTAAAAAAATGGCTAATATTCGAAAGCATCACCAACATTTAAAAAAATCCAAAAATTTGAAAAAATCTCAAAAATTTTAAAAATTATATAAATAAAATTTAAAGCGTCTACATCTCGATATTTATTTTTTAATTTAGGTGATTTTTTTTAAATTAGAGTCATTATTTTCTTTTTTTTTATTTTGACGTTTTTTTTTAAATTTTATAATTTTTTTTTTAATTTTGGCAACAGTTTTTTTTTAAATTTTGGTGATTTGTTCTTAATTTTGGAATTTTTTATGGTGAATAAAAATTGGATGTTTTGTGTGCACCAAATTAATTTTTAATTAAACATTTAATACATATTGTTAAACTTTTAATTGAAAGTGAGTTTGAAATCAAACAAAAGTTTAATTACAATTTTTTTGAGAATATTTTTTTTCTGTGTATGCTATGATTTTATGCTCTAGCATCCTTACGCTATGTATTTTTTTGTTGTTTAAAATAAGGTTTCTGCATAGACTTTTGGCATAAATACATAGTCTGCAGTTAAAGTGCGGTTTCAAAGGGGTGTAAAAAATCGAAAAAAAAGAAAGAATAATACACTCACAAGAACTTTTCCATAAAAATAAACAGTTATTTAAAAAGTCAATCGGTAAAGTTGTTTCAATGAAATATACAGTTAAATTACCAAAGAAATATATTTTTTAAATTTCTCTCTGTTATTCAATAAAAAATACTCAGTTAAAATTTTCTACTTAAAACAAAAAATTATAATATTATATTGAGTATTGAAATAAACGAAAACAATCTATTGTTTTTATGGATTTTGTCAATCAATTTTTTAACAGTTGAAAATAAACTAAAATATACAATTGTTTTAAACGAAAAGTACGTAGTCCTGTTTTTAACTGATTTTCAGTTAATTCAATGTGTATATTCAGTAGTCTTTACGGAAAAAATATTTTGAGTGTACACGTAGTAATTAAATTGGTTGGAATTGCATTGCAATAAACAAAATTTAATCATAATTGAATAATTTAAATTGTAAGTGCATAAAATATACGTTTAAGGCAAAATATGCATTCATAGCAAAATACTCAAAAAATATGCACTAACAAATCGATGTCATTTTAGCGCAAACTCTTTGATTCGCAAAGATATTTTGTTTTCCCTGTTCTCAGACTTAAGGGAAAAAATATGCATTTGCATGAACGTCCGGTCCCTGCTTATAACATGCGCAAAAAGCTTTATAAAAAGCATACATTTTTAGATTTAACATTTTTTTAAAAAATTAATATTTATATGTTTTATAAATTAAATACAAGTAAAATTTGTTGATTTTTTTAAATCGTGTTTATAGCATGATAGCGATGGGTTAAAATAAAATAAAATATAAATGTCTGGATGTCTGATGTCAATTTGATGTTTCTTATTTTATTTTATTTAAGTACAGTGTTACTGTTTATAAATTCTTCTTTTGATTTATTTTAAATAAAATCTTAATTTAAATTCTTAAAATATGGAGTGAAACGCAAAATATGCAAAAAAATGAAATAAAAATCAATAAAAATGCAAAATATATGCTAATAAAGTATTTATAACAAAATATATAGTAAACAATCAATGCCAATTTGTTGTGAATTCTGTGAATCCAAAAAGAATTTCGTCAACATCAAATTTGTTCTACTTAATGCCCTGTACACGACTTTTGAAATATCTTTTTTTAAGTGAAATTTCATTTATTTTTAACTACATTTGCAGTGATCTTTACCTACATAGTATTCTAAGTGTACTGACATTACTTAGTTTATGAAAACAATGCGTGGGCTTTATTAATATGCAGTGAAATATTTACAATAAACTTAAACATTACTAACAGTAATGGACAACCTTGTTAAGGTCGTTGAAAACCAAAAAGAATTAAGCTTTAAAACAGGCAAGAGTTAATGTAAATGCTAAAGTCAGGTGCAAAGGCAGGGAAAGGTTTTGGGTATTAAAGCATTTTAAGATACTTTTCTATTCCTTTTTATATTTTTGTATTGGAAAATTATATTTTAAGCGCGGTAATATATCAATTTCCTACCCTGGATCCGCAGCGCTGGCTAAAGTTAAAACACTTAAGCACAGAATAAACAGTCATAATACGAAGTTAATCTTCTTAACCTAGTCTTCACACATAGTTTTAAGATTTTTCCTGTTATGACACAAAGTTTGCCCAATACTTGATATTGATATCCTACTATTATACAATTTTGCAAAATTTTGGTTAGTTATTTGTTAGGATGCCTTCGAAAAGCTTTGCAACATACCGTACACGTACAAATAAATGTACATACAATATAAAGTTTATAATTACCAGGGCAACGACTTGCATACACTAAAAACTCCAAAATATGCAGCAAACCCTTTAAAATATGCAATTCAAATATGCACTTAAATCGAAATATGCACTAAAAAAACAAATATATGCACTAATAATCCAAACATTTCCACAAAAATCAAAAAACAAAAATATTCACTTAAAATTTGTGGATTTTTAAAAATCGATTTATTATTAGAGTCATTCTCTATGAAAACACCGAAAAAAATGAAAAATTGTTGCTGGACCATTTTGGATTTTGTTAAAATTTTGTGGAAATGTTCCTAAGGGTTACCAGAACCAAAATCCAAGATTATTTAATTTTTGCACACGGCACTACCGGTTCACGCAAAATAAAAAAACTAAAAAGTCTTGTTTTTGTGCGTAGTGGTTTGAGCTGTTAAATTTTTTCTGCTAGAGATATCTACATGATGAAGGCATCGTTTTAAAGCTGAAGGATTATAGTTTCTATCAAAAATATTAAATTTGACTTAATTCCTACACCCGAAAAATAACGTGGTATTGAAAATAAGCATATTTCATTGGTTTTTAGTGTTTTTCAATGAACTCCAGTGTAGGCGCTAATGAATATAAAAGCATAATAATTCTCAGATACAAATTAGACATGTCGGAGAAAAATACAAAATTAAAATTGGCTCAATCTGGCAACTCGTTATGAAAAAATCGTTACTTGAAATTTTGAAATTTTGAAAATTTGCATATTTCAGGCTACAATTTGGTCATGTTTGTTAGCAGATACAAACTTGAAAATTACAGAGTACTTACTCCCTACTTTTAACTTTATAACACTTCAAGACCCGTTTAGTTATTTTCACTCCTCTCGGATTTACAGGGTTTTTAAAGAAAAGCCTTTTTGATTTTTTTTATGTATTTTTATACTTTCCTCAATTGTTATATACAGAGAAATTAAAATAAAAACAAGTATTATGAAGTAACAAAGAATAATTATGGACTAAAAAATATATTTAATAAATTCAGTAGATTTTTTAAGTTAAAAAATTTTGCAGTGGTGGTAGAAAATAGGCACATGGTATATTCTTATCATTTAAAGTAGAAAAGTTATAGTTTAAATGTGTGTAATTAAGAATCGTGGAATAAGTTTTATTTTATTTTAATAAAGTACTTGTTTTTATAATATTCGTAGTTTCAAAGTTATCAGAAGCTGAAAACTTTCGTTCTTTTAACTGACTGTGAGAAATCGGAGAGAAACTGTGGTAGTTTCTTGTATTTTTAATTATGCAAACATCAATAAATATTTTTGACAAAAAGTTTTCGATAGCATCAACATCAGAAATAGATACAAAAAAAATGTTATACCAGGAATTTGGGTGGAACAAAAATCAAGCATTGCTTGTAGGTGTTAGGATATAATGATCCGCAGTTCGCTGTAGACTTGCTTTCCTTGCAGTCCTCTTAATTGTTCCTCCTGCTCCGTCGCAAGGACTTTTGCCATGAGAAGTGGCAAAAAAAGTGCCACTCTGCTTCTAAGCCGAAATCGTCCTTGTGATGACAAATGTTGATAATTTTTTTTTTATTTTTGTAAAATTTTTGTAAACATAAAAAATCTACTGAATTTATTAAATATATTTTTTAGTCCATAATTATTCTTTGTTACTTCATAATACTACTTGTTTTTATTTTAATTTCTCTGTATATAACAATTGAGGAAAGTATAAAAATACATAAAAAAAATCAAAAAGGCTTTTCTTTAAAAACCCTGTAAATCCGAGAGGAGTGAAAATAACTAAACGGGTCTTGAAGTGTTATAAAGTTAAAAGTAGGGAGTAAGTACTCTGTAATTTTCAATTTTGTATCTGCTAACAAACATGACCAAATTGTAGCCTGAAATATGCAAATTTTCAAAATTTCAAAATTTCAAGTAACGATTTTTTCATAACGAGTTGCCAGATTGAGCCAATTTTAATTTTGTATTTTTCTCCGACATGTCTAATTTGTATCTGAGAATTATTATGCTTTTATATTCATTAGCGCCGACACTGGAGTTCATTGAAAAACACTAAAAACCAATGAAATATGCTTATTTTCAATACCACGTTATTTTTCGGGTGTATGAATTAAGTCAAATTTTATATTTTTGATAGAAACTATAATCCTTCAGCTTTAAAACGATGCCTTCATCATGTAGATATCTCTAGCAGAAAAAATTTAACAGCTCAAACCACTACGCACAAAAACAAGACTTTTTAGTTTTTTTATTTTGCGTGAACCGGTAGTGCCGTGCGCAAAAATTAAATCCTCTTGGATTTTGGGTTTTCAGACCCTAAATATCATTTCCAGTTAGTTTGAGTAAAATCTAAGATATGCCAGCTTTGCCGATTTGGTGATTTCATACAGAATAACTCATTAGATAGCGACGGTTTAAAAATGAAAGCTTGTATAATTATCTAATAATGTCAACTAGACGATATTTTAATGTACATAAATGTTTTCCTTTTGGTAATTTTTAATTAAATGTTAATATAAACTTTTACAAAATATGCATTTAGTAATATGCTGAATATGCACAAAAACAAAAACATATGAATTAAAATATGCAAAAAAAATATGCATTTATAATAAAATATGCAAAAACAAATCGTTGCCATTTTGTTACAAATTCTTTGATTCGCAAAAGTGTTTGGTCAAAATCGACTTTGATCTACTGAACATGTATTTGCATAAAAGTCGCTGCCCTGATAATAACTAAAGCCGTTAAATTAATATTTGATTTATATTACATGCACACATTCATTAAATTCTAATCATAGTTTTCAACTACCTTAAAAATGCAATATAACCGTAAAGAGAAAATTTTAAATAAATTTCAAAATAAAAAATAAACTCTAGAAAAGGTTGGCTAATTTGTTAACGGTAGTTTAAATCATAAAAGCCTTATTGAGTTATTCAAATTTTTTGGTTTTATGTGGTTTTAACTAATAAATAATTCTAAATTTGTAATTTTTTATGCTGTAGGAAATGATAATTGTTTGCGATGTGTAAATTGATTAAATGTTAACGTTTTAGAGGTAATAGGGAGTTTAGCCAGCGAAATTAATTCATATGATTGAAGTTAATCCTCCTTTTAATCATATGCATTTTTTGACACCTAAAATATTAACTTTTTTAGTTTAAAAATACCAAGGTGGCGTCGCACAGTGGCTAAAATTTGATTTCACTGGCCAAAAGTCCAATTTTCTTTTGTCACCGATTTTTAAAATTTTAACGTCATTTTGTAGCTAGTATGTCCAAATTAAGGTTTCCAATAAATTAAGTCAAACTATTGCTAATTGTGGGCATGGCATGCTGTCAAACTTAACTGTTTTTTTAATTTCAGAAAAAGTTGATTTTTTTGTTTTTTTATCTTACTACTAAAAAGTTATCATCGATAATGAAATGCGGTCTTATTTATAAGGTTGGTAGGATTGTCGTCTTTAGTTGTTGGTAGTAGTCACAGTAGTCACAGCACTACCGTTTATTATTAGGGTCTTCTGAAATATTTATTAAACTACTATATTTTTGTCAAATTTCAATTTCAGTGGAATATAACTTCTAATGGAAACAAGTTGGTAAGAAACGCATACCACCCGGAGAAAGGTGAAAATGTTCTCTTTAACCCTATATATACTTTTGGACCCGCCGGTATAACACTTTTTTCATTTTAATGAAATATCTCAAAAAAAAAAAAAAATTCAAATGACGCACAGTGGCTGAAAATCATTTTATTTTTTTTATCCACATATGAAATGTTTTAATAAATAAGAAAGGTTCAGTAAATAAAAACCCATATTTTCATATCAAAATTAAAAAAAAAAAAATCAGAATAATTGCGCTTATGTTCAGCAGATTCATTTTGCTAAAATTAACAAATTTCTCAGAAATAATAAAATTTTCTGTAGTAATAGCAACATTTTTAGATAATATTACTAATGTTTTTTTAAGTGTAAATATTTTTTTAATGTAAACAAATTTGCAAATTTGACAGCAAAAATGGTTAGTTTTTAAGTAATAATAGCAAAATTTTCAGTTGATTTTACTATTTGTTTTTTTGAGTGTAAACATTAAAAAACCCCATTATTGCAAAAAATGTTTATAATTATTATTAAAATCCAAATATGACATTTTTTAATAAATAAAAAAAATTAAAAATGTTAAAAAAAAATCAAAAGTTCAAATTTGACCTTGAATTCCTTAAGAAGTGCTTAATCAATGTTAATGAAATTGAAACTGAGCCACGTTCAACTGTTTACCTGTCCTTTAAAAAAAAATTACTAAAATATTTTGATCGGTTCAAAAGTTACAGAATTTTGGCCATTTTTCAGCCACTGTGCGTCGGCATTAGAGAAACAAGGAAAATAGTAAACATTTTGTTGAGTGCGCTAACATTTTATTGCGGTAGCGTCTTAACGTTAATTTTTGCCTGATTTTGAACGTTGTCTACCGAAATTATATCAAAATATAGAGTGGAACATAATTGGGAGCACTTAAACAGAGTTGCTAAGAAAAAGTAGTTAAATAATAAATTGGATTAACGGTTAATCAAAAGATTAAAAAATGGCTTAACCGACGTGTTTAGTGCTTGATTAAGCAGTTAATCCCATTTTTAGTAGATTAACTTTTGTGTGTAAATTCCCTATAAGAGCGGTAGTTTTGTGTGTTTTAATAAAATTCCTTTAAATTTATTTGTAACGTTTATATTTTTATTAAAAAAGTTAATTATAATTTTATTGAGTGTATAAAGGAATTTCAAATATTTATGCAATTTTTGCCTTAATTACATTATTAAAGGCTAATTAAATATTGAATAACACAAAACATATAATGTTTATTTTAGATAGAAGTTAATTAAAACAATAGCAATTTTAAAATAATTAAATCAATTAACCCTTTAAGGCAAAAAAGCAGCGTGATGCTCCAGAAGAAATGTACTATGTCTCATATGGGTGGTCTTTCGTTGTATGGGCGAAAAATAGAAATAAGATTTTGACTGTAAAAAATATTTGTTAGGGAGTTCTAGCATAACGGGAAGATGTGCCGCATCGCCGTTGAAAATCGGGCCCCTTGGAAAAATGGGCATAATTTAAAAAAAAAATTAAAATTTTTTTTTCTTCAAAATTAAAAAAATATAAAATAATTTTTGTGTTGGGTTTAATCATAACTACTCAGATAAAAAATATTACTTTCCCAGAAAATCGCTAACTTACCCTAACTTTGTGTCAAAATAATTAACAAATATTTTGGGTGTACGTCAAAGTGACTTTTTTGCATTTTTGAAAATTTTATTCAACAAAAAGAAAAAACCTAGTGTTTGCTGTCAAGTATTTTATTAAACACATCTCAAGTATTAAATAAGCCAAGTACTGTGGATATCCGTTGGCAAATATTTTTTTAGAGCATTTTGATTCTCGGGGATTTCAAGGTGCGGGACATCTTCCCGTTATGCTAGAACTCTAATTTTTTGCATGGTGAGTTTTTGCACCCAAACAAATATTTTAAGAGGGGGGCAGCCCCAAAAATCGCAAGTTGAAAAATAAGGACCACCCTAATGTCTCATAAAAATCCATGAAACATTCAATAGAAGTTAAACAGTGGTCTCCCGATTTAAAAAAAAACTGATAATTTCATCTTATTTAAAATGGCCCCATAATTAATTATATAAAATTTAATTCGAAAAATGGCCCGATTAAATTGTATCAAATTACTTGGTCCGAATATTGTCCTCATCTAATTTTATCCAATCACACTTTACTATATCAAATTTAATATAATAGGATGGTCTATATATTATTTATATTAGGTATTCTCATAAAAACTCGCATACAGCTTGTAGATATGGTAAAACTATGGGAAACATAAAATTTATTATAGTTTTCAAGCTACAACACAGTTTTTTATATTTATTTACCATTTTATTTGAAATCATGAAAACTTCAAATAAATTAAAGTTTTCTATATAAAATGCAGAAAATTCTCAACTGATATTGAAAATTTTTATTTGCAATCAAAAAAGTTATAAATTATTTAAAGATTTCTTTTAATTTTTTTTACTTAAAACTTTATTATTTTAAATTATAGTTTTTGCAAGTTCAAGAGCAAAATTCCAAACTTATGTGAAAAAAACTGTAATTGCGGGAGATGACAAGTCTTAGAACGGTTGTTGTTCGCCAGCTGATGGAGAGTCGGCTAATTTATTGAAGCTTTTGAGACCCAAGCTCACGATTGTTAGCTTTGATGTTTTCTCCTAAAGCTGCGAATATTTCTAATAATGTTAGCATGCGATTCCCCTTATAAATTTCATCATAAGCTTTCTTTATCATTTTTTTTTTTTTTTGATCATAGTACCTTTTAAAAATATGTTAGTAAATAAATTAAGAACAATTTAGACTTTGTCTTTTCAATTTCTCACAAAATGGGTGATGAAAAAAAAACTTCGTTAGAAAATAATTAAATATTCTCAACAAAATCCTTCAAAAGTTAGTCGTCAGACTGTTTCAAAAGTAATTCAACGGTTTAAGAGAGACTTGACCATTGAGAAAAAATCTGGCTCAGGTAGAAAACGAGGTCGACATGATAAAAATATTTCCTAAAAAATTCCTGGTATGGCAAGCAATATGCAGTTGTGGAAAAAGGAGCAAGTCATTTGTAACAACAGGAACAATGAAAACCGAAATGTATATAAAAGAATGTTTGCAAAAAAGACTATTTCCATTTATAGGCCAACATAATATGTCCATGTGGCATCTTGCCACTACAGCAAGACAGCCCTTGAGTGGTATGAAGCAAATAACATTGTTTTTGTACCAAGTGAGGTAAATCCCACAAACTGTCCGGAGTTAAGACGAGTTGAAAAATATTGGGAACTTGCTAAAAGAGAATTAAAGGCCACATAAATGGTGTCAAATGCCATGGACGATTTTAAGCACAGATGAAAAACGAGAAGGCTACAGAAAGTACTTTAAAGTCCTTAATGGAAGGGTTTCCCAAAAAAGTGAATAGGAAGAATAAAACGGAATTTTTTTTTTGCTTGTAAACTAGATTTTTTATTAATAAAAAAGGTTTAACTTTTTATTAAATTTTTTCTGTGTTAACATTTTTTCGAACGCAGACCTTAGTAATAGATTTATTGAGATGAAAAAAGTCCTATTATATTTTTAACTAAATTATATTTCATAAAATAACTTATAGGGAAAGTGTTATACTTTTCAAATTATTTAACGGTAAACTTGAAAAATTGTGAACTTTTTGCATGCAGCTTAGACCTCAAAGGGTTAAATTAAAGTGGCAAACATTTAATTTAAAATGATTTTACTTAATGAAGACAAACAAAGTGAGTGCCCACAAAATTAGTGAAGAATTGCTGAAGGGTTTGCTGAGATCTCAATTGTTTTTTACAACATCTTTGCAACGACTAAACGTGCGCATTCATTTCGAAACTTTTGTTAAAAATAGCTCTGGCGGATATAAAACTTGACAACGATAACATTAGCGAACATGCCCTTATTAAAAAATGCAACTTTGGAGCTAACAAACCCAAGAAACGGGTTTTGAATATTCGATACTCGATGAGTTTTAGAGAATAAAAAATGATTTAACCGGTTAGGACTTTCGACACTTCAAGTAAATTTAACAGACAAATTTTTATAGAAAAATCTGTTTATTAAATGATTGGGGTCATTTGTACATTAGCGGGTTAATAACATTAAATTCTGTTTCATTAAAACAAAACTATTCTTTAATATAATATTCCACAAATATGCAAAATTGATTGAAAATACATACAACAAAAAATTGTTCAATCAATTGAAGGTTACTTTGTGGTTATTATTAATAAAAAAATTTATAAATTTCTTAAAAACCATTAAATAATCTATACAAAAAAAAAACAACAATAACATGCAGATGCCAATTATAAACAAAATGTGGATGATGATGATGTTGTTGATAAAAGCATTCATAAAAAACCCTCTTAATAGTCGACAAAGTTGCCATCAGTAAAAATACAACGATTTCAAAAGAAAATGTATACAAATTGAATGTTACAAACTGTTGACACTTAATAAGTACCCGTAATAAACAAAAGTATAACAAGAAAGGAAAATAAACAAATACAAGTGAAGAGATGGAAATCAATTGACAATTCAGGTGCTATTACACTACTCGAAGTCTAAAAAAAAACCGGCTTTGAAACACACATTTTTTATGAATCCAAATCTAGAAAAAAAAACCATTTTTGAAATATCGCTGTTTTTATATTTACAAAAATTAACAAAATTTGTTCGTACATTTTGCTTAATTTTTCAAAATTTTATCGCAAAATCATGATTTTTTTAAAGAATATAAATAGGGTTTTCCCGTGAATTTAATTTATTTTAATTTCCCGCTTTCATGGGAATTTTGTTGCGGGATCCCGGGAAAAAAAAATGCCAAAATTGGAATATGCTGCTGTAGGAGAGAAAACATTTGAAAATATTTAAATGTAGATATTAATGCGCTCAATCTTACTCAAAAAGTTTTTAAGGAATGTAGTCAAAAAACTCAAAATCTCTTACATTTGTAGTTTTTGAAAACTTATAGTTTTTGTTGAAAAATTTCCATGGAATGGACGAATGGTATTAAAAATAGAACGCACTTCTTACTATTCTTCCAACTTTGGTAGAAAGTGAACGACTATTTTCAGTAATCGGACAAATTCACTTAAATAAGTTTTACAGTTGCTTGCATGCCAGTTGTTTGTTTAGCAATTTTGTTGTTCTATGAAATAATGCAAAACAACTATTATGACAATTATTTAAAAAAAACAACTGAAGAAAATTACTATATTTTTTAACAGTTGTTATTTAAGTATTTTAATAAACAAATACTAAAGCAGTAATTTTGCAGTTAACAGTTAATTTTGTGACTTATTTAAAAATTAAAGATTATTTCGAGTTTTTAAAAATTCTCGTTTAGTTTATATTTGTTATTATTGATATGCTCATAGTTTGCAAATAAAAACTAGAAAATTTCATTGCGTTACCGTTTAGAATTTTGATTTTGTATTTAAAGTAGGAAATACAACTGTTTATTGTAATTGAAATAAAAACTTATTTTTTTTATTAAAGAAATATTTTTAAAATACAGAAAAAATAACTGTTAAAAACAGTAGTTTTTGCCAATTTTAACAGCTGTTTAAAAGTTTTTGTAGCAAAAAGTTGTTTTACGACATTGTTTGTTGTTTTCAACAGTTAGAAACAACTACATTTTAAGTTATTTTAGGGGTAATTACCTCTGTCGCCCTTTTAACTAAAATTACAGTTGTTGTAACTGTCATTTTCAGTAGATTCTACTGCCAAATATTTTTGAGTGCTATTAATAAAATCAGAATTATACTACAAGTCAGTAAATGCTTTGAGTGTATTAAAGAATTATTTCCTATGCCGAGAAAAGTTGATTTAGGCTTTTAAAATATTCTACTTATTTTAAGGATTGAATTTGTATGTTTTAGTTTTCGATTTCATATCTTGAGTGCATGTATTTTTTTTTTTTTTTTTTAATATTCTTTTATAAATTTAATTTTTATGTTTTTGTTATTTAATCTTGTATCTGGATAATAATACTTTTTCTTCATAAAAAAAAATCTTTTTACGGATTTTATATTTTAAAGCTAAAGGTTAATAATCCAAATTCTTCTAAAATTTCCAAATCAAATCTTTTTTCTAGTATTTTACTGTTTCTTTTACTTAATATATAAGCAAGTTATTTTACGCTTTTTTACCAACCATTTTTTATTTATTTAAAACAAAGTTACTTTTGATTATTTCTTTGGAGTGGGATCCAGAGAAATTTAAAAAAAAATTCCCGCTTTCCCGGGAACCGAAAAAGTGCGAGAAAAAAACCCTAAATATAAATCTATACAAAATTATCTTTAGTTGCAGTATAATAATGTCGGCTTTGTATCAGAATATTGTACTGGTATTGCAAGGAAGTTGAAAATGTTCTTTTTTTAGATTTATTGTTAAAGTTGTTGAGTAGTGTTACTTAGAGTTTTTTCATAAAACATTGTGAATTTTTGATGGAATTATACACAGGTAGGTACAAAAAAGTTAAAAAGTTTATTTTTTTTTGAGAAAACTGTAAAAATAACGTAATTTGTTCGGTTTTGTAGCAGTGGGTGAGAAAGTAAATACAAAAGTAAACAATAAGCAAATATAAATGTAAAATTTACTTTTTGTAGTTTATTGTAAAAATCAGGGATGTCAGGCAATACCGCTGAAATACCGTTATCGGTACAAAACCCTTTCAACTGACTACCGTTATCCCTAAAATACCGTTAATTAAAATACCGTTATCCGTAAAATACCGTTACAGAAATAAAAGAAAATAGCGTTTCCCTTACCGACACCCGCAGTCGAATCGGTTACCATCCATGGTAAAAATATACAAAGCGTATAAGACATGTGCAATAAATAGCCAGCCAATGAATGATATTTATTTATATTTTGTTTTGTTATGAAAACGTGCTTAAAAAATAATACTGTGAGAATAAGAAAAAATAAATTATGCAAAATAAACAAAAATTATATTTATTTGGAATTGTTCATATTACAAAAAAATCAGTGGTATCTTTTAATAAATGTGTATGTAGAAATGTTTTTGAAATAACTGGTATGGTCAGTTAGCAAGACAAGAGATGCCAGATTTATTGCATCTAAGGAATGCAAAATTCAGCGTTCAAACGTTTCATTATCGAATTTTTTTAATAGAATTTGTATGAATTTGTATGCGATTAACAATATTGACAGTATTGTACTTTTTTCAATTCATAATTTTTATTTAAAATTACTGTTACCCGATTGATAACAGTGGTCAACCGTTGGTTTTAGCTAACTTGCCACCGTTGGCAAAACGTTGGTAATTAAAAAAATTGGGTGCTTTTAAAAAAGCTTAAATGAAATTAATTTTGAGAAATATGTGTAATAAAACATATTTAAAAAGCAGCAATACAGTTCAGTATTAATTTTATACATCATATTTAAAGGTGAGAAATATCATAAAATCCCTGTTAAAAATCGACATATATATTTGCATATATGAGCACACATGCTTCATACGAGTCCACATGCATTCATATATGATTCATATGTGTTCATAAACGATTCATACATGTTCATATGTTGGACCATATGCGTTTATGTCTGTGCATTAACGAAAATTGATTTAATATTTATATGTATGATCGCATATGAACCCCTATAAGCATATATGAATCACATATGGAGTATATGGACATTTATAAACTCAAGTTTTTTCATATGTAAACAAGAATGAGCTCATACGTGTCTATAAATGGATACATATATGTTGATTTTTGACCAGAATATTAAAAAAATATTTCTAATTGGTTGGAATATTGGTAAAAAAAAAAATGTTGGCAAAGCATTTTGCGCGTGATACTGGCGAAACCCTTGCTTTACAAACAAAATAGTGTTTTCCTAGTACAACATTAGTTGTACCTTTGGTAATTTTTGAATTTTCTGTTCGGCACATTTTTAGCATATTTTTCTTTTCTGACGATTTAGCAGATTTAAGCATATTTTTTTAAGTGTCTTAGCATATTTCGAACGCAAGTTTCTAGCAACACTGCCCAAGTCTGACAAGCCTGATTTTAATTGCTATTTGCATGTGTATAATTTATTAAGACCTGATAACTTAACTGAAATTAACCATAGTTTAAGCCTTAATCATAGTTATGAACGTCAAAATTATATGGAAATATCTGTGGTTAAAGTTAAACTCTGTTTATTTATACAAAAGTTACTCGCCCTAAACCTTTAAGGCACCCACACAATTTGCATTATTATTGCAAATATTATTGCCAGTATTATTGTCATTTTGTCCTACACAGTACAATAAGATGTTCAATAGTTTTGCAGTTGTGGAATGATATAAAAATTGCGCAATGTGGCCAACATACTATAAAATATTTTTCACATTTCTTGGTTGCGCAATATGAATCAAAACCTTTTAAATATTTTCCAATATATTGTACAACCTTCTTATATGACATACACACTGGTACTATTTTTCACAATAGCAAAAGTTGCACAAGAATAGAGTATGGGTACCTTAACACAAGTGTTGTGTTATACAGAACTAAAAGTAAACAAAGATTAATATCAACAATTGGATAAAGAAATAAATAATTAGAAAAAAAAATCTGTTTGAATGCATTTTTCAACAATCAAACAATTTTGCTTTAATACTTTTTTGACAGACAGAGAATTTTATCACACTTTTCATTATACATACTTGTGTGAAGTAAAGTATAAACAACAAACATAAAAACTAAAGAAGAACCAAAGTACTCAACATCTGTAAAAAATTTTATATGCCGACTAGTTTTAAGAGAAACAGTTTTTATAGGTTTTTTTAATGCCTATTTTTCGCTATATATAAACAAAATTGTGTGTTAGTTATACAAAACAGAGAATACCTTAAACAACACAAATTAAAGTTAAAATTTAATTAAACTTGCTTAAATGCATGAAAATTAATTAATTAAAAGTACCACTGTTAACCAGTGTAGCCGGGTTTGACGATTTATAGTCATTTTGATGATTTTTATAACTAAAATAATTAAATACAATTGGACGAATTTTTGCTTCCCAAATGACAATTTTTGACAGAATTTTAATATGTCAGCAAAATATATTTATATTATTTCGTGTAAAATTAAAAGAAACTTATTTTTTTTTTTAAATCTAACCTATATATGTAGGAAATAACTAAAATTTGGCGAAAATTCAAATATTTGAATCAAATAAAACTAAATCCAAAACCATTTTTTATTATTTTATAAATTTATTTTGGCTTCTGCTTAATTTTAATTAGTGTAAGATTTATATAAAACCAAAATATTTTTTAAATTAAAAAAAGACCTTGAATTTTTTTCGAAACAAACAAATCTCGAGCTCGAATACTCTTATTTATAAAATATTGTAAGGTCTTATAAATACAACTTTATAAAACAAAATAAGTCCAAAAATAAATCCGGTGCTTAAAACCAGGCCTAATATTATAAATTAAAGTAATACTTCAGATATTCACATATTATATTTAAAAATTAAAGAAAAAAACGAAATAATCAACAATTTCAGAATCTATTGAACTAAACTACACAAAAAAAAAAAATAAGTAAAGTCAGCAAAAAATTTGCTTGTGTCAGAAAAATTTCAGTCAAAAGGGTGCTTGCAAAAAAAATTGCTAATGTCTGAAAAATCTCTTGCTGAAAATATTAGAAACGAAACAAAAAAAAAATTACAAAATATGACATATACAACCCTTTTTTGCAATAAGAAAAAGGAAATATAAACAATTACCTAAGATGTGTCCTTGTCTTTTACATTAGTCTGTCTACCTGAACATACAAATTAATAATTAAAGAAAATTACATTTGTAAAGAATTTCTAAATTTCGTAAAAGAAAAATTGTATTAGCAAAATGTTGTTCACAGATTTATGTGGAAGTAATTAACAGTTCAAGTGGCAAAGTGCTATCATTTTAATATATCACGATTTTCGAAGTTTTAACCATAGACAAATGTCAAAAATCGTGGTATATTACAACGACAGCACGGTAGCACTTGAAACGTGAACTACACTACATTATTGTGATTTATTTTTTTTATTAAAATTTTTATCTCACTTTAAACAAATATTTTTTATTTTGTCGATTTCTGACGATTTTTCAAAATATGATGACGATTTAGACTATTTTTTCTTGAAAATTTTGCGATTTTATGCTCAACAAACCTGGAAACACTGCTGTTAACACATTTTTTTTAGAACTATTTTAAAGCCAGTTCAGGTTTTGAGCAGAGAGCGTTGGGTACGGGTTGGTATAAACACCAAGGTTGCCAACTCTACGATGCAAGCACTTTAATTTGTCAGTCATAAATGAATCATAATTGACTTTTATTTATGAGCTTAATTAAAAAATTTTAAAAATTTTGTCATAACTCACATAGGACTCAAAAATTATTCATAACTGGATCAAAAATTCTGAAGATTTTGATAATGTTCATATTTAGGAGTCTTTTTTTATGAGTCATAAAAGATCGCTCAGAAAGAGGCTTTATCGGCAAAGAAAATCACAATCACATAGCTATGATTGGATAAGGCTTGAAGGATGTTTTATGGATATTTGGGACTCCTATTGTATACTGAGCAGTGTTGCCAACTTTTTGAGAGCAAAAAGCGCAAAAAAAGTTAAAATGTTACTCATTTTTTTTTTATTAAAAAGACGTAAAAAGCAATAGACAAAATTTTGTTTTGTTTGTTTACAAAGTTAAAAAAATTAACTTAAGTTGACCATAAAACAGTTTTATAATTGGATTTAGTGTTAAAATAAAATAACCACATTCATTCATCGACAATTTCGGTGTTAAGTCCAGTATTTTTTTTTTGTTCGTAAATATCTTAAAAATATCTAAGTACTGATCTCTAAAACGACATTGGTTAAAAGCACCAAAAGCACTAAAGATACATTACAAAAGCACAAAGCTTGTGTTTTCTATGTTTTGGCAACATGAGTAAAATTTTGGCGTTTTGTGACATTGAAAAGCACCATAAATAGTGCCAAAAGCACTAAGTTGTCATCACTGACATTGAGATTTTTAAAATTGTGTAATGGGAAATTTAAAAAAGGATTTTTTACGATTTTATTACTAGGGTTTACATGTTTCTCAGATTATGTGTGCAAAATAATGAACCGATTGGCTAATTATTTCGCTTACACATCTAATCTTAACAAAAAGTGAGTGATTCGGTTTTTGTTTGTTTTAAGTATCCTAATCGCTTGGAGTAGACCAAAGTGAAAATGTGTGTTGAGATTATTTCGATAAAACTACTTTTTTTCTTGTTTTATAATTTCACAAAAAAAAAAAAAAAATAGATAGTATTACGCTTTTCATTTACAACATTTTTAATTTTTTCTTAAAAAGGTAACAACATTAGCGAAAGAATTGAAATTTTCATTGATTTTTTAATCTTGAACCTTTCAAATTTTCGAAAACACTTGATCAAAATGGTAAGGATCTTCTGGCCTGGTATAAAAGGCATAACGAAAAATAAATAGCTAAATCTTTCGGCTAAATGCAATTTACACTGCTTTAATTATCCTTCATGATATTAATGAAACAATTTCATAGATTTTATTTTGTAAATTCAATGAAGAATTTCATTATATCCAAACAATTTTATTAATATTAAAAAATTTTTTATAAAATTTCATAGTTTCATAAAAAAAATTCATTCGATTTCATAAATTATCTCTTCATTAATTTAATAAACATTTTCTTTAGAGATATGAAATTATTTCAAAGACTTTTTTTATTTTTTCATAAAATTTCATAAATCAATTAATGTTTATATATTTCAAACTTTAGTTTTAAGATTTAATTCTCAAGTGTTCAACAATTTCATAAATTGAGTTATTATTTCAATGCAGCCTTGCATTTATTTTGGACTTCTATGAAATTGTTTTTAAAATCATATGAAGCGGTTCTTTGGCTTAGTTCCAAGGAATTCAAGGAACTTCTTAATATTAAAAAAAATGTATGAAACTGTGCCATAAATTCTATAAACGTTTCATTGTCCAAATGATTCATTAGTTTTATAATGATTTTCATTAATTCAACAAACATTTTATAAACATTGACTTTAATGAAAGCTGTGATTCTATGAAAGGTGACAATTTTCATTAAAGCTATAAAGAAATGCTTTGCTGCAGTAAAGATAATTCTCTCTGTGTAGCTATTTTTTTTTATAAAAAAAATCGCTAGATCTAGCCGGAAAATAGCTAAAATGGCAACCTTGCTAAACAAATATGTGATAATGTAAAAGGGGCTTAAGAAACACAAGCATTCCTATATTTTAAAAGAATCCAAAAGAATTTGCGAATTTGAAAAAAAATATAAATTTTTACTTACCTAAAGAATGACAGCTGTTAATCCGTAATAGCACAACAAAGATTGTTAAAGTAATCCACATTTGAATCTTTGTAATTGGCAGCATTGTTAAACATTTATAACAATTATGGCAGCTATTAATTAAATTTCTTGAAAATCGCCTTTCTAATTCCTCCATTATGGGAAATTTAAGAATTACTTGTAAATCTTTTGTTTAAATTTTAAAAAATTATTTAAAAATTTTTTATAACATATTTTCTTTTTTGTTATTTTTCATTTTATTTCATTTGATCACTTTGAGCAAAAGAGTTTAATAACGATCGTTATTTTTTTTTATGCTCTTAACTTTAAATTTCTCACAAATAAACACACCTGCCCTCGCGCTCAATTTTTATATTTTATTTTTTTCTTCAAAATGGTAAAGAAAGAATTCACGTACAAAACAACACAAAGAAACAAGATTAGCATGTATTAGTGGCAACTTTATATTTTTTTTTTCTTTAATTTTATAAAATTTGTATTAAAAACTTTTTGGATTTTCTCAGATTTTATTAATTTTATTGCATTGTTAATCCACAATAAAACATTTGTAGCACTTTTTAAAATTTTTTTTATTACATTTTTGTTGTATGATTAATACTTGAAATGAATATGTTTGAAATGCTATTTACTAAAAGTGGTTAAACAACTTTTCTTCTTCTTCTTCTTCTTCTTATTCTACCTTTTGTTGTTGGTACTAAAGTAGTGACACAATAATTAAAAACTAACACATATTTTGTTTAAATATATTTGTTTAACAGACTTAAATTAACACCATAAATTTTTCTTGTTATTCACATCTTATTTGTTTAAATTTTCTTTTTCCATTTTTATAACATAATTTTTCTTATTATTAATATTATTTTGTTAATTTTCTTAACACTTTTGTTTTGGAAATTTTGTAAAACAAAAAAAACATGAAATTTTAATTTAACCGACCGTATGCCGTTTACCCGTCAACACTATTCTCACAACGAAACACAAATTACAACTGAGCGTAGTACACTGTTTTACCAATGAGTGTGTTACTAGTTAATTGAGTGCTCCTACTGCTAGTTGAGTGAAACATTCGGCATTTTAGTTGAGTGTTGTTTATTGTAAAGGGATGCCAATACAATGTTTGAAATACACATGAAATACAATTGACGGGATTAATGTAGAAATTGGTATAATTTTTTCGTCAATGGTTATAAAAATTTCTGTTTGGGGATATATTTGGCAATGACAACGAAATGTTGGCGGAGTTTTTGGGGGCTACAATAAGATTGACGATAATTCTTTTCTGTATGACAGTAGCTTTATTTTGTATTGGATTCATTTTGACAGAAATGTAACTCAAATGTGAACACTGCATTACCGACATCAACTTACGAGATTATTAATGAAATTGAATTTGATACTAACCACTTCACGACCGAACTTAAACTGTTGAAAAATTTCCAATTTTTTCTACGGATTCGTCTTTATCGATTCATCATTTCTAAACAAGCGTGTCTTCAAAAATATTTATTTTCAACTACTTCTAAGAAAAAATCTATGGGACATATATATCCCAATGTATAGTGGGATAAATGTATATGTTTTGGAAATAATTCGGGCATTTCTTATTTAGTGATCCGATTGCAATGAAATTTATAACATGCATAAATGACACAATATAGAATTTCAGTTTTAATGTTGAACCTCCCAGGTCCCCCGGGGGTGGCAATATAGCTCCCCAAATTTTGGTACTTTATGCATACAAAATGTTGAGTGGTCGCCATTTTTTTCTTTCTCATCCGATTTTCAAAAAGTAAACATATTTGTAATCGCTAATAGATACTAACAAAGTGTGTGTGGATTATCTAAAATAGTTCCCGAGTTATTCCCATTTGAAAATGCGAAATTTCATATTTGTTTCGACTCAGGTCCAGTGTTATAAGAATAGCGGGACGAAATCGGGACCAATTTCTTTTTAAAATATTGGCTATTTAATTGAATAAATTCTTTATTAGCAAAAAAAAAATTAATGTAATATCTTTTTCCACTTAAAAACTACATTCTTTAAAATAAAAATTAAAAAATAAGTAATATTTTTGTGATATTTTCACCAAAGGGCATCAACAGTCTTTTAACTCCAGATAAATATTTTCTTTCTGAGCATATAAAGTGTGTATACTTTTCTGAAAGGTATTTTTATATAAAACCGAGTTGTGTTTAAAAAAAAATTTGTTTGTGTATACTTTTCCCCCCACCAGTCTCTACAATTTTAAGGAAAATATCAACTTTAAAAACCAACTGTTAAAAATTGTACACGCCTCCAATTAGGTAGCGGGAGCGGTCCAACATATACCTAATTTATTATGTAAGTCTCTTCCAATCTTCGATTTAAATTAAGACATTTCAGCAAAAAATGTAAAAATTCCAGTTTTGGAATTTTTCGACTTTAAATTCTATTTAAGTCCAAGAAATCATTGGTTAATGTCTATTAATAAATATTTTATTAAATAGTAAAAATTTTATAAAAACTGAAATTTTAACCTTCATATTAGGATTACCCAAGTTTTTTTTCTACGAAATCTACAGTTAATTTTCTTACCAAGGATACTCAGTGATTGCACAGAAAATTTCATATAGACGCAATCGAACAAATAAAAAACATAACAAATATTACATTATTCAAAAGTCTGATTCAGAAAATAGAAAATTTACAATGTAGTTATGATTTTTAGAAAATACACTCATTCTTCTCTACCACGCCTTTCACAATTAAAATTAAATAACATTGCATATTAATTAAAGTATTAATTGCAATTGTCTGAAAATGACGTTAAAATTCAAACTCAAACTTATACGATATGTTTATAACTTCTTAACAGAAAATTTTCAAAAGCTACCCCCTATTGAAATGTTTCTTATTATGTATTCATTTTTAAACTGTCTTCAATGATGCAAGATATGGAAACAAAAACTATATAATAAGAAATATTAACATTAGAAGTAACTTGCGAAGTTATAACTTTTGTTAAGGAGTTATAAACATTCAATGTAAGTGTTTGGTATCGTTCGAAAAGAAACTAAATGTAGATCAGCATTTTCTCTTAAATATTTAATTCTTTAAGAGTGATGATGGCAAGTATACTACCTATACCTATCCCAAAATATTTGTAACTATAATAATTAACTCCCAAAAATGAAACTGAATAAATAAAGAACAGTAAACGGTAAATTTTTGATTTGCTTTAATTGACACTCTAATGTCACGTAACATACATTTATTCTCATTAACTTTGCGTTGCTGGTGATTAAAACTTTTAATTTAAAGCAAGTTTGCTGTGAATTATTAAATAAAAAAAATTTGGGACATATCAAGCTGAGTTAATTTCTTATAAAATTTGCAAACTTTGTCACGTCACGTTACATGGCAAATAATTTACTTTTGAGTAGTAAAATATTAATATTTAAAATTATATATTTTTTCGTAAATGGCATTCCTAGCTAATAAGACGACGGAAAACGCACATCGGTATAGAGAAAGATTAAAAGTAGACCCACTTAAATCACAAGAACAAGTTTCATCTATCTACTAAAAGCACAGGAATTCAAAATCTGAGAACGTTAAGGCCCTGGAACTTGAATAAACTTTTCTGAATTCTAATCTGATCTTAGAATTTTTCCATCGTATCAGATTTAGAGATATCTTAACATAAAATTAAAAAAAAAACTCGGTTAATATAATACTTTTTTTTTTATATGTCACATCACGTTACATAACGTCACGTTTCACACTATGGTTTGTAAAAGAAACTAAAATTCAGCAAAATTGTAAAACAAACTTAAAATATTCAAAATCATATTACAAAACTGTTTATCTAAAAATTCCGGTGTAATTCGAAGTGTTTAGCGTTTTTAAAAAAGACGAAAAAACCAACTTCTATTTTTGTCACATCACGTCACCCTCATTAAGTGCATATATTTTATGACCAAGCAGTTTGATTTCCCTTGTTTTTTTATCTCATTGTACCGAATGACTGCTCAGAAAAATTTAAACGGGTCACCGATGGCAAGGCACTTTAGCAAGTGGTACAAGTGCTGCCAACAAGTGCTTGCCAAATTCCAAAATGACAATATTATTAGGCAGAAGGCCCCCCCCCCCCTTGTTCAAAAAGTATTATACAAACACTGGGGAAACAAAATATCCAACTGTGGCAAAATGTTGATAAAACCAGGGAATATATGGTTTAAACATTTGTTTTCCGAACCCTGGCCGCCGGATTGAAAGCTGACAGCTCTAACCACTGAGCTAACAAGACATATAAATCTTGATAGCTTAAAACGTAGATAAATGATAACTGCTGGGTAACAGTTGGCTGGATGGAAACAACTTGCCAACGTTGGGAAAATAAAAAAAGTTGGTCTTAAGCTTTTCCAGAAACAAAAAAATCTGTTTATAAAAAAAAAAATATTAAATAGTAAAAATAAAAAAAATCACAATAAAAAATCAAAATCAAATCACAATAAAAACTGGACTCGAACTCGAAACCTTTCGGCTACAAACATTTTTAAACAACGTATCATCATTTTTTTAAAATAAATGCTTTACAAGTTTTTATACTTTTGAACTGTTGGTAATTTCTGACTCGATAGCACTGGGAAAACACTTTTTCCCAACGTTGGCGCAGTGGTCTCACCCAATTCTTTGAAAATGATTTTTCTGTAGACCAATAAAAGTATTGTAAAACAAATACTGGCAAAGCGTCTTAAGCAAGTGTTCTGCCAGTACACTATCGATGTAATTGTCGCACTAACAAGGAAAGTATGCCAAGCTTTTTGTCATTTCTACCATATCAACAATAGGTAAATGTGTTATCTTCGAAAACTTATTTCAGGGAGTGCATCTGCTGATGTATTGGTTTCGTAAAATTTTGCGTTTTAATTGAAAAAAATGTGAGTAAATGTTCCCTATCGATGTTTTTCGTGTTGTTGCATGAATATGTCAAAACTGTCATCGAGTTTAGTTTCCAAAGTCACTGTTTTATAAAGTTTTGATTTAAATGCACACATTTTTTCAAAAAACGCAATAAAAGTTGTAATTTTTCGTAAACATAGAAATTGAATAACACGCAAGTTTTTCTGAACTTTCCAAGACGGATTTTTGTATTCGGTAAGAATTTTATTCACAACTTTAATAAAACAAATTAATTCTTTAAGCAAATATAAAATATAAAACAAAAATGTGAAAAATTTAAATTTTCATAATGTTAAAAATTAAAGTGGCCCTTTGATATATTTTCTTATGTCTTTCACTTTTTTTTTCAAACTTAAGTCTTTTTTGGTACACCTTCCACTTCCACTTTCACTTTATCTTTTCTATTCTATTCTGTACAATTTTTCGACAAGTTTCACAACAACACAAAAAAATATCGTTTATGTTTAGACAGCTCCTTATATCCTGTCTTAAAAAGTTTCAAAAATTCTGGTTTAGCGAATGTCAACGCCGAAGGAGGAACCTACTTACAAACTTTCAAGCTCATAAAAATTTCAAGCTCATTTTTTCGGTTGTTTACGTTTAAATCAGTTATTTAGTTATCTCATTTCACCACAAGAACAAATTTTATCCGTATTTGAACTATTTTTTCAACCTAAAATTTAGTAATTCGTGATTCTCAAATTTACAAATTTAAACCACAATTGTTTTCAAACCAATGTTTTTTTTGTGTCTCCGCTATCAGTCTGACTTGTAGATGGTGTTATTTTCTCATAATTTCTGTAATCACAAAATAGGCTTTATATCGGAAACTAAACGAGATAGAGCAAAATTGACCAAAAATCGTTACTCCGTACGTATTAAGTAGTCTTTAGTAACCACTTATATTCCCGGTATATATATGAACTGCTTCTGGTTAGATCCGAAAAGAACATTTTAGCAGAAATTATCTGTTGATTTAGCATAAAAATGCTGTTGATGTAGCTCAACTCTTAGTTAATTGAATTGCAACTGTCAACCAAAATACGGTTCTCCTAAAATTTAGGTGACCTAAATTTAGCAAACTGTGATTCTTAACTTCGTTGAAAACTCTGTTGGTGCAAACTCATAATAATAATATTTTCTTTTGTCGTAGCTGAATTTTCAACTTTTTATACGAGCTTTTTTTATGAGTGTACCTCGTGGATTTATGTAGGCTATCTTCTTTTATTCTTTTTTCCATATTTCTGGGAGAAGAATTTTGCCATTTATGTCCAGTTTTGTAGGTATTTAAATAAATGAAAAATTTTCATTATTGATAGTGTCATTAAAACTATGAAGCTTTTTCATCAGTTTAATGAAAAAAATTCATTAATTCCAAGAAATTCCAAGAAATTAAGAAATTCTCTCTGTGTACAGCGAGTTGCACTAAATGAATTAGAGTTGCACTAAATAAATTCAGAAAATTTATATAAAAAGTTAATATATTTTTTAAAAATTGCATACGCCTAATGAAAAAGTTTCATTAAAAATTGTTTCATAAAAATAATGATACTTTCTCATAATGTCTGAAAAAAGTTCTGTGAAATATTCATTAAAACTTGTCCGAGAAAAATCTCTCTGTGTAGTTATATTTTAAAATTCTTGCTAAAAGAGCTTATACTGGCCGTCAATGGTTGGGGTTTCCCTTATGGAGGTGGCTCCTATTTTTGTTGTCCCTCTCAGCAGAAACTTCCAAAAATCGATTTCCATGAAATTTATGACCGAGGCCCATTTGCTATTAAATAACATTTGTTAAAAGATTTTCACAAAATCCATCTAAAACACAAAACAAAATCATACAGATTTTCCATTTTTAATTGGTTAACATCAGATGTTAAAATGACAAAGTTACAATTGCAAAATTCCCCCACTAAAACTTAAACTTTATACATATTTAAATCATACACATTAAATTTAATCATATACATTAGGATGTCCCTTAATTACAACCACACTTTTATCGAAAATGGTTTCAAAAGATAGAAATTTATTTTTTGTTTTGAAAAACGTTAACCCGTGCAGAATTTTGGCCAAAAATGTTCCATTTTCGAAAAATGAAGTATTTATATTACAAATTTCCAAAACTCGAAATATTGAAAAATTGCATTTTTTCATTTAATGTACTCAAACTTATTGAGATACTCGTAAAACTTCAGGTTCTGTCGAGATCTTTAGCCAGATGGAAATACTAGTATCAAACAATAAAAAACAACAATACTCAGGGAACTTCTGCTTTAAAAATGTTTAGTTGTTTGGGTTGTAATACAGTTTCTTTATTTTTAATGTAAATGTCAGTCATTTGTATAACAAATTAAATTTTGTACTAACCTTGTAGTTCTTTTCAAAAAACAAACCACATCAAATGACTGTTTTATGAATTTACATTAATTTTTTACAGTTGTTTTGTTGTTATTTAAAAAAATAAATGTTTGTTTATTTTTTACTAACATGTGGTTCATTTTTACTACAATTGTTAGTAATTTTTTGAACATTGAAAAACAAATGAAAATGTTAGTTCAAGTTACTGAAATGTAAGTCGTCCTTTCTTTAAGTGAAATTTTATTTGCTTTTAACTACATTTTCAGTGCTCTTTACCTACAAAGTATTCTAAGTGAAATATTACAGTATTCTCAGAATCACTGATGAACGTTAATTTTATTTATTTATTTTTTTTATTTTTTTTTAAATGGAAGCAACACTCAGGAAATTCATACACACTCAACCGTCTACTGTTGATCTTCTTCTTGCGAATACAAATTTACAATTTTCGCAAATTGAAACTCATCCGGAACTGCTCAATTCTGACCATGTTCCAATGACATGTCAAATATTTGGATCTGTTATTGAAAGAACTATACAGATCCCATTATATAACAGGGCAAACTGGAATGAAATAGGAAAATGGGTTGATGAAAGGATTAAATCCAATAACCTACAATCGGCTGTATTAACAAGCCTAAACATTGAGCTGATTTTATCAAAAATTACTTACATTATTCAGGAAGCTGCTAAACAAATTCCTATGGGTAACAGACAAGTGTAACAGAAGTGTATAATACTAGCGAAAAAGCTAATATTATTGCTGATCATTTTGAAAATTTTCACAAAACAACCTTTAACTTGACATCACCAGTTGACAGTAAGGTAATAAAATATATTGAATGGTTACGAAACCAAACAATACCTAATATTATAGAACAGGAATTAACAACAGAAGAAGAAGTAAAATTTTTTGTAAATACAATAAAAAACTCAAAAGCTCCAGGTTTAGATGGCATAAATTCAATTATGTTCAAGAATATGACAGATACGTTTTTCACATTGATTACAAAAATTTTCAATTGGTGCTTAAAAAATGGTTATTTTCCAAATCTCTTTAAAATTTCTAAAGTTGGCCCAATATTAAAACCGGGTAAAGAAGCAAAATCGCCAAAGAGCTATCGCCCGATTAGCATGTTAAACTGCCTTGATAAAATATTTGAAAAAATTTTACTTAAAAGGCTTAATGAATTTACAGAAGAAAATAATATCTTGCAAAATGAGCAGTTTGGTTTTAGAAGAGGCCATTCAGCAGTACATCAAGTAAAAAGAATTGTTAATTTTATATCAAACAACATGAGTGTAAGGAAGAGTACTGGAATAGTATTTTTGGATATAGAAAAGGCTTTTGATTCAATTTGGCACAATGGCCTTATATATAAACTTAACATGTTTGGATACCCAATTTACATACAAAAGATAATACAAAGTTTTTTACATGAAAGATCATTTGTAGTAAACATTGATAATCAATACTCCACACAACGAAATATCCCTGCAGGTGTTCCCCAGGGATCAGTGTTATCACCTACATTATACTCAATATATACATCTGACTTTAAAATACTGAGAGATCAGTCTGCAGCGCTGTATGCAGATGATACCGCCATAATAACAAGAGGAAAAGTCTCAAACGCCATTGTCAAAAACATGAAAAAGCTCTTATACATTCTCAAAAATTCTTTTCTAAGTGGAAAATAAAAATAAATGAAACAAAAACACAAGCTATAATTTTTCCTTTTAACAAATCTCCCAAAAGAGTTCCTAGTATCCCACTTAGTATTGAAGGAACCGAAATTCCTATTCTTGACACCATTAAATACTTAGGAATAGTATTGGATAAAAAACTTACATTTAAACATGATATTCTCCAACAATGCGACAAAGCAATAAGATGTGGAAGAGCTTTATTTCCGCTACTAAATCGTAACTCAACCCTAAATTCAAAAAATAAGATCTTACTTTACAAAATGTGCATACGACCAATTATGACATATGGTTGCCAGGTCTGGTCAAAGAGGTGCGCCAAAACTCATGTCAAAAAGCTACAGGTGATTCAAATAAAAATTTAAAAATCATATTCAACTTGCCCAGACGGTATTCAACTAATCGACTTCACATAAATTTTAAACAGGATATGATCACAACAATAATTAATAATTTAACACAAAGATTTGAAGATAAAAACAGATCTTCAAGTTATGGTATAATAAGAAATTTATAGTATTAATATCTTTTACATCTTCAGTAATGAAGATGCTATAATGAGTTAATGTAAGAATTTCTTTAACTTTTCATGAGGTGTTTTCCTATCTTTTTTTTCCTTACACTGTAAATAAATGTATACTGTGTATATTTTTACATTAAAATTAGTTAATATTTGTTGCAATACTTTATTTTAAGTAATATCTCAAACTATGTAAATAACAAAAATTTTTATGTATTTTTAATTGTTACAATGATAGAACTCAATAAAAAAAAAAAAAAAAAAATTAATGTGTTAATTAATGTGTTGCTTTCTTTGGAAATGTGATAGTGGAGAGATGAAAGGTGGTGAAAGATAAAGGGCTTCAAACATGGCAACACTGTAATTGCGCGAGATAATAAGTCTTAGAACAGTTGTTGCTCGCCACATGATGGAGAGTTGGTGAACTTATTGAATCTTTTTGGTTCATAGCCCTGATTCATTATTTTACATCGGTGGGGTTAAGTGCTATTGGAACACCGAAGGTGGGCGCTGCAAAACACATAAGTGATAGAAAACTCATTCACATTATTTTTTCTAAATTGATGTTCTCGTTACCGGGAATCGAACCCGGGACGATCTGTGTAACAGTCCAAAAACTTCACGTTTTAACATTTTTATCACATTTGTGGGTAATTGTTGATTGCAGACTGAACTGGGTTTATGATATCCGATGAAGTCAGAATTCCATATCTTAATAATTTTGAATATATTCAATGAATAAATGAAATAAAAAAATTGAATTTTCAAAGAGCCATAGGAACTGTTAAAGGTTAATTTTAGTTAAAAAAAAAAATCACGTAACTAATGTTGTCTTATTACAATGTTACATACATATATAAACTCCTCTCATGGATTCTTTACTCAAATTTGTTATTTTAATTTTATTTTTTAAAAATCAGAAATAACAGTAATTGTTAAAGTTATAGCTTTTACTTAAAAAATTTACGTTTAAGATCCTTTAATTAGCGGTGTAAAAACGAAAAATCGACAAAACGTTTTTTATGGACTTCCTTACATACATACATGCATACTGTATCTAAGTTAGTAAGTACAAAAGTTAGCCAATTAAAACTTTATGCCCATGTATATTCATCTCATTTTCAAATTCATACACGTAAAGTGTGCTCCCAAAAAAACGTTAACACAGGAAAAGTTATGTTAATAGAGACTGAGTTAAGCGATAATTTATTGACAACATTTTATATTTTTTTAATATTATTTTCTGGTATGCCTCCCATACCCTGTTAAACATCGACATATATGGACAATTGTTTTTTTTGTTTGGTACTACTCCAGGACGTCTCTAGGACTATCAGCTACATAAAACTTCCGTTCGCAAAGATGTGAAAAATACGCATATACATAACTTTTGTGGTTCATAATACGACATTCCAATATTAAAAAAAAAATATTCTTTAGTTTTGCTCGTTTTTCAGCTTCAGCATTCTTCTAAGCATTCCTATCTGGAATTTTGTGCACTTTAAATCTACTAAGGCGAACAAATTTTTTAACTTGTCTCACAAAATGTCTCACACATCGTGCTACTTTGAGGCCAGAAACCTTTCAACCAGCTCTCAAAATCTTCCCCACCTTTTTGGCCTTGGACGAGCTCCTAGGTTTTTTTGTTTTACCAGTAACAGGATTTTTGCCTTTAAAACAAACAGGATATGAGTAATTTTTTTGTGATTTTATGAAAGGCCAGCTTGGAATATTTCGAAAAGTTTAAATAACTTTTTCACGCACTTGCATTTGATTATTTATTGTGCATAGTTAATGCAATTGATTTTGACAAATCAAAAAATTTTATTATCTGATACTTTTTTCAAACATAGTCTGATGAATAAAAAATATTTAAATTAATCACACAAAAAAGTTATAAAGAAAAATGTGTGTCAACATTTATTTGGGCTCACACTTTATGATAATCATAGCAAAATATTTCAATGAGTAGAGGCATGTGTGGAATATACAAAATTATTATTCCTTACGAGCAAATATCCATCCACACATTATAATCATCACCAAACATCATAATATTACCGCGAGAAAATATAAATTAGCCAACATTTTCAAGTTATGATATTCATGAAAAAGTTTTTAATAAAAACTTTAAATACAAAATAAAAAAACGAACAGCAGTTGATTTTTTAACACACACTCGTACAAATATTTGAAATACAATGTTACAAAACCAATCCAACAAAAAAAGTTTTAATAACCACTTTCTAGGATATTCATGTTTAAATGTACAATAAGATAAGACAGCAGCAGCAACCCAATAAAAGGTCTGATGATAAGAGACAAAAAAGTTACACAAAACTGAAATGTGGTAAAACATTAAATGCACGTGTTTTCCTGCTTCAAAACAATGAGTTAACAATTTGTGGCGAAGGATGTTTACCAAAAATAGCTCAATGTACTGTTGAAGAAGGATTCTGCGCAATTTTCCAAAGGATGCAACAAGTTGAGTGTAATAATGATTCAGTTTTCTCTCTCTTATTCAGATTTTAATACAAATAATGAGAAACTATTTTTAAATATACTCAATTGAATAAAGGATATTTGAGGATTTACTTTAGGAATCAACAAGTGTATTTGTTTTATGAATGATTTTCCTTAACTGCAATTGGAAGGTTTGTTTATAAACTCCTTATCTGCACTCATACAAATAAGTCTATAAAAAAAGCAGAAAAAGTTACTAAAAATTAGTAAAAATATCGTTACAAAAACAGTAGTAAAATTGCCGGAATACTTTTGCTATATAACTAATAGGACAACTAAAATACAGCTCTGTATTTATAATATAATTAAAGTACAGATTATTATCTGTATTTTATTTGTCTTTATTATTTCCTTTGTTCCTTTTGTATGTATGTACGTCGGAATGCTATATATCAAAGACTAAACCGTAATACAAAAAAAATTAAAATAATAGAAAAATACGTAAACATTTAATTAAAGGAGCACTGATTTTTCAAATGCTTTTACTAAGAGGGCGGATCAATAAGTCCTTGACTTTTCGAACTTCCCTCGTAGTTATAAGAAATGCAACACTGCTCCCACCAAGTACCACCTGTTAATAGACTACTGTAAAAATTTGAGCAAGTTCCGTCATTTACTTTGCGTTTAACAGCTGTTCAAAACATACAACCTCGTGGATTGTTTTTATAAATGGAAAAAAGTGAATTTCGAGTGCTCATTAAACATTATTTTATGCGAAAGACCAAGTAAAAGCATGATAAATACTATGGGGACTCTGCACCATCGATTTCAATGGTATAAAAGTGGTTCACTGACTTTCGTTGTGGTCGCACAAGTACAAATGACGCAGAACGTTCTGGACGGCCAATTGAGGTCAATACACCCGAAAATGTCGAAAACATCCACGATATAGTGTTGGCCGATCGAAGAGTTAAAGTGCGTGAGATTGTTGATGCCATAAGCATTTCATATGGCAGTGTGGTTTCGATTTTAAATGATCAGTTGGGTTTAAGAAAGCTGTCCTCAATTGAACATAAACGTAATCGTGGCCAATAATGTGATGGCAACAGTTTTTTGGGATGTAATAATTATTTGGGAAAAATAATAAACGGTAAATATTATGCCAACTTATTGGAGTGATTTAACGACGACTTAAAAAAATAACGACTCCATATGACCAAGAAATGCCTATTTTATGAACCTCGAAAAATCCTATTTTTGGAAGGGATACAAAAACTGTAGAAACGTTGGACTAAGTGTATTGAGCTAAAAGAAGATTATGTTGAAAAATATTTTTTTTTTTTTCCAAAAAAAACTGTGTTTCAATCAAAAATTCACGGACTTAAAAATCAGAAATAAAATATCTGATACGTATCTATTCATTGTTAAAAGAAAAAAAAATTATTTTATTAATGGTTTTAAAATATTATAAATTGTTTTATAAACTCAAAAACCACTTATTATAGTCCTTCAATAAAAAAAAAATTTTTAATTTTTAATTTTTATAAAACTCTCTTGAATATTTTTTATAAAGGGTCCGCCATCTAACGTTTTTTTTCAACAAGTGCTTATTTCGTGAATGGTAACACCTATCTCATGTCTGATTTGACAGATAATTAGTTTTATCCTTCCGCTGAACGAATATGGTTGTGTATACGCTTGAACAACGCTGGGAAATATTGCTACATTACTTTGAAAATCATGGTAATGTTGCAGAATGTGTGCGAAAATTGCGTACGAATTCTGGAAGAAGAGAAGCACCGTCAGCTCCGTATGTTCGTAAGACGAATTTTGCATAAAGACCTTGGTATGACGCAATACAAAGTCAAATTGGTTCAGGAGTTGAAGCCAACTGACCATCCAATGCGTTTTCGCTTCGCTAATTGGGCCTGGTGAAATACAGCTGCACATAATCGATAATGTGCTTAAAAATTGGACCGATCGTGTAGGCTACTGCATGGCCAGCCGAGGTAGCCATTTGAATGAAATTATTTGCCATTATTAACCGGAAGGATTGTACTTTCAAATAAAAAAAGAAATTTGAGAAAATATTCAGTAGTTTTTTTTTATAGCATTTTCAAAAAAAAAAGTTATTTGGCGGACCCTTTAGTTTTATTTTTTATTAGTTTACAGTAAAAGCATTTGCATAAATGTTTCTAATACGACGTAAATTTTCGAATACGACGCAAATTGGGTTGAATCATAGTTAAACTGGCGCTTAACTCTGGGAAGCTCTAAAAGTATGATATTAGATTTTTTGTGGAATTAACGAATATTGATGAGAAAAAAATATAGTTTTCTAAGTATTTTCACAAAACCTTCATTTTACTTTTTGAATTTTTGTGAAAAAAATGTTTTTTGAAAAAAAAAAAAAAATTTTGAATTAATTTATCAAAATACCACTTAATTTACAATAAAATATGTTTTATTGGATAATGTGTACGTTGGTGAATAAAAGCAACTTTATTTATACAATTTTAAGTAAGAATGTTATTTAATTTTAATTTTTTAAAGAAAAAAACAAAAAAAAAAATTCAAATATTTTATTTTGCTATTAATTTTTAAAATTATGACAATAACGAGGCTTTATTTTACAAAACCAATATGTTTATGAGAACTACTGTATATTGGTAAATAACTAAACTTTATTTAAATATATTTAACTTAAGTTTTTGTTTTAGTACAGTGTTATATTAACGTCACAGTCGCAATTAATTTTTAATTAATATGCATTTGACAAATTTAATTTAGAAATGTTGAGGTTAAGAAGAAGAATAAACGTTTTTCTCTAAAAATTATAAACACTATTCATTTTTAAATCAGACTAGACTAGTTTCTGGCCTTTTTTTATGGACAGGCTCATCAGTGATTTTCCATTTAAATTGTATTATTATTTGTGTCTTATAATTGTCATATTGTCTCTATATGATAAATTTTTCAACAACCTGCTGCTATAAGAATCAAACCTGCGCTCCTCTTACATTACAAACGTAACTATACCAAGTCATGACCGTTTAGCGATCCAGAAACACAAAATTTTTAAAATTTTTTTAAAATTAATTTTCATAATATTCACCGCAAAATGCCTTGAATTTATTTTCGATGACGTGTTTGACATTTTTAAGAAAAATATATATAAAAAAAAGTTTTAATTAAAAAATACTAAATTTTAAATTATTTCTTTTTAACCGAATAATTTAAGACGAAAAGTGCTGTTCGGCCAAATAGTATTGTTACTTGGTATTCCGCCGTATAGTAAAAACATTCCGAATATGTTGAACAAGGATAAGTAACCGAATATTCGTGATACTTGTAATAATAACACTGTTGCTTGTTGGGTATAAAGCGCGGATCCAGGGGGAGGGAAAATGGGACATTTTCTCTCCCAAAATAAAAAACTACAATACAAAAATGCCGCAGAGATTAGAAACGTTAATCAAAAATACTCAACTTCCCTCCCCAAAATCTTTTTCTGGATTCGCGCCTGTATAGTATACATTATCGAAAACTAACAAGAGGAATGTGTGGATGAAACAATCTTCTTTATAAATTACGCGAGATCGGTAAAGCTGATATAAGTAAATAAATATTAATAAAAACACTTTTGCTTCAGTTTTCTTGAGTATTTCAAACTTATTTAAATTATATATAAATCTTATTGAAAACGATTTCATATACAATTAAAGTGGCTACTAAACATTTTTCAGTGAGTGAACGTGACTTTACATCACTCACGTAACCATCTCCAACATAGTTAATGAAGTTAACAATAATAATAGTGGCGAAAATAAAGAAGAATGAAAAATCAAAATCAAAATATTTTTTTACAAGAATTTTAAGCCACAAGAGTTTTTCCATAAAATTTGAAATGTTAAAAAAAAATCGGCAGTAAACACGGATTGTGTTTTTTGTTGTATAATTTATTTTAAAAGAAAATTTTAGAATAAGCAACAAGTAACAATTTTAGTTCTATTCCATCAAATACTAAAATACTCTACATTTAGAAAATTAAAAAAAAACAACAAAAGCATTTCTAAAAAAAATAACAAAAAGACTCTATAAAGGGTGTTTTTTATAGAGTGACACAAGTTTAAATCATAATAAAACGAGGAAATATAATTTTAATATCAATGAAACGGGCTTTATTGGAAAGAAAGTTTTATGAAATTAATGTTTTAATATGATTTCTGGCATATGGCCGCCACGGCTGGCGTGTAGAAGGCGCAATTTGGTACACAAATTTTCAACAACTTTTCACAGCATTTGCGGCCGTATTTCGCCGATAACTCTGTGGCGTGTGGCTTCGTCGTGTTGGAACCACATATCAGCAATATTAATGCCACGTAATTGAGGTACGAAAAAATTTCGAATCACGTTCCTATACAGTTAACCATTGACAGTAACATTCTGACCATCATCGCTTTCGAAGACATAATGACCAATGACTCCGCCAATCCATAGAGCGCACCAAACAGTAATTTTCTGTGTATGTAATGGTGTTTCGACAAAAGCTTGTGGATTCTCCTCACTCCAAATGCGACAATTCTGCTTATTTACGTACCCATTCAACCATAAAATTTTTCAGCCATGAAATGGAAGAAGTGCACGATGAGTTTGATGAATAGAACAATTATTTTGATTAAAAATTAAAACAATTTGCACGCTTTTCTCTGGTGTAAGTCGATTCATAATGAAATTTTAGAGCAAACTAAACAAAAAACAACTATCAGCTGTTAAATGGGTGGTCAAATAAAGCAGTGATGCCAATTCAAAGTTGTGAAACCTTAAAAAAACACTCTTTATAATTAAACACATGAAATTGACGGTTTCTACAGAAAGTATTTGGTTTTTTAAGTTTTAACCAAAAAAAGGAACTTGAAATATGCAAAATTTAATTTTTTCCATGTTAAGCAAAAACACGAAGAATTATTGTACTTTGACATAACAGTGCAGAAAAAGTATATAACTATGTAAAAAGAACGGGTTTATCTTACGATGATGTAGGATTTGATCTATTTTCACCCGGATACCAAATATTATAACAAAACCTCAATTCTAAAATATCAATTAAGCGCCACATTTGACTCATGTTAACCTAAAGTTTGACGTCTTCATTTTACGTGTATATTTTATACTGAAATGCAAACATCACATTGCAACGACCTCTACTGGTTTTGATTATCAAAAAAATATTTTTAGATTTCAGTAAATTTAGCAAAAATAAAAATAATTAAAAATTTAGTATTTCATCAAGTCAAAAGAGCAAAATTTTTAACTAAAATCTCAATTTGAACTAAAAGTTAGTTTAAAACTTGCAAAGCTGGATTACTAACAGCTTTACTAATTTTTCTACTAACTTTTTTCTATGAGTGTGCTTATATATTTTATATTTATGTTAAGTGTCGTATTAAAAATTGAAATAACAATGTGATATTTGATATTTTTGACATCAAATGTAATTGAAACAAATATCAAAGTATCAGCAACAACTTTACCAGTAAGTTGTTACATTCATAGAAATAAAACTGTAAAAAACGAGAAAAAGCTATTAAAAATTTGTTAAAAATTACGTTGCAGAATAAATTTTTAAAACTGGCAGATTTTTTTTTTTTGCTAAATATTAATAATAAATTTTAATTATATTCGAGTTGAATTGCAGTTAATTGTAAAGAGCAATTTACTCTTCTTAAATTAGCAAAAACTTTAACTAAATATTTGTAGACCAAAAACAGCAAACAAAAACTGTGATTTTTTGCAATATTTACCTTACTGCAAATAACGGTGTATTTTGTTAAAATCAACAAAATTTGTTTATACTTAAATTATTTTTTATCCCTAATATGCCGGGCAATGAGCGGGGAGTTGGAAAAATATAGGTTTAGCACATTCCATATACCTTATCGGTGCGCTGATGTGCATTGACTTTACCTGAATAACTAAGTTAATGCAAATTTAATAATGCGGAATATTTTTCATTTGGAAAACTTGGACACATTTAAAGAGTTTGCAAATCAAAGATAGTACAAATAACAGAATATGAAACAGCACACTCTGGAGAGGAAAGTGTACAAAGACTCAATCAAATTCATAATGTTAATACAACAGAAGAGACATTGTTGGATGCTCACAACGATTATCGCCCTATTGGCTCTGGATTACCTGCTAGTGTGATTAGTTTATAGACACTTCGCTCTATAAAGAAAAAATTTTCATTACAGAAAAGTGACATTTAGTTTTCCACAAAACCGTTTGCTTATTGTAACAGTTGGAGCTACATCAAGGAAACTGAATGTTTACGTAGTATAAGAGGATTATGACTCTTTTTTCGGCAGGGAGTGAATAGCTCATTTTACTAATGAACTCAAGTTTAAGGAACTTTTCTTATTTTCCAACCGCATAAACGCCATTTTAACCGCTACGCCTAATTTAAACCAAGAACAACAGAAGCTCCTTGATCAACTCCTTAACAGTTATGATGATTTGTTTTGAGAAGTTGCAGGTATGTTATCAGGGCCTCCTGTTTCAGTTCATTTCAAACCAGAAGCAAACCAGCACGAGAGATTTACCTTGCTTTTACACATGCTTATGCAAAATAAATCGAAAGGAAACTTCAATCTGGCCACCACAAACGTGTAGATTACTCAGAATGGGCTTCAACAACTCATGTAGTTGCCAAGAAAAATAGTAAAATAAGAATAACAGGTAATTATAAAATTACACTTAATCCACGTATGATTATTGATGAACATCCAATACCGAGAGCAGAATACATATTCAATCAAATGAAGGGAGCAGCAATTTTCTGTCATTTGGACATAACGTCCGCATATACACATTTACCTGTAGATGAAGAGTTCAGCCATGCGTTAAGTCTCTATGGTTTAATCAAACCTACTCGTGCTGTTTATGGAGCTGCGAACATTCCAGATATGTGGTAAAGGCGAGTGGAATACGTACTCCAAGAAATCCCTAATGTCAAGAATTTTTTCGATGATATTTTAGTTATCGCAAATTATTTCGAAATGCTTTTAAATACCCTTAATACGATATTAGAATAGATGAGAAATCATGTCTTACGTCTTAACCGAACAAAGTGTGTCTTTGATACCCAATAAGTAGATTTTTTCGGTCACAAAATTGATTCTGAAGGAATTCACAAATCAAAAAAGCATATTGAGACCAATGCACCAAAACCTTCTTACTTGGAGGAACTCTAGCTGTCCTTGGATAAGGCAACTTATTGCAATTCATTTATTCCTGATTTGGCAACGAGAGAAAGACCTTTAGACTGAAGACATATAAAATCAATCACTCGATTTCCTCCACCTCTTCTGATTTCAACCAAACTTGGTATAGCTATAACCTCGTCCAAATGTAAGACAGATAATCAAATCGTCGCTTTGTGGGCGTTGTGGTGTAATGGTTAGCGCGTTGGACTTTTACACAGAAGGTCCCGGGTTCGATCCCCGGGCCGGCAACATCAAATTAATATGTATGAGTTTTTTCTATCCCTCATACCTATCGCAATGTCCACCTTCGGTGTTCCCATAGCAATTAACCCCACCGAAGTAAAATAATGAATCAGGGCTATGAACCAAAAAGCTTCAATAAGTTCGCCAACTATCCATCAGGTGGCGAGCAACAACTGTTCTAAGTCTTATCATCTCGCGCAATTACAGTGTTGCCATGTTTGAAGCCCTTCATCTTTCACCACCTTTCATCTCTTTACTATCCTCTTTCGAAAGAAAGCAACACACTAAATATAGGAAGTATTTCCTGAGTGTTGCCACTCTTTTTTAAAAAAATAAAAAAAAAAATTACCCGCGTTTCAAAATATAAAATATTCGAAAATCTTAAAAAAGTAGTAGTAGTAGTCCATATGTTTTTAAGCTAAGAGAGTCATTGTTACCTCATTTCAAAGCTGCTTAAATTGTGGTTGTACTGGAGCACACAAATTATGCACTTATTCACGTCAAAAATCTGTATACAGCGGTTTAAACCGTGGATATTGAAAAAGAATGAGTTTACCTTCAAAAAAAATATAGTTATTTTATTTAAAGCACGACAACACTGGATTTTATTAGGTATCAATGACTCACGTAGCTTTAACCGTTAAAAAGATTTGGAAAATTATATTTTTTTCATTTTTAAAACGCTATATTTCCACAACCATTAGAGCTAACAACCCAAAACTTCTACGACGACATATCTGTATGACACTTACTTTCCCTACACTGAAAAAATTATCCACCTAAATTATCTCATTATAGATTTGATTTGAAATAAATTTCTTTCTAAACAAATATTTAATTGAGTCAATTAATATTTTAATTGGCTTTGAAATATATAAATATATATTTTAACTTAGACTTAATTCCCAAATTATTTTTCACTTCCTTTATGTTTAAATACCAAATGCATTTGAAGTTTACAAACAAAACTAGCACACACACACTAACATACAAACAGAGGCCGCATTAACAAAAACACATATAACAACATATCGTTCACACATTTTTTTTGTGTGAGTGTCATATATTTTTTTTTTTTTTTGTATAAGTTATATATGACTTTTTGCATTTATAATTTTCGATAAAAGTTTTAATTGATATTATCATTGCCGTGATAGGTGCAAAATCAATTAAAATACTAATTGATTCAATAAATTTTTTAATTGAACCCCATTTTTAGTTTTTTCTGTGTACCAAGTTTGGTTAATATTGAAGGGGGAAAGGTGGAAAATTTTGATATTTTGAATATTTTTTGATGGAATGAGTCTTTACTAGACATGTTACTTATCGAATGGTCAAGTAAAGCCCACATAGCGTCCGATGACATCAAAAGCATTTTAGTGTCACCACAAGTTCTAATGTATAAAAAAAAAGTTTTAATGTATAATATCAAAATTCATATATGACATAAATTTGCATTGTATTTACCACAAAATACAATTTCCTTGAAATCCGCTCCGGGGGATATTAAAAAAAATATTTATCTTTATTCTGTTACATATATTTAATAAGTCCATGAAGTTCAAATATAAATATGTTGAAGAAAATTGTTTAAAATTTGAAATTGGAGATTTGAAAAAATCTCCAAAATATTGCCCGCTTTTGACGTCATCTTAGGACAATATGTGTGATCGAATTTCGTGGTTAATTGGCATTTGTGACATTAATGGCCGTGGTCAATTCTTAACCAATTTTAGATTTTTATACCTTCTTGAAAACATAATTTTATCTTTATATAGATTAATTTGTCTTCTAGAATAAATTAAAATATTTTGACTACTAGGACATTAAAACATTTTTACAAAAACCGAAAAAGTATTTTTTTCCACATATACCCCAAGTTCGCGGGCCGGTAACGACCCCTAATACATGATGAAAAAAAAAAAAAAATCATGCGTAATTTTTTCATGGTGCTTAATATATATACCGGTTGTCCCATAACAAAATCGAATGTTTTTTAATGAACCCCCTAGTGGTCTTATACACACCTATGTGTAATATGTTATATGATCCGATTTTCGCCTGGGTATTTTATTTAATTAAAAAAGGTTTAAAAATTCGAAAAATAGACTTAAAAATGCCCAACTTAATATGCCATATTTAATCTGAGCAAAGTTTTCAAAATCCCATTTCACTTTAGTCGCATTCCCCAAATTTCTTCCACAGTGTAATAAATCGGAAAGGTGATATGACTTCTTATAGTTTGTTATCTTGTAGGTAATTAATGAACATCAAGAGGAAGCACTGGTCGAGTGCGCTCTGAAGTGCGTTATGGCTTGCGCATCATTGAATTACAGCAATTGGAATATTTTTTTGCTCTAAAACAAATATCCACGAAGCCACAAATGCAAAACAGCCATTTACGCAAAATGTGCCGATATGCACTTCAGTTTATTCATATGTCTAAATTTTGATTCCGCTGATGACTTGGAATGATTCCATACCATTTCACAAATAAAAATTTTCATGCAAAATTTTCACCGATTTTTTTAACGGCTTAGCCACCGGTCTGAATTTTATAAATTCTCCTAAATTTTAATAGAGAAATGGTGAGACGAGCTAATAAACATGTATATTATGAATAATATATAATGTATTATATCATTTGTTGTATTTCATAAAATAATGTAAACTTTACACAATATTGATTAAATTCATAAAGTTTTAATATCTTTGTAAATTAACCCATTAATAAATCATGAATCTAAAATAACATAAAATACAATACCACAAACGTTTAAGGGCTGCATATTAAATAATACAAACGTCTAAAATTCGTACATTTTAACATTTCAAAAAGAAAATATGAAATCTAATCACTTGTTTTTCATAGCATTTATATAAAACAGATTATATAAAATAGATGTAAGAGTAATGTATGTTACACTCATAAAAAAGCCCGTAAAAATAGTTGAACAATCAGCTGCGATAACAGAAAGAGAGCCTGAATGTGCGGAATTGATTTTGCACCTATCACGGCAATGATAATATCAATTAAAACTTTTATTGAAAATTAAAAAGGAAAAAACGTTATAAATAACTTCTACGAAAAAAATATGGTACTCACAAAAAGTGTGTGTTAACGACACGTTGGTATGTGTGTTTTTGGTAATGCTACGTCTGTTTGTATGTTTGTGTGTGTGCTTGTTTTGTTTGTAAACTTCAAATTCATTTGTTATTTTATACTGAAAATTTTCTATTTATGCATAAAGGGAATGATTATAATAATTTGAGAATTAAGTCTAAGTTAAAATATATATTTATATATTTAAAAGTCAATTAAAATATTAATTGATTCAATTAAATATTTGTTTAGAAACAAATTTAATTCAAATCAAATCTTTAATTAGATATTTTAGGTGGATAATCTCTTCTGTGTACACTCACATAACAAATTCGGTTGTCTCAACAGAATTTCATCCAACCGAATTGATTCGTTGTGAGAAACGAATTCGGTTGTGACAACTGAATTAAAATTAATACAAACAAAAATATCACAGAAAACTAAAATAACTATAACAATATTTCAAATTTTAACTAGAATATTGAAATACATATATATTGTTCAACATTATAATAATTATGCTAGTTCTTATTAACTAAATGTCGGTAATTTTTAGTAATATATGCTATAGTTACAGCGATGTGTAAATGGTACTTTCATAATTTGTAACATTTCTAACATATATCCGATAATATATCTCATAATATATATACTTAGTATATATAACATATATATGATAAGAAAATATATACACAACAAAAAAGACTTCCAATGGTATCTCCAGCTTCTCCAGTTGTGGCCGACATTGTAATGGACAAATTATTAGATTCTTGAATTAAGAGATTAAATATAAAACCAAAGCTAATCACAAAATATATTGATGATTTATTTTGCATTATTCCAGATCGTTCAGTGAATAATATTTTGTCAACATTTAATACATTTACTAAACAATTTGTTAAAATGACGGACAAGTTTTTTTGGTTGTATAGTGATTCAATTTATATATAAAATAATGATAAAAATAATCACTTATGAGTAACGCATTATTTTTTGTATTGAATGGGAAAATCAACATATACTTTGTATGAAAAATTTGAGATAGTTTAAAATATCAAAACGTAATATATTCTTCATATTTTAAACTAGTTTGTTGGTCGATTCCCCCAGATTTCGGTAAAATTCAGATATAAGAGCAGGGAGACAAAACTAATAATAAATTGGTTAGAAACTCCCATATTTAGGGAGTAAAAATTTTTGTTCGAAAATATTTTGTTTTAAAACTTTTTATTATTTTTAATACTTTAATGGAAAGGTTGATATTAATTTGGTTTATTTATTTGTATTTTTTTTTATATCAAATTTGTTTGTTTTTAAGAAGCATGAAAACACGCAAATTAAGGAAAATAATTAGGAAAAAAAATATGCAAATTTTATCAGTTTTTTTCTACAAATTTTTAGTAGCTTTTTCTGCTATTTTTAAAGGTTTATTAATTTAATATACCCAACATTATTTCCACATGTTATTCTGACTTCATGGGATCTCAATAAACAACTTTAGTCTTGAATACAAAATGACACACGAATTTGATAAAAAATTCGAACACGCCTTTTTTTTAAATACCTTATTTGGAGATGTTGATTGCTATTTTTATAATACAATAGTTGTTTTATAATAAATTGATAAAATGAAAATTCTGGTTTGTGTTTGGAGGAATAATTTCCAGGACATGTTCTTAACAAAATTTTAATATTTTTATCAACGTTTGCATAATTTTCGGAGAAATATAGCTGAAATTTGATTATCTTTACTTTTATCAAAAAATCTTTAACCCTAAGTGGCCTGGGGAGAAAAAAGACCAATGAAACTTAACTTTAATTATGAATACAAGATTGTAAAGACTCTAAATTTATATAAAAAAATCTTCCGTTGATAAAAATAATTACTACACGTAAGTTGATACATATAGGGTTAATTTTTTGACTTTTGGCAAAACAAAGACCCATTAGGATATTTACTTTTATTCAAAAAATCTTTAATCCTTAGTGGCCGGGTTACAAAAAAGACTCATGGGATTTAATTTAAATTAGGACTACAAGAAAATAATATAAAGCCTTTAAATGGAAAAAAAAATGTTTTCACATAGTAAAAATTATTATTTTGTGTAACTTGATCCATATAGGGATAATGTTTTAATTTTTTTTCCATTAAATACATACTAGGAAATTTACAGAATAACATTTTTTTCAGGTTTTTATTAAATTGGGATATGTGGTAACGTACAAGCGCAATTCCTTATACACCAAATCTTATATTTAAGGTTAAAAAGGTGGGGTCATAAGTAACCCTTTAAAATAATATTGCGACTATAAAGAATTGCGCCTGTTCGCTCATTTTGTATCTTCTATCACATATCGGAATTTAAGAAAAATCTGTAAGATGTTATTCTGTAAATTTCCTAGTGGATCTTTTATGGTGAAAAGTGAAAAAATTAGCCCTATATGAATCAAGTTGCAAAAAATAATAATTGTTATCGTGAGCAAATTTTTTTTGACCCATTTTAATTCTTTATATTTTTTTCTTGTAGTCATAATTAAAATTAAGTTTCGTGTTTGTTTTGTACCAAGGCCACAAAGCATTACATAGTTTTTTGAATAAAAGTCTAGTTAAATTTCAGTGATATCGTCCGAAAATTATAAAAGGTATTGTTCTGTTTCTTAGATAAAAGTAAAGATAATTTTTATTTTCTCTAATTTAAAGTGCATTTTATTATGAAAAATATAAAAAAAATTATGCAAACTTAGATAAAATCATTCAAATTTTGTTAAATTTTTGACAAAATAAACAATTTCAAGAAAATGTTCTTTAAAGGAGTCGCTCCAAAAACAAACTCGAATTATCATTTTCCAATTTATATGATTTAATTACAACTATTGTATTATAAAAATAGCAATTAACATCTCCAAATAAGACATTTAAAAAAAAATGTTAAAACTAGCAATAAAAAAAGCATCATTTTGGATTGCATGCTGAAGTGGTTATCTGAATATTAAATTGATATATTAAATTGATATATGAAATAAGAAATACATATTTTTTTCTCGAAATTTTGATTTTTTGGTAATTTTTAATAGTATGTATTATTTTAAATAATATTAAAAAAAAAATTAAAGAAAAATAATTTCGACATCTGCGCATATATAAATATGTATGGAGTTATATATAACAATATATAATTATGTCATATATAAATACATCTTGAATTGCATTGTACATGTGGCACCATATATTCGCATATTTTATTATATCTTAAATTATATAGCTTATATGTCACCATATATGATTGCATATTATGATATATATGATAATGTATTATTATATATGACAATAGATCTACTATATCTTATAACGAAAAAACATAAGACCATACAAACATTTTTTTACTCGTGGATATATAAAATGTGTCCCAAGAAGAGCGCAATTTTTAAATTTTAAATAAAACACAGATATTTAAAAAAAATCGTGAAACTTTATTATATCGTAAAGTAGACAGAATGAGGTTATGTATGGAATAATATATCGTGCAGATAGCCGCCGCGGCTTTGCTGGCATGCACGCGATCTTTTAATGAAATTTTCAATGACCGTTTTGCATGAATGCTGCGGTATTTCATTAATGCAGCGTCCAATTTCCTCTTTTAAGGCTTGAGTCGTCGTCGGCTTATTCGCGTAAACTATCGACTTCAAAAAACCCCAAGGAAAAAAATCTAATGGTGTTAAATCGCACGATCTAGGCGGCCAATTCTGATCTCCAAAACGCGAAATAACACGACCGGGAAATGACTGATGCAGCAATTGAATTGTTTCTCTGGCTGTATGACATGTGGCGCAGTCTTGTTGGAACCACATGCCCTCCACATTTATTTCTTCAATTCTAGTCCAATGATTCCTCCAGCCATTTTCGGTCGATCGACCTGGTCGATGGCGTGTTGTTGTCTTTACATCACTGACAGACCCAGTTTCGGCAAATTTATCCATTAATCTCTTTACGGTTGACTCTTTTGGAGCATTATTGTGACCCCAAATTTATCGCAATTTGCGAACTGTAGCCGCAAAACTTTCGCCATTTTGGTAAAACAATTTCACAATGAGAATGCGTTGTTCATTCGTGTAGCGCTCTATTTTTACTAACCTCGTACCTTCTACTAGCAAACAATAACAATTGTTCAATGTCAAACAATGACACTTCGAATGTTGCCAGATTTAAAAATTGCGTTCTTCTTGGGACACCCTTTACCATCCAACTGGGAAAACGTTATTATTGTTAAGCCGAGTATGCTAGCCGGTTTTAAAAGTTATCGATTGTTTCGCGATATAAAGTTCGATTTTAAAATGTAATAAAATAACGGAATATGGGTAATTTATTGAATTAAAATCATTTATTTTTTTTAATTTGATTAGAATTTTATTAATACGTGAAACATGATAAGAAACAATATTTTTAAAGAAACGAAATAGAGAACAAAGTTTGGGCATAATTCAACAATAATTTATGCTATGACAAATTGTATTCAATATTAACCCCCGTATTCATACAAATATTAAACAATACATTATTGTTAAAACACAAATTTTATCCTTAAAGCTGTATTCATAAACGTTTATAAACTTTTACACAAGGTTTAACATAGATATTTTAAGGTTTAACATATATATTTAAGTTTATATTTGTTTATGAATACCGTTTTAAGGATTAAAATGTGCTTTAACTAAAATGTATTTTAAATCTGAATTAAGATTTTTTGTGAATACATGCGTGTTTCTGCATAAAATTTAGACTCGAAAATATCGCCAAAACGGCTCCATGCAATTAGTCCCAGGTGCAAAAAGTCCCAGTACAAAAGCTCCCAATGAAATAAATTCTAAAAAAATGAAATATGTCCCGTCTCGAAAAAGGGAAATAAATTCAAAAAAAAATGAAATAATTTCCAAAACAAAAATGAAACAAATCCTAGGTTTTGGTTGTTATTTCATCATGAAATAGTTTCCAAAGAATAAAAATTAAATAACTCCCAAAAATAGTCAATGCAACACAAATGTAGTAGGGGCGTACCTTTATATTCCCAAAAGTCGTATTGCCCTAAAACCAAAATGACATATTGGCCAAATGTCCGCATATCCCCCAAAATTCTTGATGTTAATATGTTATAACGACCAAATCAATGACAGAAAATCCAATACTTTTTTTTGGGTGCTATGGCATTTTATTTTGAAAAAACTTTTTTTTTGGGAGCTATGACGGTAAAAAAAAGAAGTTATTGTCCAAAATCATAATTTTTTTTTTTTTTTTAAATGTCATAAGACATAATGTCTTTTTGTCGCAAGCAGAAAATTGAAAAAGGTCGAAATATATACATATATATAAATCATATAAATCGGAGGGCCCGCCGAATATCAGAAAATTATTAAATCAACATCAACATGAGCAACTTTTTTGCAAATATTAAACTAATACACGGCAACGAAACCTGTTTATTACTTAAAAAGTATTGTAGATTAGTTAAAAAATTAGCAAAACATACAGAACGATTAAAATTCTTATTGACTTGTAGAACTAAAGGTCTTACACCTACACATATTATAAATGCTACAAAAACCACAGAACAATTATTTAGATCAACAAAAATATCAAGAGAATTAGAGAAGGTTGAACAAAAATTCCATAATAAAATCTTAAATTTGGAAATTAAGGAAACAAATATTAATATTAAAGATACACACGGAGAAATTACTTATATTAAACGATCGCTTAAAGCTACTTTAAATAGTAACGAATATGAAAATTTCATAGGAAAACAAAAATCCAGATATAATAACATTATATTAATGGATAAAAAGACACATTCGTCCAAGATACAAAACCTTAGACAAAAACAAATGGAAAAATATGGACTTCGTTATAATGCAGAATGGTTTGTAAATAAAACTGACATAGATTTTTCGGATGACACTAAATGGATGCTTTCCTTGGGATCTAAATTTGCTCTACCCGTAAATGAGAAAAACTTTTCAACCATAAACTTAATAGCAGATCTGGAACAATGGGTTCAAACTCTACCAGACGATAGAGAGAAAGACGTAATAAGGTCTAAGTTAGCAAATAGGATACTAACACATAAAAGAACTATGAAAAATAATAAAAAAGAAAAATTCATATTAAACATTTATGACGATACGAGGCGAACTTTAAATAGGTATAAAAACGAAATAGTTATTACTAAATCAGACAAAGGCAATAAAACGGTCATCATGTATAGAAACGATTATGAAAACGGAATGAATAAACTGTTAGAAGATAAATTTACCTATAAAATACTACAAATAGACCCAACACAAAAACTACAAAGAACAAATAACAAGTTAATAATGGAGCTATTAAAACAGGAACACATTACTAGATACGAAAAATTCAAACTAACATCGAATGCTGCAACCGCTCCCAGATTATATGGCCTCCCTAAAATTCACAAGCCAAATTTACCTTTTAGACCGATTTCTTCATCAGTGGAAGTACCATGCTACAACCTATCCAAATATATTGGAACTATTCTAAGAAACATAATACTAGAAAAATACAATATTAAAAACGCAATGGAACTGAAAGAAAAGTTGGAGGAAATAACGTTGGACGAAGACGATATATTAATATCTCTGGACGTGGTATCGTTATTCACTAACATACCTATTCATTTAGCCATTAAAAATATTATGAATCAATGGAATAATATTAAAAATCACACAAAGATACCTAGGACAGAATTCCTTACTCTACTTAAGTTTTGTTTAAATGACAATAATTATTTTATATATGGAGAGAAATTTTACAACCAGACATATGGAATGCCGATGGGAAATCCGTTATCCCCGACTATAGCAGATATTGTTCTAGACGCCCTATTGGAGGAAACCACAGAAGAACTACGTAAGCAAAATATACATATTAAACTAATAACTAAATATGTAGACGATCTGTTTGCAATAATAAAAAGAGAAAATGAAGATCAGATTCTTAAATTATTTAATAGTTACCATACGAAATTAAAATTCACAATTGAAAAAGAAGAAAACAATTCAATACCGTATTTAGATATGAGAATTTATAGAGAAGACAACAGAATCGTGACAGATTGGTATGCAAAATCCATTGCATCAGGACGTTTAATAAACTACCACTCCACACAACCAAGAAACCAGAAAATTAACACAGCGTCAAATTTAATTAAAAAAGTCGTCAAATTAAGTGATAAAAAATTCATACCTAAAAACATAAACAAAATCAAAGAAATATTGAATAACAACAGTTTTCCTAAAAATATAATAAATAATTTAATTAATATAGCATTAAATGATAATTCAGGAGAAACCAATAACTCCCACAATAATAATACATCTGGCAACACCAGATTCTATAGCCGACAATACATACCTAGGCTTACAGAAAATAAACAACTTAGAGAAATTATTAAAGATAAAGAAATAAAATTAGCGCATAAACCCAACCAAACAATAAGCTCGTTGTTTACACAAACAAAAAGTAAAATTGCAAAAACACAACAGAGCAACGTAGTGTACGAAATCAAGTGTGATGGCAAGGAAAACGAAACGTGTGAAAAAGTGTATATAGGCACAACAAAAAGAAGTTTGGGTACTAGATTAGACGAACATGAATCTGACATAAGAAAATCAAAACAAACAACTGGATTGGCAATACACTGCATAGAAATGCAACACAATCCCGACTTAAAAAACGTAAAAATATTAAATAAGGAAAGAAACCAAAATAAACGCTACACTATTGAAAGCCTAAGAATACAGGAGAAAACGGAAATTTCAATAAATATAAAAGAAGATAAAAATAACATCAACGCTAATTACACCATAGCTTTAACTTAGTTCTACTCCAACTGTGATCTAAGCTATAAGAATAATTCAACTGTGATATTTTAATTTTTCGAGATTTATTTTTGCATTTATTTTTAATTAATTAAATCTGTTTTGTGTCGTTCATTAAATGTCGTATAAAACCTTTGATGTGTATTTTTTAAAAATGATGTAAATTTGACGAGAAGACTAATTGTAAGTGAAATTATTCTAATGTTAAGTTTATTGTTGTTGATATTTCTTAGTGGTTATTTTCTTTATATTTACATGGTTGCCAGATTTAATAAAAAACGAATCCCTGAGGATGTCGGAAAATACCGACGAAACGTAGGAATACGAAAAATGAAATAAAAAAGTCTTTTATTTACGTTTAGAAAATTCATGACCTTGAAAGCCTGATTAGAATAACTCTAAAAATAACACAAAATTTAATTGAAAAAGGTCGAAATATATACATATATATAAATCAGAAAAAACTTTATTTCGCGTAGCCGCCTGCCGCGTTCTATGGAGGAAAAAAACCCTAAGAGCGGCCGAAGGCCGCCACACAGAACAACTTGTTATTACAAATCCAATGACGAATCCGTTGATTCAAAAAATAGAATTGAAGCAATTTTTTTAAGTTTCCTTAAAACACTTTTGTTTGATTTCATGAATCAGCCTTGACATTTAAGATCTTATGACATTTAAAAAAAAAAAAAAAATTATGATTTTTGGCAATAACTTCTTTTTTTTACCGTCACAGCGCCCAACAAAAAATGTTATTTTTTCCAAATCTATGTCGTATTGCCCAGAAACAAGAAAATGTTTACAACAACAATTTACATATAATTTTTTTGGGCGCTATGTCGTTTTTTCTTGGACAATGTGACTTTGGGGAATATAACGTTACGCCTTCAAAATTTGTTAAAGAACAGATTAAGTTAGGTAAATTTAAGAAGATCATCAAAATATTTGGAAAGATCCCGTTATAGGAACCGTTTATAATATTAATAATATTAAAAAAATAATGAATTTTTGAAAATGAAATAACTCCTACTAAAAATGAAATACTCCCACAGCAAATGTAATAACCCCGAACGAGAAAATAAAATGAAATAAGTCCCACGCTAAGTTCTGTTGGGACTTATTTCATTTCGGAATTACTGCATTATGAAATAACACCTAATAACAAAACTGAAATAACTTCTAAAAAAATGAAATAACTGCAAAAGAACTGGGTATTATTTAATTTGAAATTACTCCCAAATTTGTATGAAACATTTTTGGGACTTATTTCATTTTTTTTTGGGACTTTTTTCACCTGGGAGTTATTGCACAGAGCCCGCCAAAACTACCATTAAAAAGTGTCTCTATCCAATAAATTCAGCGTACTCGAATTTAGTTTACTAGCTGTGTGCCTTCCTGTTGGTCAAAATGATTTCTTGCTTACATCGTTAATATCACAGAATCGCGAACGGTTGAAAGACGAGATTCGTAACAATCATATCCTAGATATTCGAAACAGTTAAAAACCAAAATACACATTTGCATTACTTAGGCCCGATTACCGAATGTCCAGTTAAAATGTAACAAACAGCTAAATTGAAAATTTATATGGGAAACAACAACAAACGCGCCAGTTAAAATCCCACTTAGTAGCTAACGGGACATTGAGGCTTAGTAAATATATCACCAAACAAGTACTGTAGATTAGGGTGTCCCATTCAAAAAAAAATTTTGGGGATCATTCTTAATTTGAATACTCATAAGGCTAAGAATTTTTGAGAATTTTTTCAGGTTTTTCGGAGGTGGTTTAGAGGTCGCGCAAATCGATTTTTTACCAAAAATCGAGCTTTTTGGGCTTTTTTTGAATTTTGCTTGAAAATTGGTAAAGAATCGATATTTCTTCAGCTTCTGAGTCAATATTCTTAAAGAAAATTTTCCGGTCTTTAATTTTATGTGCATAAATAATAAGTTTCGGCAATGATTTTGCACATTTTGACAATTTAATAACGGTTTTTTGTTAATTTTTAACAAATATGGAAAAGAATGCTTTATAACTTTTAAAATTTGTATAAAGACTAAAAAAAACTAATGATGCAGTTTAATAGATTATTAAGTTTTAAATTAATTAGCAGAAAAAAAAATGAATTTTCTCTCACCGTTCTCGAGTTATACCCCTTTAAAGCTTTGTACACATTGTATGAAATGTATAATACTATAAGGTGTGAACTAGGTTTGCATTGGTTTAAACTTTAAATAATTGGATTTAGAAAATGTTTTTACAAATAAAATAATAGTTACTTACCACTTTTCGGAGTTCAGTTTTCAGAGTCTCGCGTGCAACTTTTTCATTAAAGCGTTTGTAATCATACAATTGTTTCAAAAGTCTAAGGTCATTGAGAGGAGCGTATCGGGGACACTGGCTTAGGTACCAATTTTTAATATATACTCTTAAAATAAATGATTTAAACTCCAGCAAGGCATCAATTTTTGAATTTTGAATGAAAGGTTGTAGCTGGTTTCGAAAAATACATATTTTTAGAGAGTATATAATTTTCATCATCTAGCGAACTCGGTTAATGGCTCCAGGAGATTTTATTGTTGGATGGGGCTCAGGTCTACCACCCTCTGCCACCATCTGCCAGCTGATCACAAAAGCTTATCAGCTGATTTAACAGCGGATGCAAACCAGCCGTATTGTGGTTTTTTGAAGTAGCTTAAGCTTTTCCAGAGATTTTATATATATAGAGATTGCTAATTACCGGAAGAGGGCTCTAGCATAAAAGCTTTTATCTCAATCCATAAAATTTATCTCAATCTCAAGCAAGCGTCTTCCACTTATCAGTTTACAAAAATTTTAATTGTATTGTGACTTGTTATCTCTAAAAATAGGGTTGTAGTTCCCCCAAATCCTATAAATCATGAATTTTAGTGCGAGCCATATCAGTGCCACCTAGTGATAACGGCTTTTTGGCTACTTTTTTGCTGTCCACAACTTGACAACACTTAAAACTAAGCTTTGACATACAATAAATAAATTTTCAAATCTCATAATCTAAAGTTTACAACAAATCGGATGCCCAAATCTTATAGTACTAAAAATTTCATACAATGGGTGCAAAGCTTTAAAAGGGTATAACTCAAGAACGGTAAGAGAAAATTATATTGTTTTTTCTGCTAATTTATTTAAAACTTCATAATCTTTTAAACTGCATCATTAGTTTTTTTAGTCTTCATACAAATTTTAAAAGTTATAAAGCAGTCTTTTTCATATTTGTTGAAAATTTACGAAAAACTGTTATATAATGTATCAAAATGTGCAAAATCCCTGACGAAACTTATTACTTATGCACATAAAATTAAAGATCGGAACATTTTCTTTAAGAATATTTACTCAGAAGCCGAAAAATTACCGATTTTTTAGCAATTTTCAAGAATAATTCAATAAAAGCCCAAAAAGCTCGATTTTTGGTACAAAATCGGTTTGCGCGACCTCTAAACCAATTCCGAAAAATCTGATAAAATTCTCAAAAATACTTTACCTTATGAGTATCCAAATTAGGAAAGATCTTCCTAGAAAATCCAAATTTTTATTTTTTTTGGGACAACCTACTGTAGATAGCTCATTTGCATTCAAAAACATGCATTGTTATAGATAGCTCAATCTAATTTTGAAAAAAAAAAACATTGTTGTAATGATCATTTAAATTTGAAATTAATACCATAGATGATGACACTTACGTCAGTGATTATTTTGACATGAAAATCTAATTTTCTAAAAAAAATAGCTCTGTTTGAATATAACACAACGATGTGCATTTTTTTTTTAAATTAAAAAAAAATTTATATTTTATTTGTTAACATAACCAAATATAAAAAGCTAGAATCATAACACAAGAACAATTCAACAATAAAGTAAAATATAATAAGATTTCGGTTATGGAAATTTTTTATGAATAATTTTTCAATAATATGAGCTCTCTTGCACTGACAACTTCTATTAAAAAACTAATTTTTAAGAAACGTTTTCTTAAAATTCCGTTTTGAACAATGAATTTTGCAAACATAGGGTTTTAAATAAAGGGTGGTTAAATTGTAAGGGCCGATGTTGAATGTGAACCACACCTAAACGTCAAGTTTTTTTCTGCATTTAATTTGATATTTCTCAATTTCAGACTAACTCAATTTGAATCATGGAAAGATACACAATCGAGCAACGCGTTAAAGTTATTCAGGCTTATTATGAAAATGGGCGTTCAAATCAAAAAGCATATCGTGGACTTCGTGATTTTGATGAGGCACATTTTCACCTCAGTGGATTCGTCAATAAGCAGAATTGCCGCATTTGGACGAATGATAATCCAAGAGTGATTCTCGAAAAACCAATACACCCACAAAGAGTGACTGTTTGGTGCGGTTTATGGGCTGGCGGCATCATCGGGCCGTATTTTTTCCAAAATGAGGCCGGTCAGGAGTTACTGTGAATGGTGTTCGCTATCGTGAGGTGATAACGAACTTTTTATGGCCCGAATTGGAAGAAATGGATGTGGACGATATGTGTTTTCAACAGGACGGTGTCACTTGCCACACAGCTAACGAAACAAATTTAATGGCCGTGTTATCTCACGTGGTGGCGATGTCAATTGGCCGCCAAGATCATGTGATTTGACATCTTTGGACTTCTTTCTTTGGGGTTATTTGAAAGAAAAGGTATACGTCGATAAGCCAGCAACAATTCAAGAGCTAAAGGATGAGATAATTCGGCACATTAACGGCATAGAACCTCAATTATGCCTCAGCGTCATCGAAAATTTGCACCATCGGATGGAGGTGTGCCGCCGAGGTCGCGGCGGCCATTTTTCCGATATTTTGTCAAATACATAATTGAATCATACCAATATTATCATAATAAAAAGAAATGACAATAATTTCCTAAATAATTTGTGTTTTATTTAAAATCAACATCGGCCCTTAAAATTTAACCACCCTTTATATTGAATATGAAAAATAACAATAAAAAACGGGTATTTGACAACAAAACCCCGGGTTGTTAGTTATTCGAAAATTTAACTTTTTATAAATTGAAAAGCTAGTTCAAATACAGATGAAATTTGTTCTTGAGATAATTATTAAGTTTAGCTAAATAACTGACAACAGAAAAAATTAGTTCAACCGAAGTTGAACCCATTTAACAAACTTTTACACTTACTTTTTTTGTGAGTGTAGTTGTAATATTCTACCTTCACTTTTATTGCAATGAAAAGTGCCGTAATGCTTGTCATATATTTTACATTGTTAACTTTGAAGAAAAACTGAAAGGTTTTACATTACAAGTCTTTGTTTCTAATACTGTTTCTTTCTGATTGTCTTTGGATAAAGGAATATTGTTACGTTTGGTTAAGGTTTATGTTTTAATATTATTTTAACAATATATTTTGTACAAATTGGCAGTTTATAAAGAAAATAAAAAAAGAAAGAATATCTAAAAATATTTACTAAAATAATGTTTAAAATTTCATATGTCTAATTTATGGTTTTAATAAAAAAGAAAATTTTAATTACATGCATATTCAAAAAAAAGTTTATGCATCGGGGCTGCGACCTGTCATTTCTGAAAGACTTTAGGATTTGGTCATGAATATGGCCTTATAATTTTAAAGTTAGCTGCAGTTAAAGAAATATTTGCAAAATGCATTTGGTAGGAAAGTAAAATTTTTTGATATGAAAATGAAAATTTGCTCTTTAATTTAATATTCGAATAAGGTGCGATAGTTTTCCCTATGTATGTCTTTAAATTAAAAATTTCACATTTTTCCCGACTTTGTTAATAAAAAATCTACACCGAAAAGAAGATAAAACCTTTTAATATGTACATTTAGAAAACTTCACTGGTTACTTAATTTATGAAAAAACTCGTGTTCTTTCTCTTTTAGTTGAGGAAAAAAATATGCCTGAATTACAAAAATTTTATACATTTCTACCCAGCAAAAAATAGCGCTTACTCAGAAGTAGTTATGGAAAGCCTTATTTAATTCCAACGCTTCCTGAAGGCATTCCAGAAGACATGCTTTTTGTTCGCGATATCTCACTTGCTAGGTCTGTTTTAATCAAATGAAACCCGCTTTTTTCATGTGATCTAAGAAGCAATTAAAGAGGCATTTAAATATATGCTTCAATAATGCGCTTTTAGAAGGCATCCCAGAAAAAAAAAAACTGGATTTGGTAAGCAGTAACTACATTTGTATGCTTTCACAATAGCGCTTCACCGCCTTGCATACTATAAAGCAATTAGGGAAGGCATTCTGTCGTGCTTCCCAGAATGCCTTCTTTGAAGCAGTGAATAATGCTTAAAATGAAGCAATAAAGTATGCATACCATGAAGCACTAATGTTGTCAACATACAAAAAGCTCTTATTAGTGCCTAAGAAGGCATGAATTTATTGCTTCTATGAGCACATGAAAGAAGCGCTTTATAAGAGACATACCAAGTGGGACATCGCGAACAAAAATCATGCCTTCTTTAGTTGCTTTGGAAGCGCTTCGTTATCAAAAAATGCCTTCCGGAAACACTTTTGGGTAAGCACTATTTTTGCTGGGATTGTTTTCATTGACTTCTAAAAAAGCTTCTTTTATGAAAAAATTTAAATCTTTTATTAAATCGATAGGTATCAAAAAATCGCTTCATTGTATGCATTCCTCACTGCTTCTTTGTATGTATTCTTCACTGCTTCATTCTATGCATTCATTACTACTTTAAAAGAACACATCTAGGAAAGCACAACAAAATGCGTTCATTAATTGCTTTATTGTATGCAAGGCGAAGTTTTAGATAATTATAGTGAGTTTTCCTTAAAATAACGATTTTAAATGATCAAAAATGTACTTTTTATATATTCTCCATAGTAATTTCACACAAAATTATTTTAAAATTTTGCTTACTAATAATAAAATTACTTACTAATAATGCAAATTTATTAGATTTTTGTTTATGTTAATTTTTCATGAACTCAAAAGTAATATACAATTTTCTTTAATTTTCTTTTATTGAATTATGTTAATAAATATTCTTAAAAAATTTTAGAAAATGTATTTCTTTTTTGAAAAAAGTTTTATATATTAAGAATTTCTTAAACAAATAGTTACAACATTTTAAATTTTATCAAAAAATTAAAACCAAACACTCATCTTACTTAAGTTTAGTTTATAAATTTGAACTTCTTAAAATTATTAGAGTTGCGTAGTTAGTGAAAGACCTAGTTCAATTGAACTAGTCTTAACTATGAACTAGTGAGCTAGTTCGCAAAACTCAGCTCTTTTATTTCTTTCGCTCTTTTCGTTCTTTTTTGTCATTTGAGTAATATTTCTTTTCTTTATGTTGCTTTTGAGATTAATTTTGTTTTTTTCAATGTTGCCAGCACAATTTCTTTTAATGTTAAAAATAAGTGTCTAATATGAATAATTCGCTTAAAAATTATTAAACAAATGACCTAACGAATGGTTAAACTAAATTTGCAAAGATCGATTAACTAGGAGAGCGACCTAGTTAATTGAGATCAATTGAACTAGAATGAGCGCTCACTCACTCAAACGAACTAGATTTTCCAAGTCTAAAAATTAAGTATAAAAACTTCTTTAAAATTGTCTTTAAGAAGATTTAAATTTTTAAACCTATAAAATTCTTATTTGTTTTATAGTTCATATTATATAGGTGTTTTAGCTTTGTCAAGTAAAAGTTAAGTAATAAATTTCACATACAAAACGTTTGTATTAACGAAAATAACCCAGATGGGAATACTGCAGTACCAGTAAAATTTCAGTAAAAAAAAAATTTACTGGTTACTGCAACGAAATTTTCATTACCAGTAAACTGTTACTGATTACTGAAAGAAAATTACAGTAACGTTTTACTGATTACTGAAATAAAATTGCAGTACCAGAAATGTTTTACTGATTACTGAAATAAAATTACAGTACCAGTAATGTTTTACTGATTACTGAAATAAAATTGCAGTACCAGTAACGTTTTACTGATTACTGAAAAAAATTGCAGTAACCAGTATTTTTTTTACTGATTACTGAAAAAATGCAGTAATAAATCATTTAAGCACTTAATAGCAATTAAATATACCAACTAAAAATGAGTCTTATAAAAAAATATGCCTACGCGCAATAAACAAAAAGTGTATTATTATCTAAGTACTTAGGTAAAATACAACTTGAATAGTTGTTTGGTTAGTTACACATTATCTAAATTAAAAAATTATATTTTCTTAGATAAGTTACAAAAGAAAAAACTTAGGTAACTTAACAAATTTTTAATTGCTTCAGAATGGAATGCAACAAAAACTACGGAAAGTTAACAAAAACGCAAAATATATAAATCTATATTCATTTTTTTATTAACTCTCACAAAATACTTTTCAAGTTGTATTTTACCTAAGTAATTCGATAATAATAATACACTTTTTATTTTTTGTGTATAGTAATCATTTTTAAATTAGTTTGTTTAAAATTTCCAGCAGGAGTTCAATTACAAGGCTACTTTTAGAGAGCCAAAATCGGTTTATCAAAGAACTTGCTTCTAAGCTTGAAGAAGTTGAATATGTGTGCGTAACTGCGGATGTGTGGTCAGGTGGAAAAAGATCATTTTTTGGTTACACTTGCCATTGGTTAGATGCTAAAAATTTCGAAAGGAAGTCTGTAGCACTGGCTTGTCGAAGATTTAAGGGAACCCATTCTTTTGACAATATAACGAAGATGATATGCGACATAAACAAACAATATAAACTGCCAGTTGAAAAAATTGTTTATACGATCACTTACAATGGAATAACCAATCACATTGCTATTAAAAACGTATTTCTCAAATACAATACTGCATTACCCTCATCTGCACCTATAGAACGATTGTTTTCATTCGCTGGGATTGTGAATCGTTCCAGAAGACAAAAACTCAGCGATGTAAATTTTGAAATGCTTGTGTTGAGAAAAGCTAATAATATATAGTATCAATAAAAATAAAAATAGTATGTCGGCCAATTCTTTGATATTTGAAAAACTGAAAACGTTAATTTTTAAGTGGGTTCAAACAGACTATAAATAGAAAATTATGATTGAAATTTGAAAACCCAAGGTCAGATTTTTGACTTTTTAGCAAAAAAGTAATGGTACGCTTTAATTTTTTAACAAAAATTGTGATGCAATTTAATAAATTTGTTTTTTTAACATTTTACTGATTACTGCATTTTTTTCAGTAATCAGTAAAAAATTACTGGTTACAGCAATTTTATTTCAGTAATCAGTAAAACATTACTGGTACTGCAATTTTATTGCAGTAATCAGTAAAACATTACTGGTACTGCAATTTTATTTCAGTAATCAGTAAAACGTTACTGGTACTGCAATTTTTTTCAGTAATCAGTAAAACGTTACTGGTTACTGCATTGTCTCTTTCAGTAATCAGTAACATTTTACTGATTACTGCCAATCGTATTGCAGTAAAAATATACTGCAGTGTGCCCATGTATGGAAAATAATCTTATAATTACTTTGTTAATTTTAGCTTAAGAGATAAATGAAATTGATTTTTTTTTTTTTTTTTTTTTTTTTTTATTTAAAAATTTATTATTTTACAAATTTATTAATGCTAGTTCCGCTAAGCCATTCGGCTTGTCTGCAGGAATTTAGACTAATGTTTTTAATTCATTTATTTTCCTTTGTTTTCTTTTATTGCAAACTTATAAAATGATTTTTTATCATTTTATTTCTGTTGTAATTATTTAATACTTCTGTTGGTACAGTGTTAAAAATTGTGGGCAGAGTTACGGCTAAGGCACTTCTTCCGTATTCGTTGTGAAAGCGTTCCACTTTAAACCTTCCTTCTGCACGTCGTCTTGTGTTGTGTGCGTGATCAATTGGCTGAAGGAATCTTGTGTCATTGTAAAATTCTTTTATAAGCGTTGTGTAGTATATGCTTTTCACGTTAAGTATGTCGAGATCCCTGGCCAGGTTGTTGGTTTTGGTGGTGTTGGCATTTCCTGTGCTGTTGGTTCGGTTGTTGTTGACGATTCGGTTGCTGTTGATGATATGGTTGTTGTTGACGATTTGGTTGCTGTTGATGATTCTGTTGTTGTTGACAATTCTGTTGCGGTTGATGTTTCTGTTGCCGACAGTTCTAACGTTGACTGTTCTATTCGAGCCTTGTTGAGTGTTGTTTGCCGCAATATCAGTATGAATATGGTTGTTTGTAATATTGGTTTGGTTTGAGTTGTTGATGTTATAGCTGTTGTTATGATTATTGTTGTTGTTAGTGAAAGTGTGAGCATTGTTTCGTTGATGGATTGGATCGACTATAGAGTTGTTAATATTGCTTGTAATATATATATTTGTTTCTGATGTGAGCCGTTGATTTTTCTGGAGAATTTTCAGGAGTTGGTTTTGCGTATTTTGTAGTGCTCTGCAGTATGTTGCACTTCCCCAGGCTGCTATGCCATGCCGAATGTAAGACTCCGATAATGAAAAATATGCCTGTCCTAATACACCGTATGGTGCACAGTTACTTAGATGGTAGAGTGCATATGCTGATTTCCTTAGCTTTTTCCGAAGGTTTTCAACGTGTAGGTTCCATTTAAAGCTGCTATCTACATAGACTCCGAGATATTTGTAAGAGTTTACTACATCAATATTTGTTGTGCATGTGTCATTGGTTCTATTTTTATTGTGCAAGCATTCTCTATCATGAAATTTAATTTGAATTGATGTTTTGTTTAAGTGTGGCGGTTTAATATGCATTACTTTCGTTTCTGTTGCGTTAATAAGAAGACCGTTATCATGGCACCATTTTGTTGCAATGTCAAATTGATTCTGTAATGTTCTTGTGGCATTGCAGATATTTTTGTCAGCTACAATAATGGCAGTATCATCTGCATACGCGAATGCTGTGCTTTCTTTTAGTGAGTTTAACATATCATTTGCATATATAATGTAAAGAATTGGCCCCAGTTTTGAACCTTGAGGTACTCCATATTCCGATAAATTTTCATCACTGAAGTTATTATTTATTTTGACCCTATAAGTCCTGCATTCAAGATAATCTTTGAACCAATTTAATGTATTTCCTCTTATTCCAACTCTTTCTAGCATTTGTATAAGCTTGCTGTGTGACAATGTGTCAAATGCTTTACTAAAGTCGATGTACAAGACTAAGCAGTACATATGTTGACTAAGGCATTTATTGATGTGGTTTGAGAAATTTCCAAGTAGTTTGTTTATGTTTTGGCCTTTTTGAAATCCAAATTGATTTTTGTTGATAATATTATACTTCTGTAAGTATTCATTGAGTCTTCTGGCTATGACATCTTCTAAAACTTTCTCAATTACTGGCAGGATCGCAATTGGCCTGTAATTGTTATATTCTGATTTACTTCCGCTTTTATATATTGGACTTATTAATGAAGTTTTAAGCAGTTTTGGCACGACGGCGTTTTCTAAGCTTGAATTTATAAGCTTTGTTGATATAGGTGTAAATATATTTATGTTGTTCTTCAGATCTTTCGGTCTAATAAGGTCAGCACCGGAGCTTTTTTTAATGTTTATGGTAGTTAAAATATTAAAGATTTCTTCCTCGTTTGTGTAAGAGAGATACATAGAGTTTTGCAGTGTTGTTTGAGTGTTGTTACTTGTTTTAATGTTGCAATTATGTATTATTTTCTTAACATCATCGTTAAAGTTCGCAGAGAAGTTCTGTAATAATACGTTTATGTTATCATTTTTAAAGTTTTTTATTATAATTTCATCAAGATTACTTGTTTTTTTGCCAATAATTTCGTTTATTATTTGCCAAGTTGCACGTATGTCGTTTTTATTTTTTAAAAATTTATTTTTGTAATACATATTTTTTGCATTGTTTATTTTTTTATTTAAAGAGTTCCTAAATTTTTTGTATTCAGACTCAAATATTTTGCTATTTTTGTTATTTCGCCATTTTCTATGAAGTTTATCCCGAGTATCACAATTTTTTCACTAATTCTTCACTAATCCAAGGATTAGACGATCTTTTTTTACTAGGCTTAGTTACTTTATTTGATGTTTTATAAATTTCACAAAATTTTTCAAAGATTTTATTATATAAACAATTTGTATTTGATATTTGATTTATTACTTCATTCCAATTGGTTTCTTGTATTTTCTTATTGACTTTATAATTATTATATTGTGGCCCCTGAGTTATATGCGTTTCACTGCTCTGGTTTTTTTCTTTTTTTTGGATACAGCAAAAAATTGAATAATGGTCAGATATTGTTGTTCTTATTATTGTTGCACTTGCATGTGAGTTTGCTTGTTTATTTTTAATAAACACATGATCAATGCAAGTGCTAGTAGGTTGCTAAACTAAACACTTAAGTTTTTGAAAGTAATATGCCTTATGAGAATTGCCAATTAATAAATAATATTATAAACAAACTTAAACAGACGATTTACTTTTTTTTTCAGTTTTAATATAACTACTTAATATGAGTTTAACTTATGAACTAAAAAGTTTTTAATTTTGCATAAGCACTAGTTCAAGCGTCTTAAAATTTAAGAAAAATTAACCTGATTTTTTTTTTACTAGATTTAAGCTAAATTCATACTTAATTTAAGTCAAAAATAAAGTAAAGTTTCATAACATTTAAGACTTAATTTACTAAATACAAGTTTACCAAAGTTAAAGTAAATTGCTTTTACTTCTTTTTAATAAAATAGTATACTTGATTTGAGTTAAAATTTTTTTTGGTGATAAATAATTCCCGAATTTCTTAAAATTTATTTCAAATGACCTTATATTTGGTAAACTTTTTTTGTGAATGTACTATTTGAACGTTGTAAAAAAGTAGCGTTTTTCTTGCCAATTCTAACTCGAAAAGATCTTTTTTTCTACAGTCATAATAAAACCTGTACAAATAGTGGAAAATAAAGCTACAATAACAGAAATTTGAATTTGCTCCAGCAGAACTTTCAATAAAGTTGAGAATCCTACCCAGCAAAAAATAGAGTTTACCAGAAGCGTTTCCGAAAGGCATTATTTAATTACGAAGCGCTTAAAAAGCAAATAAAGAAGGCATGATTTTTGTTATCGATGTCCCACTTGGTATGTCTCTTTTGAAGCGCTTCTTTCATGTGCTCTTAGAATCAATAAATTCATGCCTTCTTAGGCACTAAGAAGCCCTTTTTGTTTGTGGACAACATTAGTGCTTCATGGTATGCATACTTTATTGCTTCATTGTAAGCATTATTCATTGCTAATAGTATGCTTTATAGTATGGAAGGCGGCGAAGCGCTATTTTGGAAGCATACAAATGTAGTTACTGCTTACCAAATCCAGGTTATTTTTTGCTGGGTATTCAAGTGAGACTGATATCGGAGACACAAACAAATTTTTTTGAAAAAAATTCTGTATTGCGATTCTGTTGCTTGTTTTAACAATAAGCGAATTCTTTAAAAAAGTAAACAAAAAAACTAACGTTTTTTTTTCATTAACATTTTTAAACGATATTTGCTATTGTTAAAGTCAGCTGTTGTTGTTATCTAAACGGCAACAATTTTTGTATTGTTAAATTTTTTAATATAAAAATAGAGTTGTCGACTATCGTTAAGGTGTACTTAGCGAATCACTTAATCGTTAGTGCAAACAACAAAAGTTATCGATATATTTTGCGATTGGCGGATCGTTAAAAATTACTGAATCGCACTACTGGTTTAAATTATCTTGAGAATATATAAATTTTAGAATCGCGAATTGCTTAATATTAGCTTGAAAAATTAGTTCAAAAAAAAAAATTTGTTCTTGTGGTGAAATAAGATAATAAAGCAAGAGAAAAAACATTTTCAACTGACTTAGAACCCGTTTGACAGACTATTGTACTATTATTTTTTACGAGTGTATGCAAACAGTTCGATAAAAAATTAAAATGTTTTCATTGTACTTTTTCAAATTGAATGCATATCATAAAAAAATATTACTTTATTACTTATTTTGTATGCCTCGTATAAATGTTACAATGAAAGCCCAATGACGCAATAATATTAAAATCATTTTACACTAGGGTGTCCCAGAAACAATTTTGTTAAGCTTCGTAAAAAGGTACCTCAAATAATGAAAGAGGATGATATATTCAAATTTGATATATATTTAAATTTTTAAGATTTTTGATATTAAGGATATTAACGATGTTTTTATATGAAAGAAAAAACTATTTTTTTTTTTTCATTGAAATTTATGAAAAATTTGCTAACATAATTTTCTTCAAAAAATAATAATATTGTAACATATGCATATAAAAATATATTAAAAATATAAATATACTAACATTTACCTTAAACCGCTATAACTGTGAGACTGCGCGGTCAATAAATTTGTGTCATAGTTTCTTGAAAAGGTATTCAAAAAAATCTTTAATTTGATATATAAATTCCGTTTTTTTATTGAAATGGAATAAAACAAAGATCAATTTTTTCAATTGACATGAAATTTACTTCATTCGAAAGATAACCATCTGGCATTATAATTTAAATATGACTTCTGGCATATGAACGCGACTCGATGGCTGAGTCGGGCGTAGTCTAATCTGGAGGTCCAATTTTCGATGCCTTTTTCCAACATTTGTGGCCGTATTTTGGCAATAACGCTGCGAATGTTGTCCTCCAAGTTGTCAATCGTGTCGGGCTTATCGGCGTAGACTAGCAACTTCACATATCCGCACAGAAAATAGTCCAACGGCGTTATATCGCACGATCTTGGAGGTCAATGCACGGGTCCGAATGAACGAATTTAATAAATGAATCAATTGATGAACGAAAAAGTCAGTAATCATGGCTAAATAACGGCCACCATTGACGGATAGACTGATTGGGGTCTTTCTCTACAGCAGCAACGACTTCTTCTTTACAACGTCTCTGTGGATGCATATTATCATTTAGAGCAAACGTGGTGTGAAAACGTTCCATAGTTGATCGAATTAATTGCTCTAATGGACGATTATGTTAATCGTAAAATGGATACGTATTTCGAACAGAACCATGATTTTCAAAAAAAATGTTGCACAATTTGGAAGCGTTGTTCAGGCTTCAGTCTATTCATGTTGAAATGCCAAACCAAACTAAACATAAATCACTTGACAGCTAACAAAATGGCCTCCATTTACTAAAGTGTTACTAACTTAAAGCTTTATACCTGTATAAAAAACACTTTTTATATATATATATATCAACTCAATTGGAATTAAAAAAATTTAAGATTTTGTTTGAAATCGACAACACAATTGATCGCGGTGCACCACCCTCCAGTTGTCGTAAGATGTTGAAATGGTTCCAATATATTTTTGGGGACACACTCTTTCATAATTTTAGGTACTTTAGGCTGTACTATTTACTTTGGGATTCCCATACCATTTTGGGACAAATTAGTATGCATACAATATAATAGCTGTGTTCTCGGGATTCCAATTTTATCAAAAAGCATTCGTGTACTCAAAAGTTGGGTAAATAAGAGCGGGAAAGAGAGTATTATTCTTCTTTTACTTGCACGAAGAAGCTCAGACTTTTTTTTTGTGTAAGTTTGGGTAAATTGGTTTTATCGAGTATGTTACCAGGGCCCTATTCCACAAAACAACTTATCAACTTTTCACTTTGCACTTATCAAATTTTTCGTCAATTTGCAAAACTTACTGTTCCTCAGAACTATGAAATTTGAAAAGTGATAAGTTGAAATTGATAAGTGTAATTTGCAAAGTTTTTGCAATTTTTCTATTCTATTTAAAATTTCTGTTCCACGTACGTTCTCTTATGCAAAGTGCAAAGTTAATATTGAAAAGTGTAATTTGCAAAGACTTTTCAAATAATTATGCTGTTTCGTTCCACAAAAACTGTAAATTCTATTTTTGCGAAGCAAATTTTGATAAGTTTGTCAAAAATTTGCAAGGTAAAGATCGCTTTGCAAATTCATATTGTTATAACTAGTGAAGCTTTCAAAATGTTAAGACGTGAGTTTTTGTTCGACGATAGTGAAGACGCGGTTATATCAAGAAATTATAGAGACCGAATTAATTTTTCGGGACTACAAAACTTTAATTAATAGAAATTTCAACAAAAACAAATGATGTAAATATAATTATTTGCTATGTGTAGGCAATGAATTGTTTTACTTACCAATGTTCGACTCTTCCAGAGCCCAAACAAACTGTCCCTCGCGTGGGTCCATGTTTTTTTGGCCGACGCCAGTTGCAGGGATTGGGCTTTTTCCAAAACTTCTTCCCAGGCAGCCTGTTTATCTAATTTATTAACCTTCAAAATGAAATGTAAACTTAAAAATGTTCTAAATATTTACAATAATTTTATATAAAAATACTTACTTTATTGTTTTGAAAACTAGCAAATAAAATATCCTTTTTTTCTTTAATCACATTTAACACTGCAAGTTTTTTTCCATTTTTATTTGGCGGCTCATTTTAACAACATCTAATTAGCAATGCAAAGTGAAAAGTGATAAGACAGAAATGCAAAGATGATTAAATGCTTTGTGGAACACTTTGCACATTCACCTTGCAGAAGAGCGCAAAGACTTTGCAAGAGAACGCAAAGACTTTGCAAGAGAACGCAAAGTCTTTGCAAAGAGTACTAAAATTTGCTAAGTGCAAAGTGAGATTTGCAAAGAATATTGTGGAACAGAAACACTTATCACTTTGCCAAAAAATGGAATTTGATAAGTGCAAAGTGAAAAGTTCATAAGTTGTTTTGTGGAATAGGGCCCTTCCACAAAGCATTTAATCATCTTTGCATTTCTGTCTTATCACTTTTCACTTTGCATTGCTAATTAGATGTTGTTAAAATGAGCCGCCAAATAAAAATGGAAAAAAAACTTGCAGTGTTAAATGTGATTAAAGAAAAAAAAGATATTTTATTTGCTAGTTTTCAAAACAATAAAGTAAGTATTTTTATATAAAATTATTGTAAATATTTAGAACATTTTTAAGTTTACATTTCATTTTGAAGGTTAATAAATTAGATAAACAGGCTGCCTGGGAAGAAGTTTTGGAAAAAGCCCAATCCCTGGAACTGGCGTCGGCCAAAAAAACATGGACCCACGCGAGGGACAGCTTGTTTGGGCTCTGGATTTAAAATGAAATCAATCTTATTTAAAATGAAATCAACTTGGATTCGATTTAAACGAAAGCACTCTTTAAAATTAAAGTTTTGTAGTCCCGAAAAATTAATTCGGTCTCTATAATTTCTTGATATAACCGCGTTTTCACTATCGTCGAACAAAAACTCACGTCTTAACATTTTGAAAGCTTCACTAGTTATAACAATATGAATTTGCAAAGCGATCGTTTACCTTGCAAATTTTTGACAAACTTATCAAAATTTGCTTTGCAAAAATAGAATTTACAGTTTTTGTGGAACGAAACAGCATAATTATTTGAAAAGTCTTTGCAAATTACACTTTTCAATATTAACTTTGCACTTTGCATAAGAGAACGTACGTGGAACAGAAATTTTAAATAGAATAGAAAAATTGCAAAAACTTTGCAAATTACACTTATAAATTTCAACTTATCACTTATCAAATTTCATAGTTCTGAGGAACAGTAACTTTTGCAAATTGACGAAAAATTTGATAAGTGCAAAGTGAAAAGTTGATAAGTTGTTTTGTGGAATAGGGCCCAGCTGTTCTTTATTTACAAAATATTTAAAGTGTTGACAACTTTTTTGTCCCAAAAATCTCATCATTTGTCATGAAAAGCGCTAAAGAGAAAGAATTTTGTGAAAAAAGCACATAGTTGGCATTTAGTTATTTTTTTTGGGGGTTTTGGTGTTCGTTTTTTGTGTTTTTTCTTTTTTTAGAGTATTTTTTGTTAACTCTAATTTTACCGAACTTTACCCAAAAAGTAAGGAGGCAAACCTAATAAGAACATTAAAATAAACAAAATGATTGCATAAACAAATCTTGCCTAATTCGGATACTTCACGGCTTAGTATAATCAATTACGATATTGGACTATTGCCATCAAAACCCGGTGTCCATGATACATTTATTGCTCGTTGGTAGGGTGTCTCCAAGCGTGGTGCCTTGGAATTTGTATTTAGAAATGGTTCAATGACACTCAAACCAAGGAGTCCAAATTTTGGAAATGCAGTCAACATAAGACAGATCATGCGAGACAACATCGGAAAAAACACGCATGCATCGGCATAGAAATCCCCCAAATTTGCACAGATGGACAAAACAGGATTTCCATCTCAAAATCGATTTTCTTTTCTCTAAAATCCTGTTTTGTGCATCTGTACAAATTTGGGGATTTGTATGCAGAGGGATTGCGTGTTTTGTCCGACGTCGTGTCGCATGATCTGCCCGATGTTGACTGCGTCTACATGAATATGTGCTATCATCGGAAGCTCATACAGCTGGCACCCCTAACGAGCAATCCGATTGAAAGCCAATGCGTTGTAAATTACTTATAGCTGTTGGATGACCTTCGCGATACCAATCAATATTCTATGGTACTGTTGGATCACTAGAGACTTTACACTGCAATGATGCGGTAAGGCTCAAAAGCACAGTGATGTCAACTGCTGGATATTTATGATTTGTGTGCAAACTATAACGTTTTTGTTTCGATAAAGGAACATACACTCAGGGAACTTCTGCTTTAAAAATATGTAGTTGTTTGGGTTGTAATACAGTTTCATTATTTTTAATGTAAATGTAAGTCATTTGTAGAACAAATAAAATTTTTAACTAACATTGTAGTTCATTTAAAAAAACAACTCACATCAAATGACTGTTTTATGATTTTACATTCATTTTTTACAGTTGTTTTTTGTTATTTAAAAAAAAAAAAAATTTTTTTTTGGTTTATTTTTTACTACCATGTGGTTCATTTTTACTACAATGTTAGTCATTTTTTGAACATTAAAAAACAAATGACAATGTTAGTTGAATTTAATGAAATGTAAGTCGTCCTTTTTTTAAATGAAATTTCATTTGTTTTTGACTACAATTGCAGTCGTCTTTACCAACATAATTTCCTAAGTGTAGGATACAAAAACATACTGAACAAATTTATACAATAGAATCATACACAAAAAAAAGGATTTCTTCTATTGATGTCTGCTATTTAGGGGAATATTAAACAACAAAATACAAAATACAACGATTTGAATTTTGTTGCTTTAGGCACAGTGGCAAACATATTGATGACGTGATAGGAAATTAAATCATAAAGATTTGCATGCGCTATAAAATAGGCAAAAACGTTAAAAATATAAAAATCTAAATATATATATAAATACTTGAAAATTGTACTTAAAAACACAAATGTGGTATTCAAGGTGGGGTAATTTGGTACATGGGGCAATTTGGGACTTTTTCCCATACTAATGTTTTTACAGAATTTTTAACTATTGTGGCTGGTTCCTTAATAAATTATTATCACTTTGAGCAGTCCATATTTTAGGAGGCATATTTTTATTACTTTTATGTAGAAAAAAAAATATAATGCAAAAATTGGTGTTCTTACTTTTTGAAAAAAAAAAATATTTTTATTTACATTTTTAATCAGGTAAATATTAAAAATGATTGTTTCTGGTGTAAAGTGTTTGTAACCCAACACTGGCAGTCGTATTTAATTTTTTTATAATTAATTACTGAAGAATTGTTTTTAGTTTGTTTTTTACTGGAAGAAGAAGAAGAAAATATTTTTATTGAAAAATTTAACAGACACAATGTACAGCTGTTGACAACTAATTAGAAACGCACTTATTTTTAAGACTCTGTTTAACATTTCAACAAATATATGTATGTTTACCGTTACTTTTCCTCTATTTTATTTTTGTTTATGATTACTACTCTATTATTGACAAAATTCAATCAATTTTTGCTGTGCAGTTCATTATGTGTACCGTTATCTTTTTCAAAATTTGCGTGCCTTCTTACTTTTTATTTTTATTATTTGCGACAACTAATTAGAAACGTACACATTTTTGTTGAGTGGCGCTGATTAAAGCAAAAAGTTTTAAAAAGTCTTATTAAAAATTGTGAAAAATTAAGAAATATTTAAATTTTGGTAAGTATTATTGTGTTTTTTAGAGCATAAATATTTTTAATAATTTTTTTCAAGATTTGATATGGGAAAACGTAAAAGTTGTACTCCAGAGGAGAGAAGCGCTATATCAGCCCTTCGTTATGACGGAAAATCATATAGCGAGATTGCTGGACAACTCCAAAAAAATGGTTTTTGATGCTTTGCAACACCTTAAGCATCATAAAACATTTGCAAACGTTCCCCGAAAAAATAGGCCAAGGAAAACATCTGCTGGAGTGGACGTAAAAATTGTCAATATATCAAGAGCCGACCCAAGGAAGACGTCCAGACAAATTCAGCGCGAAATAAGGGAGCTAAAAATGTCCAAGTGTAGTCACACACCATATCCCGCCGTTTAGTGGAAGCTGGTCTATATGGAAGAGCAGCAAGAAAAAAACCACTTTTAACAAAAATACAGCGGAAACGACGGTTTGAGTTTGCGACGTCACATTGGGCCTAGACTGAACGTGAGTGGAAAACAGTGGTCTGGAGTGCTGAGACCAAAATAAATAGACTTGGTCCGGACGTAAACCGTTACGTCCGGCCCGCCTATAAATGAAGAATTTAATACTCGCTATGTTTCACGTGTTGTGAAGCATGTTGGAGGATCGATTATGGTCAGCGGTTGTTTTTCTTGGAATGGTGTCGGGCCAATTCATAAGATCGATGGAATTTTAATAAAGGAGCAGTACGTGGACATCCTTAAAACCAATTTGGTGCCATGGGCTGAGGAAAATTTCCCTGTTGTCTGAAAATTCCAACATACGGCCACGACCTTAGCATACGGCCAAGGTTACGAAAAAATTCTTTGATGATAATTGCATCGATGTTTTGGATTGGCCATCGTCAAGCCCAGATCTCAACCCCACAGAGCATTTGTGTGGTGACGTAAAACGGGCATTGAATGGAAAAATATCACAAATATGGCAAATCTCTTCACTGAATTAAAGGCTGCGTGGAAGGCAATACCAGTGGAGCGATGTCGCAAGCTTATTTGCTAAGCGTTCCGACGCTGTAATCAAGCAAAAGGGTTTTGCTACAAAATAAGGAAAAAAAAAATAAGTATTTAACAACATTATTTCACCATTTGTAACTGTCGTTTCTAATTAGTTGTCGCAACATTTTCTTTCTTTTTTTAGAGTTATTACAAGAAAGAAGGCGAAACTACGCAACACGCCCACATATTGTTAAGATTTAAAGTTTTTTTAAGTTAAATAATATAAGGAAAAATATGCATATTTTAGTTTTATAGTAGATGCAGAATATGAATTTTAATTAATAAAATGTTTAAAATTTTCGTTTAAAAAAATATCGTTTCTAATTAGTTGTCAACAGCTGTATATGCCAGACTGCCCCATTTTCATCCCCTCCAAGGACTCGTCAGTTGTTAGTTTATGTGTTAATTGAACAAAGTATTTTTTATTGTTAAATTTCTCTATATGATAAACTTTTAACTTAGTGTCGTAGTGAGTTTCAAGCCCACAACCATACTATAAACTAGTAGTATCACCTATTAGCGAGTTGAGCCTCGGTCAACACAGCGATGAGTGTGGCTAAGTGGAGTTTTGTCAATCACAGCATTCGTAATATATTGGTTTAATCAGAAGCGACAGAGTTAACTAATACCTATCAACAATTTATTTTTCAACGGGAAGGGATCCTCTTTTTAATCCTTTTATTTCATTGTGTATATTACGTATCGGTATTCGCAACTATTTAAAGATTGCAAAACCATTATCAGCTTTTGTGACCTTGGTCCTAAAGTGGTAACTTGGGACGTGTGGGGTAAATTGGAACGTGTAATTTAAGCTAATTAAACGCATCTTCATGTTGTTTGTTTGTAAATTATTATTTTATTTTAATATTTGGCCGCGAAAGTACAACATGAAAGCAACGAAGCCTATCCTGAAGTACGACTTACAAGGGAGGTATGCCGACCCGGGCCGTCAGATCTTAAGGAACTTCGGATATGCTGTAAAGAATACAAATTTAATTTGACTGATTTTGATTTTCAGAACTACACCATTTTCAATTGATGTGCTTATTGCAAAAACTTGATAAGCCACATTTTATATTTGGTTTATTTTTGCCTTTTAAAGTTGGAAAACATATTGATATACGAATATTTTTTCGACGTTTATACTCTAGGTACGTGTGGTAAGTGTTTAAGCTATACCTCTTCAAAAGTTTTAACTAATGTCTAGAAAACAGCGAAAACTATAAAATATTAAAAGTATCAAGTTTTTGCAATAAGCCCTTCAATTATCAATTGTATTTGAGATTTAAAATTTAATTTCAGAAACTATACATTGTATTTTAAAAATTATCAATTTCTTTTCAGAAATTACCAATTATATTTCAGAAATTGTTAAATGTATTTCAGAAATTGTCAATTATATTTCAGACATCATCAACCAAATTTGAAATTGGAATATCTCGGGAACTATTAGAGAGCACATACATGTTTTTTGTTAGCCTCTACTAGTAGATTACAAATGTGTTAATTTTTTTAAAAACGGATTAGCAACAAGAAAATGCCGAGCGCTCAAAATTTAATATGCAAAAAATTCCCTGTTTTGGTTGGTCATATTCCCACTCCGGGGGTTTGACGCGCTCAAAATTCGAAAACTTGAGCTCGATATTACGTCAATTGTGCCTGTTCCAAATTTCATTGCAATCGTATATAAGTTTATATACCCTTTTCTGTGTTCATGCTTTCTAATTTAATATTTCACTATTAAAGGAGTTTTTGCAAAATAAAATACCGATAATTATCTATATCAAAATATAACTATGTCATACTTTTAATATATTAAGTAGCAGAAATGTTTAAAATTGGGTAATGAAACATTAGCTTCACTACAAAATATATAACTCCACCCTTTAAATTTGATAAAATTTCTGAAAAAAAATATATATATTCAACAAAAATCGTCTTTTTATTTTTTTTGGTTTTTGGGAGAGAAAATGACAAAATTTTGAGAAAATATGCCAATTATTTCTTTTATTATAAGTTGTTTGTTTTTGCTGTTCATATCTGAGCATTATTTGAAAAAATACATCTACAGATGTCAGTGTCTTTTCTGCAACATCATTTTTCATTAACTTTTTTTTTGCTATTTTAACAGTTTTATTTCTATGAGTGTAAATAAATATAAAAAAAAAAATCAGCTCCATAAATCCCATTCTTGCCCCCTGACTTTTGTTGCCAAAAATTGTTTTTTTTTTTTCCTCCAAATTCTTTTTACCAATTTTGAGGACTTTTACACCCAAAGAACAGGTAAAAGCAGCCATATTTGCAGCCAATATTTTGCAGAAGATCAACATTAACAAACATGTTCTTTAAATACTTTAGAATTAGTTGAAAATGAAGTCAAATCGACAAAAATGTCATGTTATTTAAAATTTGTTTATTAAAATGCTGTATGTATCATTTAAAGCTGCTTTTAAAAAATTGTACAAAATAAAAAAACTTTAAAAAAAAAACAAAAAAAAAATATCGTCGGCTAGCCTTCAAATATTGCTGTGTGTTATTTAGATTTTGTTTATTGTGCACTGATAGAAATTACCTTCGTACTATTAATGAATGCCTTACATTAAGTTGCATTCATTGGTTTAATGAACAGCTTTAATTAAATTAATGAAAATTTCATTAACTAAATGAAATTTTCATAAAATCATTTGTACACTAGACATGTAGTTCTATCTAAATAAGCACATCATTTTGTTTTTGTTATTTATTTAAATCGGTAACGCGGTCTGTTTACATGTTGGTGGTTTAAGTAGTGTTCATGGAGATGTAAAAAATTGGAAAAATAAAATAAATAAATATAACCAAAAATAAATGTAAAGCAAGAAAATTCATTTAATGGAAATTATTTCATTAATTCAATGAAACTTTGTTTGGTTACTTTATTTGACCTCCGAGATCGTGCGATTTCACGCCGGTGGACTATTTTCTGTGGAGATATGTGAAGTCGCTAGTCTTCGCCGACAAGCCCGAAACGATTGAAAACTTGGTGGGCAACATTCGCCGCGTTATTGCCAATATATAAAACACCCTTTATTAGTGTACTCTTTAGCGCCCCACTCTTTAGCAAAAATTAAATCCGGAATTCTTTTAATGCAGTATTTTTGTAAAAAATGTAGTGAATCATTATGGCATATGATGCCAATAAAATATATTAAAATTATAATATAAATGCACTACTTGCAGGCAAGCCGAAGATATATCAAAGGCCCACTTGGGTGAACACTATTTTAAAATTTTATTTTTATTTAATAATTTTTTTATGCAATCAATTAGCTTTATTAAAATTGAGAAGAAAATTCTTAACGTTTAAATGTTTTACTTTTAAATTTTAAAAATTAAAACCAAAAGTTTATTTTTCGATCTTTTATCATACATTATGATGTGTGCAAGATTATTCGAGTTCAAGATCATTTGTTTTTTGTTAAACAAAAAACCGTGCAATATTTATTTATTTTTTGAGTAATAAATAAATATTGCACGGTTTTTTGTTTAACAAAAAACAAATGATCTTGAACTCGAATAATCTTGCTCACATCATAATTCTTAACGTTTGCAAAAATCCACTTGGATAATTCTTTGAAACTTGTTTTGTATTCACATTTTATATTAACTGAAAATAACATCTTATGGTGCGACACAATAGACCAGAAAAACCTGTGCATTCCCGTCAAAACTTTTTTAAAAAAGTAGTAGCGGAAATTAAACTTGATGATAGTTTTTACATGTTCATGTAGCAACACGAAAAAAAGGAAGATCCACTTTAGCGAGCAGGTGACATTAGTGAACATTCCCTTATAATTTTTCTTTAGGACAAAAAAAAAACTGCAACATAAGGCTTGTTTATAAATAGCGCATGTGCTGAACAAGTTAAATTTAATATAACACTGTAACGTATGAGTGTTTTTAATTAAGTCATTAAAAATAACACTCATCCATCACCTTAAAAAACAATCAAAATTGTTGGTAGCGTATGAGTGTTATTAATTAAAGAATTATAAAATAGCACTTATACGCCAAATAGTTATTAAAAAAAGTTATATTCCAAATAGCATATAACATTTTTTATCATTTTTTCTTAATACAGTAGAATGCGCTTATAACGAAAACCGGTTAGAGCGAACTTTTTTTTATAACGAACGATTTTGCTGGTGCCAACGCATTTACTAACCAGACATCGGTGTCGTAAATTACATTTCACATTTATTTACTTGCCCAATTTGTCATATAATTAATAATTTTAGACCTACGCTCACACTTGCTGGCTTAAACGCTTCCTTGGAAAATTTTCAATTTTGTGAATACCTGTCATGGGACATAAAACCAATATTTGTGTATTTACATATAATTGGGTAATTTTTCTGTAATTAAATACCAAGATCCCCATGTTTGGTGTTAAAAATTATACCAAGTTTCTAAGGAAGCGTTTAAGCCCACAATTGTGAGCGTAGTTCAGAAATTATTAATGATGTTGAAAAATTTAACAAGTGAATGATTGTGAAATGTAATTGTGACCGCCAATGTCTGTTACTAACATATGTTACTAACATACAATGAACACCGTCTATACCGAACTTTTTATGTAACGAACTAATTTTTTAGATTTTCATAAAAAATTTTACGCTTCCAAAACAAACATTAAAAATCAAAATTTTTATTATGAAAAATGTGCTGCAAATTTTGAAAAAAAACTTAAAACTTCACTAAAAAGAATTAAAACCTGTATATAACGTAATATAGTTGAAGAATTGTTTTAATATTACCAACAAAATTTAAAATTGAAGAGAATTTAAGACAAAAACTTGAAATTTGATTAATTTTTTTAAAATGTTTACAACGCTTATAGCGAACTTCGCTTATAACGAACAATATGGTCCGGCCCCTGCGAGTTCGTTATAACCGTGTTTCACTGTATTAAAAATTAGTCACTTGAGCGGTTTGTGCTCTAAGCCCCTCATATATCTTTAAATTTTCGTTTGAGCAACATTTTGTTATTCCAAGTTTAAACAAATTTTAAACAAAATTCGCTAAAATAATAATTAATGCTCATTACACAACTTCTTGTAAATCACACAAAAAAGCGATGTAAATAATCAGTGAAATTTGGCCTTTCATTTCTGCTCTTTAAGAACATATGCATCTTATGAAGCAGTATCAGTAAGAATGTAGTAAACGGTTTATACTGCTTCCTATTTTCTACTGAGCCATAACAATAAATTAATCTGATTTGTCCAAAATCAGTTTGAATACTAGCAAATAACACCGTTTTGTTTAAAATATTATCGAAATGTTACATAAATTGCATTTCTCGGCAGTTATACAAGAAAAATTGGTTGGTTTTATTAACAATAAATAATGTACACATTATAAAGTATCCAACACCATAGTTTTCTCTCCGATTATGTTATTTTTTCTTCAATTTAATTAATTGACAATTACTTTGACAAGCCGGTGACAACACACAATTTAAGTGATTTGTATCCACAATTTTGTTTTATGTATGAAGATGTAACAATTTTCCTTGGTTGATTTTTTTATGTCTTACAAGAGTTGTACTTTTTAGTATAATTTTCCTCGTCTCTACTACATCTTGACATGAAGCGACATCTACGAGTACTTTATTCTGAGTATATTTTTCAATCTGGTTGTCGTTCACACTATTAATGTATTTATCAGCAACATTTTTTAGCAAAATAAATCAGTAAAACATTAGTAAAGTATTAGTAAAACATTAGTTCAAAGCAGTTAAGTGCAGTATAAGTATAAATGAATTTTAGCTGAAAACTTAATTTTAGTAAAAAATTTGTTGCAAAATAATATGCTTGATTTACAAGACGTTTTACTAACTTTTCTACTAAATTATTATTTTTTTTTGAGTGCAGTTATTTTGCCCCCTACTAGGTAATGAGTCCACCCATTACTTTTCGGCTCATCTCCTGTAAAATTCAACAGTGAAGTAAGGTGTATTGTAATGCGTGGAGCTCAATGTCGATATATTACTTTACTTATTATTTGTTAAGGTTGGTTTTGCTGGGCATTACCACCAGAAACAAAGTTTCAAAAATTTAATTACAATTTCAATGTTATAGAAAAACCAACATTATAATATTCAATATTCAAACATTAATATTTTATCACATACATCCAGACCCATTCAAACAGGGTATAGACACTTGACTAAAAGGCAGAGACTCTTAATAACTGTTAAAGGTTTAATATAATTTCAAAAAAAATCACTTAACTAATGTTGTCTTATTACGATGTTCCATACATATACATTAGAGCGACTCGCCGAAAAAGTTAAAAAAGTGCCCCTCTGAAAATGTGAATTAGTTTGTTTTATGACTATTCCCAAAATATTTTTGGTCTAGAGGTCTTTTTTTTTCGTTTTTTGGAAAATTTTCGACTTTATCCCACTACACTATACAAGTTATGCACATCATATGAAAGCTTTTTTTTATGACATGAAGAAGCATGCACTATATACAGGCGGAATTCAGTGAAATGTAATTTTTGTTAAGGTTTTTTGACATAAAAAAAGTTATAAAATACTCTTTTTTTTGACTATTTGTTTTAGGTCGCGAAATTTTTCTTTCGCGAAGGCTCGCTAATAATTCAAATTGTTTCATAAATTTTAAATTAAAAAATAACAGTAATTGTTTAACTGTCACTATCAAATAACTGTTATTTTATAAACCTCTTTAAAAAAACGTAAACAATGCTCTACTTAAGAACTGGCCACAAGTGAATAACAAACACCACAATTAATTTACAATTTTTTATCATTAACAAGTAGATTTTTCATACATGTTATTTTTTTTCAACAGTAATCCGAAAAAATAAAAAATAAAAGTTATTAATGTTTTAAATTAAGAAAAACAAAATAATGTTTTATGTTAAGCCACCTTATTTGACTTTGCTAATTATTTATTCAATATTTCAATTTAAAAAATAATGAAAATTATTTCGGATGCATTTCGACTTTTGTCATCCTCAGCGAGTACATTTAAACTAAAAACTCAAAACAATATTCGTATAAATTTGTTAAAAATAGTTTGACAAACAAAAAGACAAAAAATGAAAATAATATATAAATTAAAGTTTTTACGATTTATTTTGAAATAGTTCGATTGTTTTGAATAGAGGTGAGCGTATCGGTGCTTCCATAGTGTTGATTGAAATGCTTCTATTCAAATATATGTAAATGCTCTCGTAGGCATCTAGTTTTTTAGGTTTATTTACTTGTTGTTTCAGTTTAACGTTATCAATATTCCATTGTGTGTGGTCATTCTCAAGTGCGTGTAGAGCGACCGCTGATTTTGTTGTTTGTCGTTTTTGTATATTTGTCAAATGTTCCTTATAGCGTATTTCGACATTTCTTTTTGTTTGGCCAATGTATTTTTCTCCACATACACAAGTTATTTCATAAATTCCAGATTTTTTCAAATTATCGGTTTTGTCTTTTAAACGTACAATAAAATTTTCGATTTTATTGTTGCTACTATGGACAATTTCAAATTTGTGTGTTTTTAAACACTTTTTTGAGTTTGTTTGTCATCTCTGGAATGTAAGGGATAGTTATTCTTTGTAAAGGTTCTTTATTTGGTGATAACGATGTTGTTTTTTTGTTTTGAAAGTTGTTTTGAATGTAATTTAACTAAATTGTCAACCATTTGTTCTGAATAACCATTGACTATAGCTGCATATTTGATGTATTTTAGTTCATCCATGTAATTTTTTATGTTCAATGGTATTTTACATAAACGGTGAACCATACTATGAAATGCTGCTCGTTTGTGTGATATTGGACAATGTGAGTCAGAAGAAATATAACAAGGTTTGTTCGAAGGTTTTCTGTATATTGAAAATTCTATGTTACCAGTTGATGTTCGATGTATTCGTATATCTAAAAATGGTAATGAAAAATTTTCTTCTTTCTCGACGGTGAACTTGATTGTTTCATATCTTGTGTTCATGTGATTCAAAATTAATTGTTCACTATTTCTTTTTATCACTGCAGCGACATCATCCACATATCTAAACCAAATTCTTGGGAGAAAATTTTCTTCTTTTAATTTCATTTCAAAATGTGACATGAACAAATTTGCTAAGAAAGGGGATAGAGCATTTCCCATTGATGTTCCATTTTTTATTATGTAAAACTTACCATCAAATTGACAAATATTTTGATCCATGCATAGTTTTGTCAATTTTAACAGTAAATTTCTTTTCTTTTCACATGGTTCATGTTTATTAAGCCAATTGTCAAGGATTAATAATGTCTCTGGAATCGGTATGTTTGGAAATAAACTCACTACATCAAAGGACACAAACACTTCATCATCTGATAATTTTTCGTTTTTCATTTTGTCACAAAACTCGAAGCTGTTTTCAACAAATAAACCTTCTGGTTTTGGATAACGACTAAAAATATCGACTAACCATTTCGAGATGTTTTCTGATGGTGCATTGCAATTGGATACGATTGGTCGCATTTTTAAATTTGTTATGTCTTTATGAGTTTTCGGTAAACAATATAATTTTGGTAGAGATGGATTCGGAGTTGATAATTTCCATTTTGTTCTAGCGTCATAAACTGTTTCTATCTCTTTCATGACTAGGGTTGTAGCTCGTATCATTGAAGGTAAAGGGTTTTTATTGATTAATTGATAATTGCACGTATTTATTGTTTCAATTACTTTCTCTTTATATTGTGCTTTGTCCATGATAAATAAATCTACTTTGTGATTTGTTAAAATTTAATTCAAACCTGTTAGGGTCTCTGACAACAAATATAATATTTTGTCAATGACTTATTTTTAAACTTTCTTATATTTTGTTTATTATTTTTTCTACCAACTCTTTATGAACTGTATATAGAAAATGATCCTCATCTAAACTTTTGTTCGAACTTTCTAAAGGTGTTTTAGAAATATTTAAGATGTTTACATAGTCTATTTCTTAACCCACTAAAGAGAAAATTTAATATTTTCTTATAGAAGTGTGATTTAATTTTTATTAAAAACAAAAATGATGTTTTTTTCGACCTTTAATTGTGCAATGAAAATGAAAATTATTCAAGTTCGAGGCCATACTCTGTATTTCTTTATTAGGATATTGTCCTAACAAATAATCTACAGAGTTTTTATTTTCAAATATATTAATTGACAACTTTCAGGAATGTGTTGATAGATCTATTTCGGGAATTTTCTAGGTTCCCATCATCAGAACACATTTTGAAAGAGGTAACAATCCCATGCAAAACATCAAGTATTCATATTAACTAGTTTTCTCACTAAATGAGAACTAATATATGTGTTCGAAGTTAAAGATTATCACCATTGATCAAAAAATAAATCGAAAACTTGTTTTTTGTGTGTAAGGTCTACCTTTGGTAGATAATCAATACACGAAGTCGTGTTTTTTCTCCTTTTTATTTGTACACTTGTTTTCTTATAGAAAACAAAATTTACTAAATATTTTATTTAAAACATTTTCGTGTGCCGTGCATACGAGTAGTTTGAAAACAAGAAAGTGTCGAAATCAATATTTCTTAAAATTTCCAAAAATTATTAATTTAAAAAAAACATAGCTTTCGAGAATCTAAAAACTTATTTGTGTCGACCAAAAGCACGTGCTAATTAACTCAAAGTAGACCTGAAATTTTAACTTTAATGTCAAGTCCGTACCTAAGTCAATAGACAGACACAAATTATTCTATTAAAATACCGCATTCGACATTTCTTTTTTAAAAAAAGCACAAAAAATATTATTTTTGGTATTTATATTTATCTTAAGGAGAGGAATGATATTTTCCAAAAGCTTCTCTTTTTTTATGCATTCCTGGTTAAAAATGATTTTAATATACTCTAGTATAATGTGATGTCATTAAATCTTATTTTGTGTGGTTAATGAGACATCACATAACGCTGAGTATTTTTATATATAATTTCGTCAACATTAAGTAAATTATACAGATTAGATCTAATAACATTGGGAATTTTCTCAATCAAATTAAATAAACTTTTAAATTGATATATATGGACTAAAAATATATATATATTTTTCGTGCGTCCCGGTAGGCTAGTTGGTAGCGTGCTGGCTTATCAGTCGTGGGTTCGATTCCCACCAGAGGCACTGGTCTGTTTTCGCTACAACGCGCCGAAGGTCATAGTAGCTAGTGCTCGGTTAGGGTAATAGTATATAATTTGTAACTATATGATTATAAATTAATAAAAAACAATATATATATATATATATTTATACTCAGTTTGATAGGAAAATTGATCCAATGTTATTAGATCTATTAATTTGTATAATTTAATTAAAGTTGAAGAAATTATATATCAAGATATATCATGTTATGTGATGTCACATTAACCATGCACAATGAGATATAATTATATGAAATTATACAATATTTTATTAAAACCAATTTTACTAGGGTTAGTTTTCGAAATTCATTTTAAACCTATTATGGCTTATATAGCCTAAGGTAAGCAATGATAAATATTTTTATGGAAGAATTTATAGTTAGTTTTTAGTACCCCGAGCAGGTGGTATAAATTTCATCGCAAAACAGAGTAATACCGTAAATGAGTTAAACATTCAACATGCACAAATATACATATTTTAAGTGTGTCACTAGGAATATGTTTGTAGTGTACACAGGAAGTAAACATATTTCTTTTAAAACTTCAAAAAAAAAACAGTGCATACAACAAAAAACTTTTAACTTATCCACACATATTCTGCAGTAATTTTTGCCATGTTAACAACACCCTTTAATAACACTGTGCAACAATAAATTGTATCCTTAACGAAACTAAAGGAAAATAAAAGTTGACTATCAGTAGACCAAACAATTAAGAATGTAAAAGATTGTTTGATGCACACAAAAGTACACTAAAAAAAAGTCAGTTAAGTCATCAACATTTTTGATGGAAATATCCTTGCAGAAAAATGGCTAATATCTAATTTACAAATTTTTTTTGGTGATATTAGTAATTTTTCTTCAAGGATCCTCCCAGCAAAAATGTTGCTGACGGTGCCGTGCAATAAAGCCATCGGTAATAAAGCCATATGGCTTTATTTCTCATAACATTGAGAAATAAAGCCATATGGCTTTATTACCAAATGAATTGAGAAATAAAGCCATTATGGCGTTATTGCTCTTGAAAAAAGAAAAACTCTAGATTTTCCTTTTACAAAATGCATAAACTTTTTTTTAAACATTCTGTAAAAGGGAAAATCCTTAGTTTTTATTGAAAAAAGAAAAACTATATATTGCTCTTATTTCTTTTTAAAATGAGAAATAAGGCCTTATTTCTCAAAATTGAAAATTTTGAATATGACTTTATTTCTCAATGCGTTTGGTAATAAGGCCATATGGTTTTATTACCCATTACGTTGAGAAATAAAGCCATATGGCTTTATTACCGATGGCTTTATTACACGGCACCGTTGCTGACTGCACTGACTTTTTTTTTGAGTGTATGTTTCTACCCATATATGATTATTTACAAGACCACGTATGGTCATATATGTTCATATAGGATCACATTTTTGTTTGGCTAATATATTTCATTAAAATGCATTAAATTAATTGAAAAATTCACCTGAAAATCCCAACTTTAAAACCCTTACAAATGACATACTAATAATCTATTGACATACTAATAATCTATTTTCATTTTCCGTAGGTTTTATTCGGGATACAATCGGTGACCCCAAATTTGTTGCACAGTGTTATCAAACCAATGGTAGCAAACACCGACACACTCGCACACACATTCATGTGTGCAGAATTGTGCATAAAAAACTTTACCATTATTATGCAACACATACTCTGCAGTAACTTTTGCCACGTTAACAACACCGTTTAATAATGAACACACACTCGCACACACATTCATGTGTGTGCCCGTTGGCAATGACTTGAAAGCAGCCTTGACAACGTGGTACACTAACTATAGTAACTCGTTAAAGATACTTTGCCGACAGTCTAAGCAAATCGTTTCCTGAAAATTGTACACAACGATCTGAGCGACATTATCGCTCATATTGTCGTTGACGATCGAATTGACGACAATTTTTTGCTATATTATCGTTATTATCGAAGAATTCGAATAGTCAAATTTTCGGTCGATACCAATTAATTTGTAAGTCCCGACGTATTGCGGAAAATATCGTATAAGCACATATGTTAATACGAACTCGCTTAAGATGAACTTAGGTTAAAACGAACTGTTCTAACAGTCCCACATACAACATTTTAAATACCTGAGTAAAAAAAGAAATTATGTGGTGGCATATCTAATTTGATAGGGTCCGATACTCTAATCTTGTGATCTTGTCGCTAAGCTTGTTCTCTATAATATAATATAGGCGACAAATTTCTTTACTTTGCCAACAGGGATGGCACAAAGAGAACTTTTCCATAACATGAAACCAAGCAGTGACCTACCCAGGGGGGGCCAGTGTCCAGCAGAAATGATTTCGATTTTTTTACAGCCATAGAAATATACCATTAAAAATAGCAGAAAAATCTTCTTAAAAATAGTCCAAAATTACGTTACAGAAAAAACTGATAAAATTATAAAATTTAACTCAAATTTAACAACATTTTTGTAGATTTAACGGATTTTTTGTTGCTATTCTTACTTAAATAATACTTAGAAAAAAAAATTGTATAATTTTAGCAAGTCATATTACGAACTAATTCTTAGTAGTTTTAGCAAAAATGTCTACTGGCTTTTTACTGTTAGTACAAATACTAAATAAAAGTACTAAAGAATTTGTATAATTCAATGAATTTTCATCAGAAATGTATTGATTTTTTTCAAGTTGCAGCATTAATAATACGAATTTAGAAATGTTTTTTTTTCGATATACTCGTACAAATTCAAATTATTTTAACAAATTCTGCTAGCGACAATCGTAATAATTTTAAACTCATTATTACTACAAATGATTTTGTTAAAATAACAGGTTTTTAGTTGTTTGTATATTCGTACTATTGATGAACTGATGAATTAAGGGAAATTTTCTATGATGGTGTAAAAAAAAAAACTAAATTTTTAGCATCATATAAAAATAACGCATTTTTAGAGATTTGCTGGTTTTCCAAGTAAAATATGATGCTAAAAAAATAACATGTTAACTGACTTAAGAAAACGGGTTTCCGAATATTCGAAAATGCTAAATATTCGGAAAAGGTTCCGCTTTGGAAATAAAAAAACCTGTTAACCGAGTTTCGCTTACGGTTTTGAACACTCTAAATATAGTCAAATAATAATAACTAAGTCGTGCGCCCCGGTAGGCTAGTTGGTAGTGTGCTGGCTTATCAGTGCGGGGGTCGTGGGTTCGATTCCAACCAGAGGTACTGGTCTGTTTTCGCTACAACTCGCCGAAGGCCATAGTAGCTAGTGCTCGGTTAGGGTAATAGTATATAATTTTTAATTATATGATTATTAATTAATAATAAAAAAAAAAAAATAATAATAAATAAAAAAAACTATGGCAACCAAAAAAACAGCTCTAAAAACACAGTTTAAATAACTTTTTATTTTTATTTATTAAAAATGTCATAACTTTTTATTAAACATTTTACTACAAATACAATTTATATAATACTAGCTGAAGTGCCCGGTGTTTCCCGGGTCAACTGTGATTTTTGAATGCAGAAAAAATTTTAATCTAGGAAATAGACGACTTAACTCTGTTGTGTTTTACAGAATCAGTTAGGATTTTAATGTTGAACTTTAAATTAAAGATTCCATTTGAAATTTATGAAATAAGGTTACAAATCCAACAATTATTTTATCTTTAAAGATGTTGAATACAAAATGATGCTTTCAGTAGCCATTCACGACTATAAATCAATGAGCTTAATCAATAAAAATGTGTTATATTGATTTTAGTGCATGGTTTCGAAAAAGTTTATCCTTAAAGAAATTTTTTATGTTTTTTTTAATGGGCTTGTTATTGCCAAAAACGGCAAGGAAAAATAAAATTTTAAAAAATGAAATCATAAAGACATTGCTCAAAAATCAGTAGGTATTTTATACGTAGGAAAAAAATTCTTAAAAACGAAATGGGTTTTAATAAAATGTTTTGATTGGATTTAATACTTTCAAATTAAAAAAAAATAAGCTTTATTAAAAATAGTGGAATTTTTGACGTTGTTGATCAAAAGTCGGTATTGAAGTCGGCTATGGTAATGAAACTTTTACTAAGGCCTTAATCGGGAAACGTAGAATATATGTGAGAAGGCCTTTAAAATTTTCTCAGAAGTTTGTATTCGAAAAAAAGTTGAAAAAGGTGAAAAAAATTTTAATTTTACATTTTTTGTCAAAAGTAGGCGTAGAAGTGGGCATGGTCGATGAAAACTAAACTACGGTCTAAGCTGAGGTCCGAGGATTATTTACGCCAAATTTGAGGAAAATCCGTTGAGAATTGCAAATTTGCATAGAGAACAAACAGAAAATGAGTTTGATATATATAGATTTATTCTTTGGAACTTCGTCAGTAAAACAAAGGTGAAATAGAGAAATTGTTTTTCCTAAGCTACAGAGTTCAAATAATATTATTTTTATAATTTATAATATTTTTTTTAATACAATAACTAGTACCATTCAATTTTCAACTAAAAAAAATACTTCAATACTACAATATCGATTGGTAACACGTAGCAAAAAAGCTCTCTTTTAAAACAAAAAGCTAAAAAAGGCGACTTCTTAAAGAAAAAATCTAAAAGTAGCTTATATTTACAAACTAAGCTTAAACAAGAAAACATCAAAAAATATAATAAAAAAAGCTCTAACAAATATAAACTGTTGATAATTTCATAACTTATATTTAGTCTAAATAATTATATCCTTTCAAATAATAAACAAGCTCTAGCTTATTTTTGGTTACCCTAGTAATAACTATTATTTATTTAAACTTCCAAGGGACCACCGCTGATTGATGTGCTCCGATTGATATAGAATTTGGATAAGTGTTAGATAAGAGAAACTTAATAATATTGGGTATCTTTTTACTGCCAATTTCACGTTCAATGGTTAAAATTTGGGGTCCAAAATATAAAAAAATGCTTTTTTCAAGAAACAATATTCGAATTTGTTATCAAATAAAATACAAATTGGTATTAATCTTCCCATTGGAGTACTAAAAATATCAAAAACTTTTAATACAGAAAAGTTTCAGGCAACTTTGAAATCCATTTTTACCTTGAAAATGTTATTGACCCCTTACGTTTCCTACCAATTTTTTATTACTTTTGTCTCCTTTATCTTATATCCGAATTACAACAAAATTTGTAAGAATCACAGAAAAAACTATTTCAATTATCCTAACTAACTATCTAATATTTATCATACAAAATATCACGAAGCAAAATATTGGGTACGCCACTGCAACCAACTGTTAGTAGCTTGTTGAAAATGTTTTCCTTAGAGTTTTTTCTTACTATTTTTTGTTGTGGAAAATTATTTACTAATCGCATGCCGTGACTCTGTATAAGTGTTACACATACACAACGACACGCTAACAGAAATAAAGTGTATATCTTACAAAAAGTTGTATACACCTCTCCTACATTTTAAACAAAAATTGTGTAAATCAAATATTTTAATTTTACAACATGTGCAAAGTAAATATTATATTATTTAGTGACATACTGAACATTTTTACTTCTCCGAAGACGAGGCCAAACCTTAGGTCAAATTTAGAAAGTTTGCCAGAAACCTAATTGAATCATATTAATTAACAATTTAATTTAATTTCCAAAAAATTTAATTCAACTTTTTATCGTATCGGTTCATAATCTCAATAAAATTTTAATCATATCATATAAAAAATCAATTGAGTCAGCAGAATTTTTGCTTGGACTTTTCCTGCAGAAAAATTCCTAACATCAGCTAAAGAGAAAACAAGCGAACTGATTATTAGCAAAAAATTTGTTAATTTCTCAAATAGTGTTGCAGATACTTAGTTAAATGCGAATGAAAATCAACTAGTTGAAATTAACAAATTTTTTTTTGCTGGATCTTAGTAGATTGACAAAAAATAAAAAACTTTTTTTTTTTATTTTAGTTAATTTATTTTGCTAAAATTTAATTTATTTTGTTATTTATTCTGTTGAATATAGATAAAAATGGCAGATTCAAAATTGCGAAATAAACAAAATAATATTTTAATTAAATAACAAAAGCAGGTTCAAGTCACGGTCAGGATTGCATTTAATAAATAAAAATTTCATATATATGCAATCAAACAATAAAAACCATAACAAATAATTACAGTATTGTCAAAAGGATTACTGATGAAGGTTGTGTTACCAGAAACTGCGCAGTCTAATTCAATAAAAATTTACAATGTAGTTATGATTTTTAGAAAAGTATGCTGAATCTTCTCTACCACGCCTATCTCAAACAATTGAAAATATGTGCATATTAATTATAGTATTAATTGCACACTGTCTAAGAAGACGATGAATAAAATTCAAAAAAATCCCCTACAAAACATAATATTTCCCAATTACTTACATGCATGTATATATGTTAGAGTGTCTCATTTTAAGGCTTAAAAAATATGCAAGATGCACCCCCTAAACATAGATTAGATTCGATTTTAGTTCTTTTCGGTTACATTTCTGTTTAAAATTTTGTGTAAGTCCGTAAATAGATTTATCTTAACGAATTGTCAGAAAAAGTTATTGAAAGTACGAGTATTGATTTATTGCGATTTCACATGATTTTCTATTTTTCCATAAAGTTTTCTTAGTGGAGTTAATGCAAATATTGAAGCAAGTCATTGTACACGCAAAAAATAAACTAGTGTAATTATATGGAAGTCAGCTTTGTAATTTGTATATATAAACAAATTACAAAGTTGATAGAATTTCTATATGTCAAGTAAAAATCACCGCAGTCCAAGTAAAAATTACATATATAATTTCTTTTGTATAATTACAAGTTCCCTTTGTTGATGATAAGTACTATTGTACATAATTCACTTTTTTCGCCCTCCAATTTATACTATTTTGTAGGTTACCCAATTTTTTTTTTTCTAACTTTTTAAAGTAAAATATTAAAACTATCAAAGCATCAGTTAAACAAGATACCAAATGAGTTACTTGACCGATATAAAAAAGAAAACAATGAAACTTGACTGTGAAGTGCTTACCAAAAACAAAAAGGTAAAACGGAAAGCAAAAAAAAAACGGGGGTTGTTTTTTTCCATAAATCATAAAGTCTACATTTTAGAAATAAAAAAGCATTAAAATTAAGAATTAAAATTTTTCATTTAATTACACTATTAAAAGGAGTAGGAGATATTTGAAATTGGTACGTATTAGAGTTAAAAAAAATTGTCGTTGATTTTAATGAATTTTTATTTTATTGGTTTGCCTTTTAGGGTTTTCATACAAATTGTTACGCTTGTAACGAACATGTTAAAAAAATCTATTTTTTTTTTTTTAAATATTCTGCAAATTTTAAAAACTTAAGTTTTTACTTGAAGCTTCAGCAAAAAAGATTAAAACCTGTATGAAACGTAATTATATGGAAGAATTGTTTCATTGTTATAAACAAAAATTTTAAAATTTGAATAATGTAAGTCAAAAACCTGTCATTTTAATAATTTTTTTAAATGTTTACCACGCTTATAGCGAACTTCGCCTATATATATACATATATATTTCCTTTATTTATCTAAATATAAAAAGAATTACATTTCTGAACACCATAAATACTTAAATAAAGTTCTGTGTGAACATAGGGCGTCAACAAATTTTCTCCATCTGATTCTATCTCTGGCAATTGTTTTTGTTTGATTCCAGGATACTCGAGCAAGTAAACATTCTTGTTTAAGGCAACGAACCCAGGTGTTACGGGGCCTACCTTGGCGGCGTTGTCCTTGGGGGTTCCAGTCGAGGGCTGTTCTTGCAATTTCTGTTTGTGGTCTTCGCAATATGTGGCCTATCCACGTCCACTTCCGTTTACGAATATCAATGTGTGCTGGCAAAGAGTTTGCTCTTTGGAGCAGAGCTTCATTTGAAATACGATCTGGCCAGTGGATGTTAAAGATCTGTCTTAGACATTTGTTGATGAAAGTTTGAATTTTTCTAGTGATAGCTTGCGTTAAGCTCCATGTGGTGCAGCCGTAAAGTAATACTGACTTCACACTGCAGTTAAAAATGCGGATTTTGGTTTTCCGAGAAATATTATTTCTTCGCCAAATTTTAGATAAGGAAAAGAAGGCTACTCGAGCTTTATTAATGCGATCGGTAACGTCAGCATTTGAACCACCATCCTTAGTTATCTTGCTACCAAGATAACAAAAAGCATCCACATCTTCAATACGTTGGTCATTTATTATTAATGGGGTAACGATATCTGTACCTATGCGCATAAGTTTTGTTTTACTTATACTAATTTTTAAACCAACTTTTTTGGCGTTTTTAGAAAGACTTGTGAGTTTAGCTTCTATATCCGAGAAGCGATGGGCCATTAGACATATGTCATCGGCATAGTCTATGTCATATAGAAAATCAGACAATGTCCAACGAATACCGAAAAGAGCGTCTCTGTTGGTTTGTTCGAATACGCAATCGAGCAGTAGCAAAAACAACGTTGGAGACAGGACACAGCCTTGACGCACACCTGTGCCTGGAACAAACGACCGACTCTCATTCCCATTGAAACGTACCCTACATTGAGCGTCCCTATATAGCTCACGTATCACGTTTACTATTTTATCAGGAATTCCCTTGTAGGTTAATGCAGACCACATAGAATTTCGGGATATAGTGTCGAATGCACGTTCAAAATCGACGAAAAGTAAATAAAGAGGGGTGTTATACTCAGCGGACTGTTCAATTATAATGCGCAAGGTATTAATGTGGTCAGCACACGAACGAACTTGTCTAAAACCAGCCTGCTCACCACGCCTATAACGAACAAAATTGTTCGATCCCTACGATTTCGTTATAACTATGCTTCACTGTATTTAAAAGAAACAATTTTTATTTAATATCTTGCTAAGAAACACATGTGGTTAATTTATTTAATACTTAATGGCTTAGGCCCGATTACTGAATGTCCACTTTAACTGGCACATTTGTTGTTGCTTCACATCTAAATTTTCAATTTAACTGTTTGTTAAATTTTAGTTTTGCATTTAGAAATCGGGCCTTAGAAATTATTGGGAATTTATTTATTAATTGTTAACTTACGAATGACATGTATTTGTCAATCAATAAAACGTTTTTTATTTCATTGTTATCTTTTGGATATAACTTTATGAAATTTTCAATTCCCTTTAAAGTGTGAGTTGGTATAAATTATTAATTTAACCCGTTAAGGCTAAAATTGAAACCAACGCAGAAAAAATATTGCTTGAACAAAAATTTTTTTGAAATAAAATTTAATTTCAATTAAATATTTTCATTTATCAATTAAAAATTTAATGAAAAATGCGAACAAATTAAAAATCTTTGAATGCTGATTTTTTAAGCTTATAATTCTCATAATCTTTTTGCTAAAAGTTAACGGTTAAAAAGAAAAAAAAAACATAAGTTCAAAGGTCACATGAATAAAAAAAAATTATGAAATTTTAATTATAATAACATTTATTGTAAGAATTTTCCGACCATTGTTTTTAATTTTTTAGCAAAATTTGGTTAATTTTTATTTGATTCAAATCCAAATTAATTAATTTTTATCAGAGACAGCTAAACAAATGAACTCAATCAAAAAGCACAAACTTTTACATGATTTAAATTCCAATAATTTAAATCTTTGTTTGTTAAAATCTATGCCAATTTCTCCTTTGATATTTTCTGTAATAAATCATTCCTGTGCCATATTTTTTCGTGTTTGAACAACACGACATACTTTATTAAATAATTCAAACTGATTCAGCATGACTTGCTAAAAACTGTATTTAAAAATTCATTAATTATACGTACAACGAATATTTAGTAAAAACATAATACCAAGTGTAGTGATAAGAAAAACTTAATTTAAACAACGAATTCCTCTTTGCGTCATTTTTAAATACCCTACACAATGCTATGAAATAAAAGTGATAAAAGTTTAGCTGATTAAGGACACGTCATAGACCGGCTTTACAGATTTCATCCAAACTGCAGATATTTAGAACAAACGTTTACTAGTGGAAATATTAGCAACCGAACTTAAAACTCTGACACAATATGATTCCTAAACGGTTGCAGATGATTTGAAAAATTATATTTTGTACAATTTTATGGACAAAAAAATATGAAATCTTAATTTTTTAAGTTAACCATTTTACTCAAAATATTTTGCACTAAAAATATCGTGGTTTTTTGGCATTTTTTTTTTAATTGTGATATTGCAATACTACCATTATAATTTTGATAAGTGATGAAGAATTTCAATAATGTTTTATGTTGACATTGCGTATTTCAAAAATTAATGGCTGTTTCGGTCAGATTTTAAAAAATTCTATTACAAAGAGAAATATACTTTCCGATTTTCTCATCAACGTAATGGAAAAAATATCAATTTTTCGGTTTTTTCATATTTTTAAATAATTTTTGAAAAAATCCCATCGAAAAGGTCAAAACTGGTTTTTTAAAATTATTATTTGGCAACTCTGGATAACAATTTTTCACTTTTTTATTTACGTTTTCAGTCATGATGTGCAATCATTTTATGGTTTTTTAGCCACTTACAACAGAAGTCGCCCGATGTGCTCTCTCAGATCTTAATGAGATTTGGATATGTGATAAAGAAAACAAAAATAGGGGACATGTATTTTTTTATCGCCTAACCTCACGTTTAAGGGTTAAGAGGTGGGGTCAAAATTAGTACATTTTGTATGGAAACATGCCTAAAACTAATGAAATTCAAATTTTTTTTGAATATTTTTATTTAATTATTTGTAGAAACATGATTTAGAGTCTCATAAAGCACCTCAAACATGTTACATATGCGTCGGATTTAATTTGATTACGTAAAGAGTTTCACAATTTCAAAGCACTAACAAAAACCAATCTCGAGGATGATAAATAAATAATAAAAAGCCGGAGTGTTAGTATTGGTCGTGGGACTTGATCTGGACATATTTGTTATCCAATAAAAATATCAGGCTCCTTCGATTGTATAAGTAATATTTCTAAATTTGGAATATTTAGATATGAAGTTAAACTGCATCCCCAGATGTGAAAGTAGTATTTAGATATCCGATCATATTTTCTCTTGCTGAATACATATCTAGCACAATTATTCATAACCTTTCGTAATTTATTATTTGATTCAGCATCTAGATTTCCAAAAACAATTGCTCTATAAATTAAAATAGGTACAATTAGCGTTCTTACCAATTTTAGGTTTATGTAACTCGGCACAAACGCTGATGAAGACCACAGTTTCCGTAGAGCGCATTAATATGATCTTTACAATTAAGCTCAGAATTAATTATAAATCCAAGATTTTATACAAATATCATATATCTAACAAATGCCTGTTTGCAAGTTGATATCTGGCAATATCGCAGCAGAACACCTACCGATTATTAATGCTTGTGTTTTCGAGGCGTTAATTAAAAGAATGTTTTTCAAAGACCAACAGCAAATTTCGTTAAAAGTATAAACAATTTTTTTATGATCTTTCAGCTAAAACTCTTAATTTTTATCTGCCAATAGTCGATATTTCATAAAAATAACACTATCAGCCAACATGAAAGTTTTCCCATTTGTCACTTCCCGAATTTTTAAGAGACATTTTCATGCAATTTTTTCGACTTTGTAAATTTGAAGACTTTTTACGGGTGTGAAAAAGTCTTCTATACCCGCCTATGAAAATCAATTTGATGCACCTCTTATATGGTTTTAGCTATATATTGTTTAAGATGGCTCCTTATTGGATATTTAAATACCCAAATTGCCAGGAATGGGTCAATAGCAGAGAGACCCAATAGCGATGCTTCTCTTGTTAGTTATCTTAATTCAGTAAAAAAGTATACATAGATGTTTAAAGGCATCATATTTTTCATATGAGGGTGTCCCTTGAAAATAGATTTTTCATTACATTTCCCATTATTACAAATGGTTCCAAATGGAAGAAATCGATTTTTTAATCTGTTCCGAAAGTTGGCCGAAAATGGCATATTTTGTAAAGAAGTGTATTACTATTAAAAACTCCCAAAACTCTACATTTCGAAAAAAAATTTTGTGTCATTAATTAATTAAAATCAACAAATCGATATTTTAAGAGACATCCTAATAGTTATATTTTGGTAAGTGGAACAATTTATGCCTTATACTACGTTTGCACTGAACGTGGTTTGGAAGTGTTTCGTAATAAAACATGTTTTCATGCTTTCCCACACATGTCTTCCCACAAGTGAAAACATAGCATTAATCTATTTTTTTTATGTAATTTTAATGCTGTAGAGTGCGTAAAAATTTGTGTAAATTTACATAAAATGTGTAAATATACACACAAAATACTGGAATAACTAATTTACGCATTTATGTCTGCAAAAATACACACAAATGAAAATGACAGAAGAAAAGGAAGTAAAAACAACGAAATGGCATCGTTTTGTTAATTCATGTTTTTACATATTTTGCTACAAGTAAATATTTTTATATATTTTGATATAAATGCATATTTCGACATATATTGATACATATTTATTATGTTATTATTATTTTGCATTAAAATGCATGATTTTTAAGGATTTCTTTTTTATATATTACTAAAATCAGCTTTTAACAAAATTTATAAATATTATATTTTTTTTTCAAATTTAAAAATAATTTTTGATACTAATTTTTTTTACAATATCACGACGACAGAAACAACAGAATAATACTCATTCCTAATTTCCAAGAAAAAAAATTACTTAAATTCTGACAATAATGTTAAAAACGTTTAAAAAATAAATAATAAATTCATATATTTAAATCTTAAGTTCATATTTTACGTTTTTTATAGCCAATGTTATGTACATTAGGTTGTCCCGTCCTTGAATGAGAAAAGTGTTTTTTCGAGCTACACTTTCGCAAGAGGTATCAAAATATGCGTAATTTTACACAGATTACGATAAAAGAAATAAAAATCGAATTACGTGCCATCTTGAGGGCTCTACTTTTGAAAACGTTTTTACAAACCTAAACCGTATGCTTCAAATAATAAAAAAAAAAACGAGATGCAAATTTATTTTATTAATATATTTTATACTTGCAATTAATGTAGAAGAAAATAAAATTGATAATAAATGACTAAAACTTAAAATTTAAACATAATTTTTGGGCCAAAATTTGGCATTTCAGCTCGTGATTTCAACCTGGTTCTAATAAGGCCATCTCTAGAAGCAGTGTTAGTTACACTTTGAGAGGCCTCTGTTACCAGTTTAACACATCTTTCCACAGCTTGTGTGTGACAAGGAAAGTCAATAATTTCCAAGCTGTTATCTTTTGCCATGATTTGAAGGTCCTCATTAGAACGGGAGGTGCTGTAACCCTACACTCGCAGAACGGGAGGTGCTGTAACCCTACACTCGTGCCATATAATAATTTCGGTGTAATCTCCAGCATAGAAGTTACTTTTTGGTGGTTTAAATATTCTGTGTTTAGTGCTACTTTCAGCTTCTCTAGTTTTGATTATTCTTTGCAATGCCAGCTCCCGAATGTGGTCTCTATCATCAAACAGCATACTGACAAGTAGATTTTCCGGGTGAGCAAAAAAAGCATTTCTTTCGATAACAGAATCCACAACTGATAACATATTTTAGTTGATCGACCACATTTTTGGCAAGTCAGGCAAATTTCCAGCCACCGCACAAAAAGACACCGTAGTTTCATTATCACAAGTAGCTTAATTGTTTTCCAATAAGTCCAGAATATTCTCTAGGTCCCGAAGTGCAACCACCTAAAGTCAAAAATTAATGACGAAGGGGCAACTTATTGGCATGGAGCATACAAACACACCATTGTAGCGGTCTCTTCAAATACTCCTCCAAATATTGAATAACGCCACCCTTCCAACCGGTATTAGTAGCAGTTCCCTCACATCCAATGCAAATCACGTCATCTAAATTCCAACCTTTATCTTCTAATAAAGTTGTGATCGAAGTTAGAATGCCCTTTGCAGTGCCACGACTTGGCGTTGTGTGACCTAAATAAATTGATTCAGGTTTTGCTAAAATTGAGATATGTTCTTCTAAAACTTCTTTGCGATGGTAACGATCCCCTATTTTCTCACTTATCAGAGTCTTGTCTTTTCGTCCATCAAAGTAAATGCTTTTAATAACAATACCTCCAATGTCTTTTGAATTTTCTTTTCGGACTTTAGATACAGCTCTGTGTATTTTGTTTTTATCGATTACCAGACATTAATTTTCTGTAGAAATTAAGCCGGAGGCAGTCAAAACCGCAGAGCAACAGCAGCAGCAGAACGAGTCGATAAACCGTATCTATCACAGACCTTAGCAACTGTTGGCAACGGCAATGTATTCCGATTCGTCGTTGAATTGGAAGGTGTATCTGTCGAAAGTGTGTTAGTGGGAGATGCCTCCGTTATCGAATACGTTTCTAGGGAAGATTCACACAGTAAAACTTCATCACAATTTTCTGGGATAGAATCGATTTCTTGAGTAGAACGCGCCTTTTTTGCTGCCCTTATGGAATGTTCAGTTTGTCTCTGCTTTCGTTTTATTAATCGATCTGTTTCTTTTTTATCAACTCCACATATAACCATTTTTCTGTAATTTCTTTGATCCAACAAAAAACTTCTTTCATTGATTGGAACTTTCGTAGGTTTTAAACAAGAACAAAATTCAAATGAAGTGCATTTGCAAGCAGCAACGTCGAAAAGCTTCCCAGTGGACTCCAAGAAACACTTTAGTTTGTTTTCGAAACCATTTTTTCGTTTGCTTTAGGGGTATCTTTTCAAATGGAGGTACTTTTCGAAATAGGATTTGAGTAACTGAATAACTCGTTCCTTTGTTACGATTGGAATCGAAGCTTTGGTCCAAATATTGTCAATCTCTTCAAAAACAATCGCATATATATCTGAATTTGATGGATCTTTGCCATTATACTTCAATTTCATGTTATACTTGATAAATAAAATATATTTAAGGACGTCTCTTATAGTTGGTAGCTGCCGATCACTAAGTTCCTTATATGGTCCCAATATAACACAAGTTGTCTTACTACGCCTCGAACTCATTTTTTTTAAATCATAAACACCACTCTAAATAAAAAGGAACTTAAAAACTGGTTCGCAATAAACAAGTGTTCGCTATAACCGTAATAATTGGTATATAATTTGAAAGTGAATGTTTTGGGTAAGGAAAATTTTTTTTCCGGAATTTTTTTGTTTTATAAAAAATTCGTTATAACTTGTGTACGTTATAAACGAACTCCACTGTGTCTAGCAAATTTGTAGTTGCCGGTAAAGTGTTGTTGTTATATATAGTCGTGGCATATTTAGTTTAGGTGTCGAAATTAAGGATGGCGAAATATAATCATGAAAATAACTACTTTTCAAAACTTTGAAGATCGGTAGAACCCTAAAGATATAGTTTCATTTTATTTTTAAAGTCATTTTGGTAATCTACGATCAATTACGCAAATTCTAGGAGGTCTTGCGTTACTGAAATCCAAAAAAAAAAATTTCGGGACAACCTAATGTACATAAAACAAGATTATAAATGCATTAATTTCCGAGTAATGAACCATGTTGCTATACATTTTTTTACACATTTTGTGTGTAGTAATTTACACACATAAATATCATTGCGAAAAATCTTATACCAGTTTGAGGGTTAACTTTGACAATGTTGTTAATATATGAACAACCGTTACATATTATATTAAAATTTACTCATTAATTAAACACTATCGGTTTATGATGAATTGTTTTTTTCTTTCTTTATGCTTATTTTTTTTTAATTAATGCATATGAAATGGTTAATAAAAAACAATTTTAACACAATTTTTTAGCCAATCTACCATCAGACTACAAGCACATGCAAAATATTTTATTATGGAATTTGTGGAAAAAAACATGGACTATTGGCAATATGGTTAAATAATGAGTGTGGTAATGATATAAATACAAAAACAATCGAGCAAGACAACATTATCAAATTGTTTGAGAACAACGAATATTTTGTGAATTTTACACAGAATTTGTTTAAAATAACATCGATAAACTAGACTTCAATTTATTGAATTTAGCTTCCCTTTCTTTCTTCTAGCCTGTCATTCAATTGTCACTTATTTTAATTGTTTATTCAACTATTTAACGTTAATTTATAGTTCGGACGTATTCTATTTGAATGTCATTAAAATGTAGTGTTTCTGTTCGCCTTTTATAGCCACGTTTTCTGTTGCATTAAATAAATTCCATTAATTAAATTTTTATATAAATTAATTGGTCAACAGTCAGAGGTTTAATATAAATTTTATAATAATAATTTTTCTTTCATAACAATATGAAAATTAATATTAAAAAAGCACCAAAATATATTTATGTATTAATTTATACCATGGTTACTTACTACGTATGTACATATTTATATATTGTAGGCTCATACATAATTGTAATTAATATGTATTTGTAGCTTTTTTTCATATTTCCATTAAACATTTTAACCCTCTAACCAATGCTACGCGTTTTTTGCAATTCATTTTGTATCATATGCTCGGCATATAAAATAAAACAAAGTTTTTCTTTACAATTTTTGTTGCTGCAAACTTTAGGCGATGTATGCCAAAATAGGTTTAGAGGTTATCTTGAAAACTAATGAATGTCTAGGAGTAAGTTTAGCCAAAAATTAGTTATCTCGCTAAGATGTAACTTCAATTTAAAAATTGACTTATTCGTGCTTTTACTTAAGAATGTATGACAATTTTCGTTTATCAGAAAATGCGAAATTCAACAAAAATGCACCTTAACTTAGGTACATGCTGTTGAAACTTAACCGCTTCATTAATAATACTAAATACATTATTTCAGAAAAATTTCATAAAAATCCGTCTATTCGTTGTGAAGTTAACACAATGTCTTTTAATCTCTTTGCTGCATGGGGCTATATACAGATAAGAAAAAATATATGGTACAAAATAACAATGTGATTTTATTTTTAGCCTTTCTTAAGAATTAATTCTGTTTTAATAATACTGGATAAACCTTTAATAAAAACCTACAATTATGTTGACTATCTACCCCTTTGCTGCAGATATATAAGAAAAAGTTGTGTAAATTTGTATATCTTAATATGAAATAAGAATATGGTACAACACTACAAATTGCTTAGAAACTTTGGATATGTTATTCTGAAAGACAATTTTTAACATAAAACTTTATTTAAGAATAAATTAAATAATATAATAATTAAGACGTGAAGTTTTTTTTTTTGCATATTTTGTACAAAATTTTCATTGAAAAATAGATTTTTGTTAGAGAGTATTACACATAACTATAAATTTCGGTCGAGACACAAATCTAACTGGGTAAAAATGTAAGAAAGTACTCCAAATTGAAATATGTTAAAGATTACAATACAAAAATTCTTAAATATTTTTTTTATTTTCTAGATAAGTCATAGTCGACTTGTTTGAATTAGGTAGAACTGCCAGGAACAGGCAGATAAAATTTCCAAAATTAACTCCAATTGTGGAAAGATCGTTCCAGGTGAGAGTAGCACGGGTTTTTAATAATTTGCCAAATACTTTAAGATTTTTGTGATTCGATTAATACATTCAAAAGAAAACTTATTCAAAATGTTTCTAATAGATGATAGAAGAGTATTTTATTTTATCAGCAATTAATGGCTGATATAGATTGTATTTTTTTAAAGTTATATAAGTTTTTTGTTTTTATATACATCGAGATTATTTTTATGTTATTTTCAATTTATAACGAGCTCTAAACTCCGTATATTTACAAAAATAAAGCAAATCATACATATTAGCTAGGTTGATACTAGTATTTCGATCTGGCTAAAGATCTCATCAGAAACCGAAGTTTTAGAAAAGCTAGAGCCACCAATAGGCAGAACTTTAACAAAAACCTTATTAATCATCAATTTTGCTCCATTTTTGTCTTCTTGGTAATTAAGCACGTGGATAGGGTCTTTTCCTAACAAGCACTATGACGTTACTAAACTTTGGGATTTATTTTTTTATATTCCAATTATTTTATAATTAATATTTTTTATTATATATTTATACATTTCAAATTTTTATATTTATTTTATTAATTAATTTTAATTATTTATCTCCTGTTATAAAAGTACAGAAATATTGTAACTTGTTTTTGAGTAGAAGCTTATGACCGATTATGGCCAAAAGGCTATTTTATTGGAAATGAAGAAAATAAATAAATAATCCGTACATAACCTGAATAGTAACTTCATTGAACTAGCCTCATAAATGAGAACTTCAACAGCAGGTTGAGAAAAAATATACACAAACTCTGTGCCAAAAAAGTCTAATTTATTCATACTTCAACGTAGATTGTAATAAACATAATTTTAAACTTTTACTACTAACAAAGAAATATTTTTCGCCAAAGTTGCAAGTTTTGTCTTACATAAAGTATCAAACCCGCTTATTTTAAGATTTTTATATCGCGTATCGCGAAAATATTAATGCATTTTATTAAAGAAAGTCTATTTATGACGAATGAAATGATTTTTAAAAATATTAAGTACGAAATAGCAACCAAGCACAGTATAAGGTTATCACCATATTTTCCTGTTATATGGAATACTTGTAGGTATAAACTAGAATGCTAAAATTTGTAACATTCAGTAGAAATTGGGTTATGAATTTTATGCACAACATTTATTTAACGCTTTTTTGTTCGCACTTAAAGTTCAAAACTATTTAGGATTGAAAATTTTTGGGTACAATCCAAATGTCTCTTCATTTTAAACGACTTAAAGAGGCGTACTGCCATTTACGAAAGATTTTTATTGATACACTCAAAAAAAAAGTCCTTGAAGTTGGCCAAAAAGTTACTTGTGTAAATTGGTAAATTTAGCAAAATGTTTTACTGACACGTAGTTCAATGCAAATTAATATCGGTTTGTGGAAATCAACAAAATTTTGTTGCTGGTGCTTGGTAGATTGAAAAAAAAAACTTAAAACCTTAGTATAAAAAGTTTGCTTTAGTTAATTTATTTTGCTGAAATTTAAATAAAATTTTTTTGTGATTGTTTTAAATATATATAAAAATGTCAGGACATCCACATCGTTAACATATTGCAATTAAATAAAAAATCTGGAAACAAACAAAATATGTTATTAATAACATGAAGAACAAAACAATTTTTCATTTTTCAAATGAAGATAATTCTAAAATACAAAAAAGAAATTTTCAAAATATCGCTAAATATCATATTTATCTTTTAAAAACCTGAGACTATCATGGGTATATATAATGGTTGTGTTTGTTTGTATCTTTTCTTTTTTTTTACTAAGTCCATATAAGCTGCGACATTCAGTCTTTTTACTTTGGTAGCAATGTAAATTTTTTTAAACATAAGTTCAAAATAAGTTTTTTGGTAAATTCGTTTAACTAAAATTTTGGCTGAAAACGCGATGTTAGCAAAAAAATTGCTGAAAGTTAGTTATATATTTCAAATAGACGTTTAACTAACATTTTTTTTAGCGTTTTCAACTAACTTTTTTTTAACTTTGCCACTTCCACGCTTTCAAACTGTGCACTGCACACGGAAAATTTCTTCAAAAAATATATATTTTTTTTTTCTATTAGAATAGATTAGTTTTTAAATATAAATTACTCATTTGATGCATTTTTGGACTTTCATGATGAGTGCCTTGAGGCTCACTTACCGGTTAGAGGGTTTATTTTTCCGCCCAAGAAATAACTTGCGTTTGTTATTTTGTTAGTATGGCAATAATAAACAAATTTTTTAATGTAAATGTAAAAAACCTTAAAATGGTCTTTAATTTTTTTATATTTTACACGGAAATATTTACTGGTTTTATCCATTGGAATACTCTCCATTGGTTAAGGCAATTATTTGTTCAGTTTATATATATTCTTGTATATATTATTTTTTGTTCTGTTTCAACTGTAATTTATTTTGCGTGTTCAGTTTCATTTAATATGTCATATACTCAAACATGTTAACAATGCATTTAAGAAATATGAATTAATATGGGAGTTTCAATGAAAAATTGTATTTCAACCAAAACGAATTGGTGAAATGATGAATCAGTTTTACTGAAGCTACTTTTTATGAATATTAATCCGTTTCAATTAATTGAAAATAATGTTACATATTCATACCACCATTGCTGACAGACGATTTTTGTGAAAAATCGTCAATTGAAATACAATTTTTGAAAAAATTGTTAAATTAATTCAAGAAAAATCGGGAGTATAGTATTTCTTACATTAGTTACATTTTGTTATTTTCTATCATTCAGTAAAGTAATTTTAGGTGAAATGGTAACACATTTTTTTTAGCTCTTTAGAAGACCACGCAAAGTTTTAAGTCGTTCAATAGCCACTTCTTAGAGGGTAATTAGACTAATAATTTTCCATCTAACTTGTCAACTAACTCATTTGTTAGTTGCAATTTCAAGCACTTTTTTCTATAATGACATTCCTAACGAAGCCTGCTTTTTTATTTTTACTCTGTGGGCGGAGGGAGTGTCAATTTCGGTTTTTTCACATTTCCTTACATTTTTTTAGGGCATATTAAAGTTTCCTTATGGCTTACAAAGTTGCAAATTAACATTCAAATAGTGCGTGTCATAAAATGGTTCATAACTGAGCCCTAATTTTTGATTATTGGATAGTGGGCGGATATGCGTGGCAAAACTGTTTTTAAAAACTATATATTATCCACATTGAAAAAAAAAACATTTTTAACCAGGTAAGGTAACCGATTTGAACGCAGGTAACGGGTAACGATATTTCAGTTACTTCGGTAAGTGTTTTTAGCGCTAACCATATTTTATTAATTTCGGTAACGGTATTTTATAGGTAATGGCATTTTAGCTATTTCGGTAACGTTATTTTAGTTATAACGATTTTTCAGTTATTTCGGTAACTGTATTTTAGTTATTTTGGTAGCGGTATTTTAAGGGTATTGTTATTTTAATTATATCGGTAAAGGTTTTTGATGGATAACGGTATTTAAAATCTTTCCGTAACGGATAACTGCAGTCAGATGAAAGGGTATTACATCGATAACGGTATTTTATCGGTATTGCCTGTTTTCAATTTTATTTTCTGCTACTAATAAATGTCTCTATTATTTATTTGCTATTGATTGTCTATGTGTTTTTAAAGTTCTTAATTACCTAGAAAGTTGATTTATTAGTAACTACTAGACAGTGCATTACGAAGTCAAATTTTAAATTTTCGGTTTGTGGCTGAATAGGCGTTGCAAATTCGTTTTTTAAGAATCTATAAATACTGGTATGTGGGCTAAATGGCGTGAATAAGTAGATTTTCAACATTTTCTAGATTTTTGTTCTATAACCAAAAATATATCAATGTATTAACTATTGTTTGGCTGTGTGCTTCTTATGCCTCTGACGACCTACTAAGCTATAATTTGTCTTACATGTACTGCACTTACACTGCAACATGTTACTGCGTTTTCACTTAAAAAAAAAAATACTGAATGCTGATACCATCAAAAATATTATATATTGTTCTTAAAATGGTTTAAATCCTGAGTTACATGGATTCCGTAGATTTTTTCATAATTTTTTTTTATAAAAAGTATGAACTGTTGCATTATAAAATACTTTATAATATTTTACTTGTTTATTTAATTAATAGTAGTCTTTGACTTTGTAAATGTTATTTTTGTATTATGAATTTTTATAAAAAATAAAGTCAGTCATGATTTGGAAGTTACGTGTTTTACATGAACAAATGGTATACAAAATGATCACTTGGTATAATCCGATTCATTATTCAATCTTTTCAAATAAGCTGTACATCTATAATTTTTTTTTTGCACTATTTGTGTCGCTGTGCTAATTGAAAGGCATTTTAATGAAATTTAGAAAAAAAGTTAATTCTATTGTGAATTTCACCAAGTTAAAATATTTAAATTTTTTTTTTTTTTTTTGATTTTATTAATTAATAATCATATAATTACAAATTATCTACTATTACCCTAACCGAGCATTAGCTACTACGTCCTTCGGAGCGTTGTAGAGAAAACAGACCAGTGGATATGGTGGGAATCGAACCCACGACCCCCGCACTGATAAGCCAGCAACTAGCTAACAACTAGCCTACCGGGGCGCACATTTAAAATTTACTTCTCTTACATAGGAGCTTAAACAAAATCAGTTAAAAATTGAAGACGTTACATGCATTTGAGTAAAAATGCAGAAATTCAGTTTTCATACAAACAAACAAGTTTTCAATTTATTTTTTGATCAATGGTGATAATCTTTAACATCGAGCTCATATATTAGTTCTCATGTAGTAAGTAAACTAGTCTATATGAATGTTTGATGTTTGGCATGCGATTGTTAACGCTTTCAAAACGTGTTCTGATGATGGAAACCAAGAAAATTCCCGAAATAGATCTATCAACACTTACCTGAAAGGGTCAAATAATAAATTTGAAAACAAAAAACTTTATTGATTATTTGTTAGGATAATATTCTAATAAAGAAATATAGAGTATGGCCTCGAACTTGAATTATTTTCATTTTCATTTTTTTTTTTATTTTCAACTATTACTGACTCGAAGAAATAACATAATAACATAATTTCTATTTTTACTTGTTTTTTTTGTTATGTTTTTATTGTGCGTGAATATGCTCTTCGTTAACTATTACTGACTCGAAGAAATAACATAATACTGACTCGAAGAAATAACATAATAACATAATATCATAATAACATAATTTCTATTTTTACTTGTTTTTTTTGTTATGTTTTTATTGTGCGTGAATATGCTCTTCGTTAAGAAATAAAAGTTGGTTTAAGGTGAAAAGAATTTTAATGCATATTTAATTAAAAGGAATGGGTGTATGAGTTTTTTTCCGATATTCTTAATCCTTTGAATTTAATGTGGCTTTTCCCAAAGAGCTTGTTTCCCCTTTATTTAAAAAAACATGGCCACTCTGGGTCCATGGTATAAGCAACATGGTTATTAAAAGTTTTTTTTTCTGGTTCACTTTAACGATCTGTAAAAGTAAGTTAAATTTTCGTAAATTTCAGACATGTTATCATACAAAAAATTATTAATTTGCTATTCCAATTTTTAACACTTAAACGTGAGATTCGGCAGCTATAAGTAAATATATGTCTCTTATTTTTTTTTCTCAACAACAAATCCAAACTTCATTTAAATCCGAGGGCCTGCTTCGGAATAGGATTTGTTAGGATTTGATGACCACTTCTTAGCGGTCCTGTTTTAAAGTCCGATTTCCATTTCAAAATTTTAAAAAATATTGCTCTAAAACGGCATTGCCACTCTCTTCTGCCCAATACTGATTAACGAAGTATGTCCTTTAGGATATTTGATTGGTGAGCAAATAATTTCAAAATGTTGGATAATAAAGTTTATCAGCAAGAATGAATGTGTCCTAACTATAAAACGCGCCAGGTTGCCAGACGGCATTGATTTACAATAATCTTTAATGATTGTCAAGAATCAAGACAAAATATGTTTTGTAAAAAGTTTTAAGCTCAACCAAATAATGAATTAAAAAAAAAATGTTTTTAAAATTTTTACAAAGTTTTCCTTAAAAACAGTTTTGTAAAAAGCTAAAAAAATTTAATCGTGAAATAGTGCTTGTTGCAGCCCAATCATTCGATTTATTTTATGGGTTGGAATAAAATAAACTACATAAACGAAAAGGAGATCGTTATTAAACATAAATGATCATATATGGGATTGTTGGCAAATTAATATATAAGAAATTTATTTTTGAAAATGATTTTTTTTATGAAACTTATTTTTATAAGCAGAAAATTAGTTTTATTTAAAGAAATCCATTGTTAAAAACAAAAGAGTTCAATATAATATAATTAAAAATTAATATAAATAATTAAAATTTATACGAGTCAATTTTTCGTAAAATTTATAATCAGAGAAGACAAGTATGTTTTTTTTTGCTTTTGCCATTTTGTGACATATTTAGTCATATCATTTAAAACATTTTTACTTAAAAACAGATTTTTGTTAATATTTTTAAGCTTCAAAATTTAACTTTTCAGATATTCTTCGCTTAAAATGCTTTTTTTTCTTAATATTTTTTAATTCTTCTTGTAAAAATTGTAATTGTTTTCCCTTTTTTGCAGTTTAACTATTTTTTGCTTTATCCAATATTTTTTTTGCCATAAACAGAATAGATTGTGCTATTTTTTGTATTCTCTGTTTATAAATTATAAAAATCTTAAATATCACTCATTCCTCTCACGTCCCCCTAAAGTATGCAATAGCAAGTTTAAGAAATGCAACCCATACAATTGTTTTTTTTTATTTGTATTGAGACTTAAATATCATTCATTACCATTTGTTTTCATAATATGTTGCTCGGAAGTTTGCAACAAAAAATTTGATTTGCACCACTAACAATAACGCAAAACAAATTATACGAAATATTTATATATTTATATATATACCTGGGTGCGTTTTGTGAAACAGTTAGTACAATTATTTAAGCATTTTTTCTTGCTTAGTTAGCAAAAAAATTACTCATATTTTTGAATATGAAAACTTTTTAAAAAATATTTTTTTCTGCATTAAATAACACAAGTTTACAGCGATTTTGAAATGCTGACATTCAGGTTTCATACAAATACGGTTGTATTTGTTTATTTGGTTATAACAAAGAATTGTCAAAATAAACAAACACAACTGTATTGTGATCTATTTCGGGAATTTTCTAGGTTCCAATCATCAGAACACGTTTTGAAAGCGGTAACAATCCCATGCCAAACATCAAACATTCATATAGACTAGTTTACTAATTACATGAGAACTAATATATGAGCTCGATGTTAAAGATTATTACCATTGATCAAAAAATAAATTGATGTGCAAGGTCCACCTCTGGTGGATATTCAATACACGTTTTTTGTTTAAAAATATATGCTGCTCAAATAACTATAACGTTTTCTAATTATTTGTTAAATAAAAACAAATTATAAGTATTCTTTATTTAATTTCATTGGAAAACACTCTATAACAGCACTTAAGCACGCACACATAGTCCCACACGTAGACACATCGTCTTTTTTTGCGAGGAAAATACAAAAATAATACAGAAAACATTTCTAAAATAACAGACAAATTCTTAAAATCATTTAAAAATTTTAACTAAATATTAGAAAAAAAAAATTAGTTTAAGTACAACTGAAATTTGCACATATTGTAAAATAACATTACTGATAACTTTAGTTAAATAACAGATTTAAACGATATCAACAGAAAAAACTAGTTCATTTTAAATCCAAATTGGAACCCGTTTAACATACTTTTGAACTAATTTTTTTACGAGTATATGGAAGTTGTTGTTCGCTTAAGTTCAAATTAACATTAAATTAAGTCTGCAGGGTCACCACTGTGTAGTTCGAGATTTTCATAACGAGTTTTTATCGAAGTAGAGATTGGAATAACAAACCTTTAATATCTTTTGTTATAAAAAGAAAGTTCTCCCTCCTAACGATAGATTTCGGATGTCAATGAATTTGTAATGAATTGTGTTTAAAAAGAAAAAGGGATCAGTAGGTAAAGTTTTTTTTTTACAGTTTACAGAATAAAAACAAAATAAAAAATCTCATCGCAACCGCTGGTCATACCAGGATTCGAATTTTTTCCCAATCAAATTTTCAAAATTTCCAATTTTATTTTATAACCCATATTGATGTAGTCAAAAAATTAACATTTTGGTAAAAGAAAATTAATATTTAAAGTCCTCTTGCATTACAATTCTTAACCTGCATTTCACACCTCACACACACATACACATAGGCTGATTCTTATGTTTAGAAACGACGATTTTTTGCCCGGGCAATCCTGCGTTAGATTAAGATTCATGAAAAAAGTCGTTGCCCAACCTTGGTTTAAATTAATACTCAGCTAAAAAATATTATAAATATCTTATATACTTAAGGTTGTTAATCGTTAACCATACTAGGACAAATAAATGTAAAAAATTACATATTATTTCTAAAGCTCCAATTATGAAAAACAAATTTAAAAAATTCTTAGATTGCAAACATTAAAATAATTTTGGGCGCTTTTCTTTTAACATATCATGGGAACTAAAAAACAAAAAATACTGAAGGGATTCCGCAGTTCACTTAGCATGTGTACCGATTTAATTTTTGCAGATTTTTAGGACAGTCAGTTTTTAGATTAACAAATATTTAAAAATATTTTTTTTTTTGGAGAAAGAAACTAATATAAAATTATAAATTATTTTATTTGATCCGAATAATTCATTTCCAAAACAATAAATAATTCGCAAAAACCGAAATATAATATTTTAATATAATATTAACACAGAAAAAAATATTGGGCTTTCTCTGTATGAATCCTAATACTTGCCAAACATTGCTCATCATCAAAATCACCTCATGTACAAAATCCTTTTTCGATTTTTTGTCGGGACTTTTTTGGTCTTCGGTCAAGAAGGGTTAATGATTTTTAATAATAAGTTGTTTTTAAGTTTTTCTTAATTAAGACAAAACGTATTTTCAGTTGGTTAAATTAAAAAAATACTGTACAAATTTAAAAGGTTTATTAATATATTGTTATGTTTTGTTGCCAGAAATTAATAAAGTCAAAAACTCTTGAGAAAGTTGGAATAAAGCCAACGAAACGTTGAGTGCCGAGATGAAATAATTTGTTTTATTCACATCTTTTAAAATATTGCTTGACCATTATAGCCCGAAAAAAATCATTCTAAATTATTATCAAAATTGGTCATAAAAACAAAATCTAAAATAACTTAATCGGAGGGCCCGCCGATATACAGAAGAAGAAGAAGTAACAACATTAATTCTGACACAAAAATATACACAATATGAAAAACTTTTTCATAACATCAAACAAAAATACAATATAGAGACAAGCAGTTTATTGAAAAAGTATTGCAGGGGGATGGAGAAACTAGCTAAATCAACAGAAAGAGCATCATTTTTACAAGAATGTAGAAAATATGGTATAACACCACCACATGTAAGGAACACTACCCAGAAATTACAACAATTATTCAAAACAACAATAGCAAAAACAGAAATAGAAAAAATAGAAAAAAACTTACAGACAAAACTTCTAAATGTAGAGATTAGGGAGACCCATATAAACACAAAGTCAATAAGCAAGGACATTAAACAAATAGAAAGAACAATTAGCAATACACTGAACAAAACAGAATTTATTAAATTTAAAAGTGATCAACTAAATAAATATAATAATGTTAGATTAAAAACACAACAAACACACACTTCAAAAATTATAAAGTTAAAGGAAGAAAAATTTCGAAAATTTAATTTTCATTTTAATGAAGACTGGTTTGTAAATTATACTTCAGTAAATTTTAGTACGGAAACAAAATGGATGCTCTCACTAGGAAACAAATTTGCACTACCAGTCCACAAAGATAACTTTTGCCCAATTCCACTTATAGCTGATATCGAACAGTGGGTTCAAACTTTAAAGGATGATACTGAAAAAGAAATTATAAGATCAAAAATTGCAAACAGGATTACAAACTACAAACGGAAATTGAGAAACACCGAGAAGGAGAAATACATTTTAAGCATATATGAAGAAACAAAGAAATTTTTGAAGGAGCACAGGGGTAAAATAATGATAACAACCGCAGACAAAGGAAATAAGACGGTTATATTATACAGGGACGAATACAAGGCAAAAATGATCCACTTATTGGATGACAAGACAACATATAGGAGAACAAGAGATGACCCAACGGAAAAACTACAAAAAATTAATAACAATATAATCACAGATCTTTTTAAAAACAAACACATCAATAAATTTGAAAGATTAAAAATGACAAATCACGCAGCTGCAGCACCAGAATTGTACGGTCTTCCAAAAATTCACAAAGAGAATTTGCCTCTTCGACCTATCTCTTCATCTCTTAAAGTACCATGCTACAACCTTGCCAAATATATAGGAAAAACATTAAAAGAGCTTATATCACCCGTTTATAATATTAAAAACTCTATTCAATTAAAGGAAAGAATAGAAGACATAACTTTAGAGAAAGACGAAATAACAGTATCTTTTGACGTGGTATCATTATTTACTAATATACCTATAAAATTAGCAATAAGAAACATTTTAGACAAATGGGAAACTCTCAAGAACTGCACAACAGTTTCTAGGCCACAGTTTCTTAAACTTTTACAATTCTGCCTAGAAGATAACAACTACTTTACTTATGATGGTAAATTTTACCACCAAACCTACGGTATGCCTATGGGGAATCCTTTATCCCCAACTATTGCGGACATATTTCTGGATACATTATTAGATAATGTAATTGAAAAACTCAAAACACACAACGTTGAAATAAAATTTTTATCAAAATACGTAGATGATCTTTTTGCAGTTATTAAAAAGAAAAACGAGGAAATTATAATGAACACTTTGAACACATATCATAACAAAATAAAATTTACAATAGAACGAGAACAAAAAATGGAATTACCTTATTTAGATATGAAAATAATAAACGACAATGGAAAGCTAATCACAAATTGGCACACAAAGCCAACAGCATCAGGACGAATTATCAACTTTCATTCTACTCAACCAAATAAAATGAAAATCAACACCGCAAATAATTTAATAACTAAAGCCTTACACTTGAGTGATGATAGATTTAAAAAGGAAAACTTTAAACAAATAAAAGAAATTCTTACCACAAACAATTACCCGTCTTACATAACGAACAGTTTGATTAACAATAAACTGACTAATAAACAAAATGACAAAGTGGAGAAAACAACGGACACAATTTTTACAGAGTACCATTTATCCCAAAATTAACGGAGAGTAAAACTCTAAGGAAAATAATTAACGATGACAAAATCAGTATTGCTCACAAATCAAATTTTACATTAAGGCACCTGTTTACACACAATAAAACAAAGATTGACAAACTAAAAATGAATAATGTAGTTTATGAAATTAAGTGCGATGGAAACGAGAGTGAGCAGTGTAACAAAGTTTACATAGGAACAACAAAAAGAAAATTAGGCGTAAGAATGACTGAACATGAAAATGATATTAAAAAAGAAAAGGAGACAACAGCTTTAGCACAACATATTAATGATAGCAACCACAAAGCAAACATTAAGGAGGTTAAAATATTAGATATGGAGAGGATCGAAAATAAAAGATACACATTAGAAAGCTTAAGAATTCAACAGAAAATAACGAGCACCCTTAATACAAAAGAACACAAAGACCAAACGAAGCTGCAATATTCTATCGCGATCATTTAAGTTGATATTTCTGTGATATTATAATTTAATGTAAACTGTGATTTTATTTATTTATAAACTGTGATTATATTTTTTAAAGATTATTATTTAAATTTGTGTCGTGAAGTCCCGTTTTTATTTTAATATTTATCTAATATTTTACAAATGTAAAGGATAAAATCGTAAGTTTGAAATACTGTACAAATTTAAAAGGTTTATTAATATATTGTTATGTTTTGTTGCCAGAAATTAATAAAGTCAAAAACTCTTGAGAAAGTTGGAATAAAGCCAACGAAACGTTGCGTGCCGAGATGAAATAATTTGTTTTATTCACATCTTTTAAAATATTGCTTGACCATTATAGTCCGGAAAAAAATCATTCTAAAAAAAAAAAAAAAAATTCATTTATAACCATCAATTTTATTTTGATTAACAATTTTGACCTCCTGTTAACATGGTTTAACGTTGTGCCAAATCATTAATATTTCGGAACTGAGTAATTTGATCAAATTAAATATTTTTCAATGTAAAATTAGTTGCATTCACCAAAAAAAAACTTTATACAAAAAAAAAAAACTGAGTTTCCCCCAAACAGAAAACGAATTTGTGGTTTCAACCAAATTTTCTGCCAACCGAATTTTCGTAGTCACATGTACTATCTCTAATTTAGATCGATTGTAGTACCCAAATTTTTATTGAGGTAATTATGTGCTTTAGTTACGTATACCAAAATCTTTTTGTACCAACCGAAGTGGGTTGTTGATGCAACTCAAATTATATAAAAACAATATATTACTAATGCTATTAAATTCCAAATATAAGTAAAGTTTAATACATAAATCTCTAAAGAAAAACATTTATAAGTTTTATATAAATTTTATTAGAAATAAAAATTATGTTTTTTCGACCTTTAACTGAAAATTATTTAAAACAAAACAAGTATAAAAATAAGAAGCAGAATAAAAACAAAAAGCGTGTATTGTATATCTACCAAACGTAGAGCATGCACATAACGAACAAGTTTTCAATTTATTTTTGATCAATGGTGATAATCTCTAACTTCGAGCTCATATATTAGTTCTCATTTAGTGGGAATACTAGTTTATATGAATGTTTGATGTTTGCATGGTATCGTCACTTCTTTCAACACGTGTTCTGATGATGGGAACCTAGAAAATTCCCGCAATATATCTATCAACACATTTCTGAATGTGGTCAATTAAGAAATTAGAAAACAAAAACTCTATAGATTATTTGTTAGGACAATATCCTAATAAAGCGTCGAACTTGAATAATTTTCGTTTTAATTTTTCAAAAACATTAATATGTTATTGCATTTTTCTATAGAAAAATTAATTTCACTTTTTATTTTTTGTATTCGATAAACAAAAAGTTTTATTAATACAGTATAACCTCTTAAGAATTTGGAGGACAGAGGCTACTTCTGAAAGCTTCACGAAAAAATTCGGTTCATATTTTTTTTATTTTAATATTAGAAAAGCTTTTTATCTGCTTTTTTGTTAGCTAGCTCACAAGGGGTCTCTCCCGATGGGTTCTCTTTATCTTCGATCTAAATAAAATTTGGATATGTGGTGTGTTTTTTCAGCTTATTTTGAGTTGTTTTAGAAAAATTTGAGAGAAATGATGTACCAAATCTAAGTGCTTTTTAACCGATATTTTAAATAAATAAATTTCAAGGCTTAAAATATTCTGCGACTACGTTATGTAATTTTCACAATTATAATTTTCCTGGGTTATTTTATAAAACGCAACGCCTTGTGATGCGTTGATTTGTAAGTAAATCTATATGGAAATTTATATTAAATAGCTTAATTCATTTAATTAATGTCGGTTGTTAAAATAGTATTACAATTTCATAATAGTGATAGTACGTGGAACCACAAAAATTCGGTTGCAACTACAAAACAGTTTTCTGTCTGTATTTATACAACTAAAATATTTATGGAGTAAACGAAAATTCAATAGTATCGATCGTATTCCAATTAATATTTTTCCTGTGTGCCCAAATCTGCCAAAATTAAATCGGTTCACATGCTAAGTGGATTGAGGGATCCCTTACTTTTTATTTATTTTTAAATTGATGTTTTTAAAAAAGGCGGCACCCAAAATTACTTTAATATTTGCAACATTACATTTTTTTTTTTTATTTTTTTTTCATAATTGCGGCATGGAAAATAATCCATAATTTTAGAAATTTGTTTGGCCTAGTGTGGTTAAGGGTTAACTATCTTGTAAAAGCTAAATATATTATTTTCTAAGTATTTGGGGTTAAATATATAATAAAAAAAAATCATATTATTTTTATGTAAAAAAATTATTTTTATGAAAATATGTCTTATTTGAAAATCGGGAAAAATGGTCAATTCAAAGTCTGCTGACGAAACTAAACTTTTTCAGAACATTTTGAAAAATTGCAGATTTTGTATGAATTTTAACCTAATGCAGGGTAGTACAGTTCAAAATTCGTAAATTAGTTATTTTTTTAAGAAGCTGCCTAACATACATACACTATAATTATAACATTTTTTTTTTTGTGGTTGTATATTTCTCACAATATCTGCAATTGTTGTTTTAATTAATATTTTTTACCATAAAATTGTTTATTTATGATTCATTTAAAATTTTCCAGTTTGTATTTACACGTTTTGCATGTGGTTTACTTGGTAAAACAATTCAGACGCATTTAATGGGGATTTGACACGTCTTCTGAACAGAGCAAAAAGACTTTTTTTTTTTAATTTAATTTTGAGTGTGTCACAGAACGGATAAATGTCTATAATGATTATACTTTTGAAACGTGTTAAAATACACAACGATAGCGAATATACTTTATTACAGTTTTTTTTAAAAAAGTGTTTATTATGATTGAATAGAAGTTTTCTGGAATTGATTATTTTTTAACAGGTTCTTAAATGTTTGCTTTTAATTTATTTATTTCTGTTAAGATTTTATTGTAAGCTCTTTGGAAAATTAGTTCTTTGACATTTATTTGTGTCACTTTTAGTGTGATACACTTTTCCCAGCGGACTGTCTAGCTCCTCAAAATAGCCATCAACCGCATTATTTTTGGCAAATATTTTACCACCTAGCCATCTTTTCAAGTTTGGAAATAGAAAATAATCCGAGGGAGCTAAATCTGGAGAATAAGGTGAGTGATGAAGCAGTTCAAAGTTTTATTCATTGATTTTGGCCATCTCAATAGCGAATTTCATCAGCGAGGTATCCCGTCCCAAACTAGCAGATTTCAATGAACTTTGGATATGTTATAAAGGAGCAGAAAAAATACACTTATTTTTTTTAGCTGCACAATTTCACGTTTAAGGGTTAACAAGTAGTGTTAAAAATGCATTTGTGTTTGTATGAAAACTTGTCTTAAATTTACGAAAACTAGAATTATTTTTACGCAAGTATTAAAGAAAACAAAAGTTTTGATCCTAATATCGCCTATATGTTAGAGCCAGAGACAGAAATTTTTAAATTATTTGAAATATATGGAAAACATTCTTTCAGGAAAAGTCGCATAAACACCGCCTCGATGAAAATAAATAGGCATTGCTATGCACTATTTTCAGCTCAATATAGCTAAAATTCCTTCATAAAATGAAAAATTTAATGTTATGGGAAACACATTTTTTTTAATAACAAAAATGCGTGAAAATCTTTGGGCATAATTGGTACACCAGTAAATGTGTTTTCAAAAAGTCTTTCATTTGAAACCAAATTGCTCTTATAGTTAACGAAATAGACCGCAAAAACGTAAAATGGGGTAATTTTTGACACCACTTAGTAACGTCTAAACATAAGATTAGACAGCTAAAAATAAACGGGTCCCTTAATTTTTTTTTCTCTACAAAATATCCGAAGTTCATTAAGATCCGCCTGTCCAGGTTGGAATACCTTCTCTGTTAGACGCTGCAATAAGTTAGCATAATACTCGCCGTTGATACGGGTTTTCTTTTTGAAGATAATAAAAATTATCCCACACGCTTCCCAAAAAACAGACGTCATGACCTAGCCTGCAGATGGAACTGTCTTCGCCTTCTTTGGCCACGATTCTCCCATTCAAGCACAATGCTTAGACTGTTCCTTTGCCTCAAGTATGAAGTGATGGACAACTGTCTTGTTCGTGGTTACGAATCGACGCAAAAACTCGGCTGTATTGCGGTGAAACATCGCCAAACATCTTCACGACGCTGTTTTTGTTCTATTGTGAGAAAACGCTGCACCCATCTTGCGCGCACCTTTCTTGTCTGAAAATTTTCGGTCAATTTTGAAATGCCAACACTCAGACAAAAAAGTTAGTGTAAAAATCTGTAAAAGTTTTTCAATTTCAATTTCACTTTACTATTTCTGTACTAATTTTTAGTTCAATATATATTTTTTTAGTAACAATTTTAGCTTTTTACATTTTAGAAATTACTGAATTTTTTACTAATTTTTGTTGCTGATCTTAGCAAAACATTTATATTTAAAAAAAAATGTATCTGGAATATTTAAAACCTCTTCTTACAAAACAAATTGGCCAAATATACTATAAGGTCGAAAAAACATAATTTTTATTTTTTTTAAATAATAATTATAACAAACTTTTGAAAAAGACAAAGTAAAATCTTAGTTTATATCCCCTCGCAATCATTGCATTTTATTTTAAAATAAAAGTAACAAAGGTGGAATATAAACGAAAAATGTATATATTATCTCTGTCAAAGACAGAGTGTTTAAAAAATCAAATGTTTTCAATTTTTTAATTGTTAGTGGAAATTTTATTTTCATTCTCAACTTAATTCTCATTTGTTTTAACAAATGGGATATATAAGTGTTTGAGTTTGTGAATGAGGTAGCCACTGCTTTCTAAACTTGTTCTGATGATGGGGACCTAGAAAATCCCCGAAATGGAACCATCAACAAATTCTTGAAGGTAGTCAATTAATAAATTGAAAACAAAAAACTCCATAGATTATTTGTTAGGACAATATCCTAATAAAGAAATATAGAGTATGGCCTTGAACTTGAATAAATTAATTTTCATAATTTTTTTTTAAACTTTTTCAACTTCTACGAGATTTTATTTCGAATTTTCTTTTAAAGCAACAATATTCTTAAATATAGTATTTGCTTAAGGAAATCGAGCCTAAATTTGTTAAAATTTGCTGAAATTTAACAAAGTTATGGAACTTTTTCTATATATACAGAGCGATTTTTTTTTCTAAGAAGAAACAAAATTTTGTATGTATAGAAAAAGTTACATAACTTTGTCAATTTTCAAACAAATTTGATAAATCAAGGCTCATTTCACTCAAGAAAACAGTTGATAAGAATATACGAAAAAACCCACGTAGAATTTTAAAAACTTGTAAAAAAAAACTGAAAATTTTAATTAATATATGGAAAAAGTACCATAACTTTGCCAAATTTCAGACGCTTTAAACAAGTGAAAGCTGAACTTGCCTAGCAAAACACTAACTTAAAAAGAATATTGTTCTTTTAATAGAAGATTCGAAAAAAACCTTCGCATATGTTAAAAAAGTTTAACAAAAATTTTAAATTTAAATTGTTTTTAAAAAAATCTGTGCCTATTTCTATTAATAATGAAAAAAAATATATATATATGTTTGAAAACACCAGGTAATTTGCTTTTAAATACACTTAAACATTTAAAATCGGATAAAAAATTACTGATTGACAAATGTTTAAATGTCCCCGTCTCAAAAAATGCTCTTTTACCGTTATCCCTAAAATTTGAGGGTATATTGGAACTTCTCAAAACGGGTTTGTAATATACTCAGCTAGACTTACAACCTACGCTAGGTCAGTTGACGAGTGATTTTTCTGTGTAGCACAGTGTAATTGCACCTGTCGTTTCGAAAATTTCACGAGTCACACTTCTTTCAAATATCATTTTTTTGTACCATTGCATTCATTGAAGGGTTTTACATATTCCCTGTGATAATGATATATCGTTAAGTACAACAAACATAAAAGTCCGTTTGATAATGGCACGAGTCCTGGACTTATGCCAATTTCAAGTGAAAATTTTTAAATAAAAAGGCGCAAAACTGAATAAATTAAAGACATAAAAAAATTGGTGGCCTAATCATTCAAAGAAACTGTGGTTACATCCTATGGCACAGGAGTAAACTCAATGAACTTCTGCATTAAAAAGTTGTTGTTGTTTGGGTTGTAATACAGTTATTTTTAATGTAAATGTCTGTCGCTTGTAAAAGAAATTTAATTTTTTACTAACTTTGTAGTTCATTTAAAAAAGCAAACGACATCAAATGACTGTTTTATGATTTTACATTAATTTTTTATAGTAATTTCTTGTTATTAAAAAAAAAAAACAACAAAAAAATGTTTGTTTATTTTTAACTAATATATGTGTTTTATTTGTATTACAAATGTTAGTCATTTTTTGAACAGTAAAAACAAATGACAAATATTAGTGGAATTTAACAAATGACAAATATTAGTGGAAATGACAAATATTAGTATAATTGTTTTTTCTTCAATTGAAATTTAATTTATTTTTGACTACAATTGCTCACGCCTTTACCTACATAATATACTCAGTGTAGCCAATGATAAACAAAAAAACTTTTGCTATTTCCCATTTGTCACATTTCACATTTTCCAACTATACGCTAGGTCTTGTGACAACACATGAATCCATAGATTGTATAATCAGTTATGAATGTCAGGTCATACAGAGAATGGGCATCAGGCCGCTTTTACAGTCATGTAATACTCCTGCATATACTGGTAAAGTGTCAATCAATGAAAACAAAATATCAGATTTAAAAAAAAAAACTAGCAAAATACATTCCAGAAAAGTAACAACATTTCTATACAGAGATTTTTACATGGCCAACTACTTCAGCTAACAAAGTATATAAAGAAAATCATGATAATTAACTATAATTTCTTCTAAAAATCTTTGGATTTGTGCTTACATCTAAGAGTTCATTTTAAAAAAGGGCGTTAGTCCAAAATTTTCAATTTAAAATATCTGTATGATAAATGCTTTTTTATAATAAATAAATCTCAGAAAAATTATACATGTTTTTCTTTATCCACTTTTATGTATAGTATCTTCAACACCACATAGCTTTTTGAAAGAAATAGATTTTTTGTTAATCCAGAAAAGTTTAACTTTAAGGACTAGTAGCCTTTTCGAATCAACGGGTTCAATTGCAATAATAAAAAAATTTATATAAATCACTCCGTGCTCTTCATCAATTAGGCATTATCCAACCAACTTCCGTAAGACGCCTTTTCTTTTAACCGTGCAGATTGCACGTGTTGCACAGTTGTTCTATTATACAACAATGCCCTTTTTATTGCATACATCCTTGGTACCGTACATATTTAATGTTGACCGTTGATACATTTGTTCGTTTGAATGGCCCCTTTCTCAACATCCTGTTTCGTTTGGAATTTAATTACACATTTTTAATCTGTTAAAAGAGGAGTACAACATTAAAAAAAATTTAATCAAAAACATAAATAAAAGTCAGTTGGTTAGATGCAGGGTTGTAGAACTTTGGAAGGTAATATTTAGGGCAGCGACTTTAATGCAAATGTATGTTTGTAATCAGTAGCCAAAACTCGATTTTGACCAAATAGTTTTACGAATCAATAAATTTGCAACAAAGTGGCCTCGATTTGTTTAAGCATATTTTTGCATATTATTAATGCATATTTTGCATATTTCGCAATGAATGCATATTTTAATGGATTTTTCGGCAGTTTTTGTTGCATATTTTGCATGTTTTCAATAAAACTGCATATTTTTGCATATTTTGTAAAAATTTTAATTAAGATTTAATCAAAACTATACAAAATAAAGAATTTGTAACCGCTAACATAGCATCTAGTTGTTCGCTCTCGAGTAATAAATAGATTTTTAAAAATTTTCAAATTTTAAATGCATATTTTTTAGATTTTTCTTGTATATTTTTGGAGTTCTGGTTTATGTTTTTTGGGTTTTAGTGCATATTTCGATTTAAGTGCATATATTAAGTTCATATTTTGGGTTTTTTACTGCATATTTTAAGGGCATATTTTTGATTTTGTAGTACATGAAAGTCGCTGCCCTGGTAATAATATTTCAATTTTATTTATATTATATGGCATATGAGTGTTTTTTTGTAACACTTTAATTAATAACACTCATACGCTACCAACAATTTGGTTTGTTTTTTACGGTGACGTATGAGTGTTATTTTTAAGGTCTTAATTAAAAAACACTCATACGTTACAGTGTACATATGTTGAAATTAGCTCGTTCAGCTAACATGAATGAAGTAAAAAATTGTACTAATTTAAAGCTTATTTGTAGATTTACAAAGTGTTTGCTAAAGAAAAATTATACAAATTTTATGGACTTTTTTTGTTTTGAAAATTTATTAAATTGTTAAATACGATTTTATTTACGTATGTATAATCGCCTAATACACAAAGTTTTGTTTGCAATGAAATTTATATTTGTAATGTTTTTATTTCAAAAAAATAATACAACAACAAATCGTATTTAAAATTGTGTTTTATCGCTTGACACCTGTCCACATATGAGGACACCACGATTTTTTTGGTAGTCTAAATTTTTTTTAGAAGTGTTGAGGTTAAGAAGAAGAATAAACGATTTTCTCTAAAAATTATAAACACTATTAATTTTTAAATCAGACTAGACTAGCTTCTGCCTTTTTAAAAACAGGCTTATCAGTGATTTTCCATTTAAATTGTATAATTATTTGTGTCTTATAATTGTCAGATTGTCTCTATATGATAAATTTTTTCAACAACCTGCGGCTGTAAGAATCAAACCTGCGCTCATCTTACATTACAAACGTAACAATACCAAGTCATGACCGTTTAGCGATCACACCCAAGTATGGCCTTGAATCTAATGCAGCTAAATTGCAGTTTTCTTTCCTATTAGCTTTTTCTTTTATTGTATATTACACTCAGAAGTGACAACACTAACAACACAAATATTCTATTTTTAGCTTTTTTTTGTTTATTTTTTCAAATCTCCTCCGTCTCTATTTCACAATGTTACCAGATTGACGTATATTTTTTACGTTCGCTAAGCAGAGATTGTAATATTTTTAATAACATTATTATGAAGTGTATTATTTGTGTTTACTGCTTATTTTGGATATAACCTGTTGAATCAAGGTGTGAAATACCGAAATTCGAAGTGGTTCGATTAGGGGAAATTACCGAAATGTTCGAATGGTTCGATTTTAGCATGAAATTTGTTCTTAAAGCTTTTGAACCATGCATTATGAACACATTTCAATTTTTTTCTAGCAAAAACTAAAAACGAGAATTACATAAATTTATTAAAAACACTTAAACTTGATTATTTTTACATACAACTATATTTTTTTGTAAGGAATTAAAAATACATTTCTTTTAATGTATAAATCATAAATATTGGTTAAATCCATCATCTTAGGTGTTACTAGGCTTTTTGAACTTTGGATGTGCTTGACATATAAGCCGACATTCAAAATTATTTTAATTTGACTTTATGCGGTTTTAGCAAATCTTCCATTATATATAGTTTTTTTTGAAACTAAGAATTATAAGTATGTACATTAGGGTAATAACTTTTTGCATTTTTTGCAAATATCAAATCTCCCCAGACAAAATCGTGTAGGGCATGGACAAATATTAAGAACTGCGTTTTTAGTTTTTCGCTATCGTTAAAAAAGGTTACGCACCAAACGCGTTAAAGGTTTGAATCAAACAAAGTTAAAAAAAAAACTTTTTTTGATGCCTCAACGTCTGACCATCACATCTATATAATTAAGACATGCTGATTTCAATAGTAAAGTCCGTTTTCGAATCAATGGAATAGTTTTCTGCCAAATTTGCTTACTTACATATGTATAAACCATATTTTAAAAAAATTGTTATTAAAAAAAATTTAAAAAAAATATATTAAAGGCATTTTAGAAATCGCTGTCGGTGCGTAAGGTTTTTTTTTACCAAATTGAACTGAAACAGTTTTTTTTTATCATTAATACAATATTTGCCATTAGAAAACCCCTGGGGAGAATGTTGTCCAAAAAAAGTTATCACCCTATGTACATGGGATTTTGACCCATTTCGGCAACTTATTCGATAGCGTCGCAAGTTCTTCCCTTCGTCGTATGGTGTTGACATTTGGACAATGCCCTCTATCATTATTTTTGAGAGCACCAAGCAAATTCCACCAAATGGTCAAAATGGGCCACCCTAAGCGCCCCCCCCCCCCCTCAAAATCTTTAACAGATGCTAAATTATAACCCCCGTATTCATAAAAATATTAAACAGCATTTCAAATATATTTTAAGTAAAAAACAAATTTCAGCCTTAAAACTGTATTCATAAACGAATATTAATAAGGTTTAACATAGGTATTTTAAGCTAATATTCGTTTAAGGCTTAAAATGTATATTAACTAAAATGTATTTGAAATCTGAGTTAATATTTTTTATGAATTTGGGCGTAATGGTTTTACTTTAATGACCTGAATATAGCCGGTTGTTTTTTTTTGTATGTTTTTTCTCCTATTATTGATGTTGTTGTTTAAACTCATGTCAAAAGTGAAATGAATGAGTGACCAAAAATACAATGTTGCGTTACCAGAAATTGCATGTATTTTAATTTAATAATTTTTTGTTGATTTTTACTGTAATGCCAGCAGAAAGGTATTTAAATTACAAAATGTAGGTGGGTATATGTTTATACCCTTTTCTTATTGTGTGTCTGTCGGAATGTTGGCCCAAACGACTGCACCGATTTTCTCGAAAAGTGGACCAAACAGATATCGCATATGGTGTTTTATACTAAAAGTAGTGTTTGAGTAGAGTTCCAAAAATGGGTTGTATACGACAAGGCTGCGTGGCACCTCCTATACAGTCCAAATGTGTTAAAACTGATTTCTATTGGCTACTGTTAAACCAATATAAGCAAAGCTTGGCACGGCGTTTTATAAAAACAATATGTAGTACTATGCCAAAAGTGGGCTGTATAGGCAGAGGGAGCGTGGCATTTCCTATATTAAATTGTCAAACCTCGGCTCCTCTTAAACGTAGATGAACAGAATTTTTTCACTGCGTTTTATTATTATTTTTAAGTAATGTCCTAAAAGTGAGTGGGAAAGCAAAAGTCGGCATGACACCTCCCATATAAGACGATATTCAAAATTATTTTACATACGCTCATGTGGATCACATATGAGCAAAAAAAAAAATGTTGACAAAATTTTCAAGCACTGCCCTAAACGTGGGCAAATTTATAATTTCTTACCTGTTTCTTTTAATACCTTTTCGGGAAGAAGTACGAAGAAAAAGAAATCAAACGCTGCCGATAAAATTTAAGCACAATGAAAGCGAGGTATTGCTCCGGAAACCGGAGAAAGCTTTTTTCAAAAAAAAATCTTTTTCTTTAAATAAAGGTACTTCTTCCAAAAAAATATATTTTCCAAAATATGGTACTTTTTCAACATTTAGTACTTTTTCTAAAACATAACTTTTTCAAAAAAAAAAAAAAAAAAATGTTTTTCCACAAAAAAGTACATATATTTTTTTTAAACGTACATTTTAGAAAAAAAAAAAATTCTTTATAAAAAAATTTACTTTTGCAAAAGAATTACTTATTTAATTCATGTTGCGTTTATATATAATCGTCATGATGTTAAAAAAATAGACAAATGCGCAAAAAATGACATGCGTAACTTATTGTAAAGTGTGTTTTTTTTATAGAGATATAAAATTTTGAAATGGAATAAAACAAAGACGATTTTTTTAAATTGACATAAACTTTACTTTATTTGAAAGATAATCTTCTCGCATTATAATTTAAATATCACTTCTTGCATATAGCCGCCACGGCTGGCGAATGTTGTCCTCAAAGTGGTCAATCGTTTCGGGCTTATCGGCGTACACTAGCGACTTCACATATCCCCACGGAAAATAGGCCAGAGGAGTTAAATTGCACGATCACTGGTCCGAAACGTGAAACTATGCGGTTACCAAACGTTTCCTTCAACAAATCAATTGTGGCAAGAGCTGTGTGACATTTTGCGCCGTCTTGTTGAAACCCCAGCTCCTGCACATGATGGTTGTTTAATTGATGAACGAAAAAGTCAGTAATCATGGCTCTATAGAGGTCACCATTGACTGTAACGTTCTGACAAGCATCGTTTTTAAAGATTTACGGACCAATGCTTCAACCAGCCCGTAAAGCACACTAAACAGTCAGTTTTTCTGAATGTAACAGTGTCTCAACATACACTTGAGGATTATCATGACTCGAAATATTGACGTATACATTTAACCAAAAGTGAGTGATACGTATTTCGACCAAAGCCATGGTTTTCCAAATAAATTAGCACTATTTGGAAGCGTTGTTCCGGTGTCAGTCTATCATGTTGAAATGCCAAACCAAACTAAACATAAATCTCTTGACAGCTGACAAAATGGCCGCCAGTTAAAAAAGTGTTGTCAACTTAAATTTCTATACCAGTAAAAAAACACACTTTATAATATCCTAATTAGTATAACAAAACAATTTGTTTATTTTTAAAAATTCATTGTTGTTCGCCTTTTATCGCTTCTTAAATTGGTATTAAAAAAAAAAAAAAAAAAAAACATGATAAAAATACATTTTGTTCAAATGGTCGTAATTATTGAACGTGTAGGCCGATTTTAAAAATGAATAACTCATATCAAAGCTTATTTTGCCCTCAATTATTGATGTGAAGCTCTGATATATACGCATTTAAAATGTAAACAAAAACTTAAAAATGTCTCTGATTCCCGAATATTTTAAAACTTTTTGTTCTATAAAATAGTAGTAATTTCGGAAAAAATCATTTTTGCATTCTCCTATCTGAATTTTTTATATATTTTAGATAACATATTGATCAAAAATTAATAGTGTTTATAATTTTTAGAGAAAAACGTTTATTCTTCTTCTTAACCTCAACATTTCTAAAGTAATTTATTTTATTTTAACTACACTTAGGAAATTATGTTGGTAAAGACGACAGCAATTGTAGTCAAAAACAAATGAAATTTCATTTAAAAAAAGGACGACTTACATTTCATTAAATTCAACTAACATTGTCATTTGTTTTTTAATGTTCGAAAAATGACTAACAATTGTAGTAAAAATGAACCACATGGTAGTAAAAAATAAACCAAAAAATTTTTTTTTTATTTTTTAAATAACAAAAAACAACTGTAAAAAATGAATGTAAAATCATAAAACAGTCATTTGATGTGAGTTGTTTTTTTTTAAATGAACTACAAGGTTAGTTAAAAATTTTATTTGTTCTACAAATGACTTACATTTACATTAAAAATAATGAAACTGTATTACAACCCAAACAACTACATATTTTTAAAGCAGAAGTTCCCTGAGTGTATAAAAAATAAACTCAAAATCCGTAAAAAAAAAACTATTTAATTTTATTTTCACTTTCAAAAATAAAATAAAAATAAAAACTTCCAAATCCGTACAAATAAACGATCTTCTTTTATTTTAACTATCGAAACTATCTCTCAAATTGTTAAAAATAACAGTTTTTCTTTTATTTTTACTATAATTTTTTATTTTAAATGATGGTTTTTAATCTAAGGAAAAAAAAGAATTTTTTGTATAAAGAAAACTTTAAATGAAAATAATAACTGATACAAAAACACAGTATTTATGTGTAGGTTTTTTTTTTTTTAATAAATGGTAAAATAAATTTAAAAAAATATTTCTTTGTAGTTTAAATGTATATTCCTTAACAAAAAAGTTTACTGATTACTTTTTAAATATACTACCACCAGTTAATGTTAAAATGTTGTAAGTGCATGCATATTTTAATCTTGAATATGCATGCATGATATTATCATTACATTTAATGGAAATTATGTACTGAAAACACATGCGCACACACATTCAACAATTCCAATATCCTTCTAACAATGGGTGCTTTATCTACTTCTGGTTGTTTTATTTTTTCCAATACAAACAACATCAAATGTATAAACGTTCGTTGTTGCTGTTGATAAGTTTTTTTTTTTACCAAATAAAAATGTTTTGTTATTTTTTCATCTGATTTCCTTTAAAAACATAAAACACTTACAAATTGCTTTAATTATACGTACTCGTATTCAGTCAGAAACAAATTTTCGTGTAAAACTTTTCTCTAATAGAAAAAAAAAACTTTATTTCATGGTTTAAAATCGGATAGTTTTATTATTATAAAGGCTAACGTAAGCTGGCACGCCTTAACTAATTGTCAACGATATAAATTTTATGATAAAAATGAAAAAAAAAATGGTAATATTGTTATTAAAAAAACAGGGCTTTTATTGGAGTTGTAATTTATGCATCATTAATATTGTTATTATTTAGAATAGGGCACATATTTGTCATTAGAAGTGGAAGCAGAGATTTAAAATAATTATTTCTCCAGCTAAAATTTAAAAAAAATGTACATCTGTTTGTCATGACCCCATTTTTCGTTTTTTTTTTGCAACTTTTTGACATTTCTACCATGGGAACAATATACAAATGTTATGTCCTCGGGAAGGGATTTCAGAGGAGCATCTGCTGATATATCGTTTTTGTAAAATTTAGCGTTTTTATTGCTGTTATTGTAAAAAATGTACTCATTTTTGGGTACATTATATGAAGATATATAATAGTATCACAACCAAATTTATGTATATAATTTCCTATTAGGATTAAGTCGACACGTATTTTTACTTTTTTTTTGACCTGCAGGCCACTTCGGCTTTTTCGAGTAGGACAAATTTTAGTGGTTTTCTGAGACTCTGTGAACAAAATATAGTCAATATGCATATTTAACTTGATATTTTTATGAATATTTTAAAACTACACACATTTGTATTTTCGTTCTGTAAATTTAAGAAATTTATAAAAAAATTGGTTTTTTCACTAAAACTTAATTTTTTCATAAGAAGTATTTTATTTCAAATCAAATTATGTATCTATTTTTTATAGAAGCTTTCCACTGAAAAGTTCCAATGAACGAGCTTCCGTGACAATTTTCATTAAGGTTATAAGGAAATGCCTTATTGAGGTGATGATAATTCTCTCAGTGCAGACTCATTCATATTCATTAGTAAAAAATGAGAAATTGCAAATCTCTCAGTAGCTGAGAAAAATGTTAAATTAGATAGCTCATAGCAGCAGAAAGAGGATTAACAGGTAGGCTGAGATTATTATTTTATACCCAAAAGTCGATGCTTACTAATAGCGATTAAAAAAAGTACAATCAAACAATTTGTACAGAAGTTTATTAAATCAAATAATATGTGTACGATTGGTACCAATAAAGACCCTCAAAACTGATTTAAGTCATTCGTAATGGAGTGACTTTGAATTTGGGATTGCTTTTTCATTGCAATCATAGAGTTTCTGAGGCATTTATAGCATATTTTGAACATTTTCCTCATTAACTATATTAGGTTTCTTCAAATAGCTGGGTATAGACTGAGAGAATTAACAGCATCATATCATTGAATTTTTGCATTAAATCTATGAAGTGTTACTATAACTCGACCATGACAACTTTTCATTAAATTAATGCAGTTTTTCATACCTTTTTTTTGAAAATTTAATTTTATTTACTAAAAATCTCATACGCCCAATGAAAAAGTTTCATTAGCATTTGTTTCATAAAAATTGTGAAGTTTTTCATAAAATGAAATAAATTTTTAATTCACTTTGTGTAGAACACTTCATTAGTTTAGTGAAATATTTCATTAAAACTCGACCAAGAAAATTCTATGTGTACAATTTTGAATTTATAATCTTTAAAAAAAAGTATATTTTTTAATAACATTACAAAAAAAAAAAATTTGCGGAATTCCTGAAGTAATTCCCGGCATTTCGGAATTAAAAAATGTCTGGAATTCCCAAAAAACATCGTCCCGGGAATTGCCGTGAAAAACTCTAATTTCAATGAATGTCTACAAAATATTTTCCAATTTTATTTTAAAATATTTGAACATTTTTAAAATCAAATTTTAAAATATTTTGTAGAGATTCGTTGTAATGAAAGTGTTTGTTATACTAACTTTCGCAAATATTAACTTTTTTGCCTAAATTTCGGTACACACTCTTTTTAATATGAAATAATTATTCAGATTTGTCGTATTGCTTCCGCACAAAAATGAATTATTGGATTACGCAATGAGAGGATAAATTACGCGAAAATAATACAATATAGTAAAACGCGGGCTTCCTTGTTAATGTTCCACATTTATTATCCAAATTTGAGACCAGAATGCTAACGAAGGTCTTTTACGTATTTGCCATAAAAAACTAAGGTAAAATATATGATTTTTAAAATTTTATGTATAAAACATTGCGTTAAATCATGCAGAAATTTAATGAAATTTTCGAAAAATTTTCAACATAAGTGAAAAAACTGGGTACGCCATTGAAATCAGCGTGGCCGAAATATTTATGATCAATGGTCGGTACTCTTGTTTTCGATTTAAGGGGTCAATTTTATAGCACTGTGTAATTATCTTCATAAAGAAATATATAATTAACAACACCACTGATGAATTTGCTATTTTTTGTAGAACCTGTCTTTGGAAAACACAGTTTATAATAGATTTAGGTACGATGAGCCAAAATCTTGCAAAATAATTTTGCATTTGAAGTTTATGAAATATGGCGGTTTCTCTATTTATGATACATATTTCATTTTTTTTATATAAAAGTTGTCTTCTTTTATAAATATTTCATACATAAATTTCTAAGAATAAAACTAAACATGAAAAATTTTCAACTCCCTTGCAATACCGGTAAGACATCCTAAAACAAACACCGATATGATTATACTCAAATGAAAGATAATTATGTGTAGATTTATACATTTAAAAGAAATTTATATTTTGAAAAATTAAGAAAACTATACGAACAAAAACACGAATGTTGTAATTATAAAAATAGCAATATTTCAAAAACTGAAAATGAGAATTAAAAAATTTTACATATTTGCATTCAGCGTTCCTAAGTCTAGTAAAAAATATTTATTTCAAACACAGGTTCTGCAACAAGTTTAAACTTGTTGAGTAGTGTTATAAATTTGTTTTTTTAAGTAATTCCAATTTTGGATTAGTTCACGATTAGTTTTTTAATTTTTTTTGGAATACATTTATAGTGTTACGAAAATGTATAATAACATATTTAACTCTGATTGATGGCCATTTGAAGCAATTCATTATCAATTATTTACTAATCCACTTAAAAACAAATTACAATATTTTAATATCTTTATGTTCTATAAATAACGACAGACATCTTCATCATTCTTTAATGCCAGCAGTTTATTTGTACAACTAAAATCGTTTTTTTTTTTTTTTTGTTCTTGTAGGTTTTGACATCTTAATCTCACTTAAGTAAAATACTTTGAACAAATAATTGAAAAGGAAGTTCAGGAGGAAGCTGGCAATTAGCAAACTGTTAAAAAGACATTCAATAAATGACCTTTTAGAATACTCAAACGGCATTGTGTGCTTGTCAGACATGGGCTATATCAATTACAATATAATTACATGTAATTAGTAATTGCTTTTGTGCAATTTCAACTTAAAATAATGAAATTGAAACGAGGGCCTAAAAAAATACAATTACTTATAATTTTCATGTAAAAATTTCAAATACAATTACATTTAATTGTAATTGAAAGAAATGCAATTACTAATTACATGTAATTGTAATTGAAAATTTTGAATCGCAATTACATGCAATTTGTAATAAAATTTAAATAATTGAACAAATATGTAATTAATTTAATTTTTGAACCATTAAGTTAATTAAAACTATTGTGTGTTTAGAGAAGCGGTAAATTTAGGTGGAGTTCGAAGAAACGGAATATTTATGGACTGGAAACACATAAAATCAACCACTCGATTTCCTCCAAACTTTCTGATTTTAACCAAACTTGGTATATATGATGTACATCATATAAATATTACGTCGACCAATTGTAAGAGAGCTACTCCGACGGATCTTGAAATATCAAAATATGAAAAATGTTCGAAAATTTTATAAAAGTAGTCGTACATAATTCTCCACATCTTGTTAACAGCTTAAGCTACGAGAGTCATTTTAAAGCTACTTAAATTATGTTTTTACTAGTCACGGGTGCTCTAGAATTGGGGTTTGACAAAAAAAATTTCCCACAAAAAGTGAGTATGGGGTTTGAGAACAAAATATTTATGATTAAAAAAAAGGCATTTTTAAAAAAATCTTAGGACGAATTTAAAAGTTATGACCATTTAAAGTTTTTGGTTTTAAAAAATTTGGCGCCTTTGACAAACTCTAGGAAAAACAACTGCTCAAAAAAAATATTTTTTAAAAAGAACATAGTAGGTTTTATAGTATCTTAAAAAATTTTTCCTTAAAAAAATCGCACAACGAAATCAAAAGTTATGGTGTTTTAAAGTTTGATGATCACACATGACTTTTTAAGTACACAAAAAATTAGCAAATACGAAAAAAAGAATTGTTGAGTTTAATTTGGTTTGAATTTAAAGCAATTACGCCTTCTTAAACCAGTTTTCGCGTACTGCTAATTTTTTTTTTATTTTGGATCAAAAGATTCAAATCCATAATTTTTTTACTACAATATAATCTGAATTCAACTTGATCTGGTATTTTACTGTTTCAATTAAAATTTCCGATAAAATTGAGCTTATTTAAGCATATGTATTTTTATGTCTATGCTTGAGTATATAAAAAAATGAATTCTCACGAAAAATATAGAAAAATGTTATGCGCTATTTGTATGGGCAAAACAAAACAACTCCGTAAGATATATCTTCAAATGTCACAAGATATGGAAGAATTCTTTATTCCTAACTTTACCTTATCAAATTCAATGTTTCGTACATCTATATGTGATTCTTGTCGCAAACATATAATTAAAAGAAAAAAAAAATCTTCTTTTGCAATGTCATATAAAACTTTTAACTACAATAATGTTGAACGCCCTAAGCCATCTATCAGAGGTAAATATTGTATGTGTTACATTTAAATATAATTTAATCGTCGTCCGTCAAACAGAAAGTAGGAAGACCTTCGAAAAACCTACAAACACTCCAAAAAGGGCGGTGCTTTGCACTAGCTGCTTAAGCAAATTGTGTAGAGGAAAATCCCACAAATGCAATAAACAAACTAAATTTAGAAACGTTATAAGTATGACTTTAGCAAAAACGCTGGAACAAATATCCTCTAAAACGGTAACAGAAAACTCATCAGCTAGCAATAGCTCATTAAAAGTATCTTCAGAGAATAAACGTGGAAGACGTCCTTTAAAAGTCTCTCTTGATAGCACTTCTGAAAATTCTGAAGTCGGTAAACAATTAACTGCACACGATATTTAAAAATTACATCACTTTTAAGAAAAACTGTAGGTAATAAATCTATTGAAACAAATATTAATAATAAGCTACAAAAAAAAAAGTCATATATTTGACGAATATCTTAAATCCGAAGCTTCAACTTTGTTCACTGACTAACCAAAAATTGTCAGTAACTCCCAAAGTGCATGCAGTATTTCACCATATACTGGATTTTTTAACTAAAGCAGACACCGGATTAGGACCTTGGAGTGAACAGGCTTCCGAATCTGTTCACTCAGACTTCAAGATGGTTTGGAACAGGTTTAAACGAACAACTAGTGATGCATATTACAGAAAATGGCTACAAAGAGCAGTTTGTGAGTATAATTCGAATCATATTTAAATTTTATTATATGTACAGTGTATTTTAAATAAAATAAAAAATAAATAAAAAAAATTTAAAAATGTGTGTATCAATTTAATAAGTTTAAATGGGGGGTTTAGTAGTTGGTTAATTTAAGATTTGGACGACACTTTCATGCAGATTTCATCTCCGAAGAATATTTTCTACCTAACAAAAAGTTTTTTAATTGTGTTTATTTAATTGAAAATTGCTTGCCTTTACTACAGTATTATTTTTAATTTTCATTTTTTGAAAAATATTTATTTTAGTAGTTGTTTTTATAAGAGATTTCAAATGACGACCAATTTTCATAAACCAAAAACTTTTACATGGTCATAACTTTTAAATTCGTCCTAGGATTTTTTCAAAAATGCGTTTTTTTTAATCATAAATATAGAGTTTTCAAACCCTATACTCACTTTTTGTGTGAATTTTTTTTTGTCAAAACCCAAGTTATTCACTTCTTCATGGCAAAATGCATTGTTTTCAAAAACCGCTGTTCAGAATGCAGAATTAAAAAACAGTTTTTTTGAAAATTTTTAAAATATATATGTTAATTAAAAAGGACTTCCCTATACCGTGATCAAATCCCTATATGGAGCTCTTACGTTATGAATAAAAATGTAAATGAGCAACAAAATGTAAATGAAAAACAACAATGAAAAACAATGTTAAACAACTCCAAACAATCCTTTGAAGTTGTCACACGATTACGGTTATGGTAAATTCAGAGCAAACGTGGCCCCCATCTTGCAAACAGCTTTCTTAAACCCAGCTGATCATTTAAAATCGAAACATTTTCGGGTGTATTGACCTCAATTGCCCGTCCAAAACGTTCAGCGTCATTTGTACTTGTGTGACCACAACGAAAGTCAGCAAACCATTTTTTTACCATTGAAATCGATTTATCAAAGTTTCCCGTGGTTTGATTGACGTTTTTTTTTTCGCAAAAAATTTTGTTTAATGAGCACTCGAAATTCTCTTTTTGAAAAGCTGTTAAACGCAAAGTAAATAACGGAACTTGCTCCAAATTTGACAGTAGTCTATTAACAGGTGGTACTTGATGGCAGCAGTGTTGTGTTTCATATAACTACTAGAGAAGTTCGAAAAGTCACTGACTTATTGATCCGATCTTGTATGTAATTGTAATTCACATTTTTCAATTACATGTAATTAGTAATTGATAATATTTCAATTTCAATTCCATGTAACTGATATTTTCTTAATTACAATTAATTACAATTCTTGTAATTTAAATTTTGTGTCAGCTTAATTACAATTGCAATTACATGTAATTGTAATTGAATATTTTCAAATTGCATATAATTTGTAATTTAATGTGTAATTAATTTCAAAATTTAATGATTAACACCCATGACTGGTGGTTGTTTGGTAGAAGGAGAAAACACTGATGGAGGAGTGAATGGATAATAATCGTTTTAAATTAATACAATTTTCAGCTCACGAATTATAATAACATATTCCTATTAAAGTTTTGTACTTACAAAAAGAATAAAAAGAAAGAAATGAACACTGGCAATAGGACACAAAAAAGCAGTATTTATAATAGTGTAACAATTACGTAGCAGTGCCATAGTCTTAAAACAATTAATTCATCAATTTTATATTGAAGTTTGAAAAAATAATGAGTTTTATTAGAAAAAATAAATCAATCAAATTTATAGTTTTGTGAACTTGTTTAATTAGATCTACATAACGAATTCAATCTCTCAAGCATTACATATATGGGGCGTTTCATCTCAAGTGAGTCAACTTTTGAAATTGATGTTTTCCGAACGGGATGAAATTTGCACCAAGGTTACTCCTATTGGATAGTAGTTAAGACACAATTTTTCAACAACATCGGTCAAGAACTCTCTGAATTAGAGGGTGTCAAAATTGGACATTTTGGCCAAACTTGTGTTTTTTTCTCATCCATGTAACTTATTACATATTGTTCTTAGCAAAATTTGTGGTAAATAGTTTAGATAGCTACTTCTTCAATCTTTCGAAAAAAATATAAAAAAATAAAATTTGACTATTTTTTTTCAAAATCAAAATCTTTTTTGACTTCTTTTTCAAAATATGCCCAAAAGAAAGCTTAGGTCTTTTCCTTAAGAGCTTTTTAGTCTCTTAGTGGGAAGCGAGTGGGATATCTATCAAAATAAATGTTTGTAACTCAAGACAAAGGTTTTTCAATTTTTAGCATATGCACTATTTTGAATTATTTCCTATTTGTGTGTAAGTGTTTCTAAAACCTTAAAATAAAAATTCTACTGAGAAACTAGACAAATTAACCTTTCCGTTGGTATGTAACATACCTAACTAAAATTTCATACCCTATTTTCATATTTTTTAATTTTGAAAAAAAAATAGTCATTGCACAATTTTCATTGCACAATTAAAGGTCGAAAAAAACATAATTTTTGTTTTTAATAAAAATTATAACAAACTTGTATAAAAGGCAGAGTAGCGCCAAGTTTACTTCCCCTGTTTTGCTTACAAACTAAACAAAATATAAAAAGGAGAGAGAAACAAAAAAAAGTGTATTGAATATCCACCAGAGGTGGATCTTGCACATCAAACAAGTTTTCAATTTATTTTTTGATCAATGGTTATAATCTTTAACTTCAAACTCATATGTATATTAGTTCTCATGTAGTGAGTAAACTAGTTCATATGTATGTTTGATGTTTGGCATGGAATTGTTACCGCTTTCAAAACGTGTTCTGATGATGGGAACCTAGAAAATTCCCGAAATAGATCTATCAACACATTCCTGAAAGGGTCAAATAATAAATTTTAAAACAAAAAACTCTATAGATTATTTGTTAGGACAATATCCTAATGAAGAAATATAGAGTATGGCCTCGAACTTGAATAATTTTCATTTTCATTGCACAATTAAAGGTCGAAAAAAACATAATTTTTATTTTTAATAAAAATTATAACAAACTTAATAGTCAAAACTTTTTTTTTTAATTTTCAATATTTTTTTTCCAAAGATTGAAGAAATAGCTATCTAAACTATTTATGACAAATTTTGCTGATAACAAGAGGTAATAAGTTACATGGATGAGAAAAAACACATGTTTGTCCAAAATATCAAAATTTTGACCCCCTCTAACTCAGAGAGTTCCTGACCGATAATCTTGAAATATTGTGTGCAAATTTCAGCCCGATCGGAAAACATCGATTTCAGAAGTTGGGTCATTTGAGATGAAACGCCTCATATTTAAAATAAATCCAATCCACAGAATAAATATAAATATTAAGAAAATTCAATTAATTGCATTTTTGATATTTTAAAATTTGCAATACATAACATTCATAATTTAATAGTGCTTTGTCAAAAATGGGTAGATTTTGAATTTAAATAGTTATGTTACACTAATTATAAACAATTGTACTAAATAAACATGAACATTTACGTAGTTAAATTTTTATTTTATGTTCTCACCACGTTGGGCGCCATTTAGTTGATATGTGTATTACATAGATTTTAAATCCAAGTCGGAAAATTTTGCAATTATTTATTTAAAATAGAATAAATTCTTTCAACACCAGTCTGGCAATGGTTTATTATGGTTGGTTTCCTGTAAGAGACAACAGCAGCAACATGAGCAACAACAATTGGCGGTTAAAAGAACAAACTAAAGTTATCCTTGAGTTTGAAGTTGTACTACAAAGATGTTGTTTTCTGCATCTGCTTTCTTTTAAAAACAATCTAGTTATTTCATATACAATTTTTATTTTTATTTTATTTTCTGCTTAGCCGGCAACTGAATTTCAGATAACTCCTTCCGAAGTAAATGGGATAGAGGAAATAATATACAAAATCTAGCAACAATGCTTTAATTACAATTTCAAGTGCATGATTAAGTCATTTTAAAAGAGAAGTGCTATTGTTCTTCCGGTTTTGTTGTTGTTCGGTAAATAAACGTTTATTTGAACTCTGGAACTTGGAACTTCAAATAATCTTGTTTTTATTTTTGTTGTAATGAAAGAAAAAAAAATGTGCAATTTAGTTTTATATTTCGCCACTGTTGTTATTTCTTATATATTTAAAGTCTTGAAAGAATAAAACGTTGAAAATTCTTAGAAGTTAGGTACACTTCATTTGTGAGAAACAAATTATATTAAAATTTCTATTGTTATTGTAAAATATCCGTTTTAAAGGAAAGAGAATAAATTATGCTGTTGAACTTTTGTTATCATTTATCTTTTATTTTTAAGATTTAATTTGTTTCAATTAAACTGTATTTATAGGGAATTATCATGCTACTTCTGCTTTAGCGTCTAAAATCATTGCAAAAAAATGAAAAGATGAAAATGTGTTGAGAATTTATTATAAGGCCTTTTGGTTACTGTATAAGTAAGTATAAATGTCATGAATATAAATGCACTTGAAGTAAAAAAAAAAAATATAAAGTCAGAAGCGTACTTTTGTTCCCCAAAAACCTACCGAATATACCCAATTTAACTACATAATTTTAAAAAATAAACGAGCAGCCTTGGTAACAGTTGCCGGTAACTTTTACTTTGGGCCGTCAGGACTTTCGCAAAAAATCATAAACATCACTAGCACAAAAGAACCTGCCATAGAACTGATACGTACCGCCATGAACATACGCAAAGGAGTGAGTTACAGAACGATTATTGCAGAAAAATTATGAAAACTATATGATTAAACTCATTATGAACCAATTTTTATGTTTTCAACCTAGTACTTAGAGTTGCCACATATTTATTTGAAAAAAACAACAATTTTCGACCTTTTTAGATAGAACGTTTTTCAAAGAGTATAAAATAGCCTTATGACTCAATTAATATAAAACCATCAAAAATATCCAGTTTTCGACCTCTACAGCCTTCAATTTAAACAAAACTATTTATTTAAGGGAAGTCTCCTACAGATATATCAACGTACAAGTTTTGTGTTTGTTAGCTCTAACAGTTGTTTTTAAATATGAAAAAATCGAAAATTTAACAAAAGTAGTCGTACTCAATTGACCACATCTTTCTAACGGTTAATGCTACGAAATTCATTGATATCTCATTTTAAAGCCACTATTTATAAATAAAGTAAGCAAAAAAAAAATCCTTTTTTTAAGGACAAATGTCTTTTTTCAAAATGCGCTGTTTAATTTCAAATATTTCAAAAATTGGTTTTTTAAAAGTTTCAAAAAAATATATGTCAATTATAATTTCTTCCACTATGCAGTTGCCAAACTAATGTGGAACTCTTAAGGAATTCAACCAATTAGAAGTATTTTTTAATATTTTATTATATTTAAAACATTTAAACGTGATGTATAAGACAAAGACCGATCTGTATTGCTGCTTATTGAATGTGTTTTATTATAGACATTTTTCCAAATTAATTTAATTTCAGCTATTTTAAAGGCACAACGTTTTTTGAATTAGATACGTTATGCCAATGGTGATCACACCAACGCACATAGGTCTGGCGAGCTACTTTTTTTGGCCAAAAATAAAAAAATCACATATATATATATATGTCAGCAGTTTTATTACAACCGGTTCCAAATAGAAAAAAAACTTTTTTTTTTTTGGAAAACGTTAACCCGTGCCGCAAGACGGCCCAAAATGACCCATGTATCATTACAAATTACCAAAATTCGAAGTTAAGAAAAAATATTATTTTCGTTTACTTATTCATTTAATATACTCAAAATTATTCAGATGTGCAATCCTGACCTCATCGGATATCGTTAACCCACTTTAGCCAGGAATCCATATGGAACATATGTCTGGTGAGCTACAGCATTTGGTCAAAACTAACAAAATTTCATATATGCGTGCAATTTATAAAAAATGAAAACACAATTTTTAAAAATAAACATAAATCTTACTTATTGTTCTTAAAAGGAAATTTGTTTTTACTCCATCTTTAGCCAAATGTATCTGTTGATATCTGTTAAATTTAAGATTTTTGAAAAATATATCAATTTGATTACATTAATTCATTTTTATAAAGTCTACTTATAATAAATAAGTCAGTAAATTCGTTTTCTAAAAGTATATTCCAATATTTTTAAGAATATAATTAAAAAGAACTTCGATTTTCTCAATTTTGCTTTGTCCAGTCTGCCACATTTTTAGTAGGTCAGAATTTGTGAAACACAAGTTGCCTGAAAAAAATTGATTTCTCAAAAACATGCAACTTTTAGCAGAATGTTGTTACTGATTTGGATGCACCTCAAATCACTGCAACTTATGGCCTTTTTGGTTCGTTAAACTCTTTTGAACATTTTTAGTTATACCTTATAACATAATTTTAAAAAATCACTAATTTTGAGGTTATGAAAGTTTCTAATTGCTTCTTATCTTCATAAAATTTATTGAATATTTCACTATTAAAAATTCAAATACTTACCATTGTCATCAATATCCATTATGAATTGATTTAAAAAGTATATTTTTTTTTAGTAAATTGTGTCACAAAAATATAACAAAATCACAACACGTGTCTTAGTTTATCACTGCTCTTAAAACATTCAACTTTGTAGCTTCACAGAATAACGGTAAATTGGAGTTTGCAAAAACAAATTGTTGTTTTTGTTTTCTTGAAGTGTTTGCTACAATATCCCAACATCAAATATAGAAATATCGGATTTGATTTTTGGCCAAAAAAAGTAGCTCGCCAGACCTATGTGCAACGGTTGGCCAAAGTTATCATTCAGGTAACAGGACAATGCTGTCAAGATTGTTAGTTCCACGTTCTGCCAATGCTTTGCCAAAACTGTGCCGATTATAAAGGGTGTTTTTATAGAGGTATGTATATAACTTTGGAGTGGAAATGATATGAAATTTACTTTATACCAAGGATAATCTTCTGGCATTATAATTTAAATATGACTTCTGGAATATGACCACCACGGCTGGCTCGGACGTAATCTAGTCTGGATGTCCAATTTTCGAAGACTTTTTCCAACATTTGTTTCCGTATATTGGCAAATACCGCAGCGATTGTTGTCCTCCAAGTTTTAAATCGTTTCGGGCTTATCGGCGTAGACTAGCGACTTCACATATCCCCACAGAAAACAGTAAAGCGGCTCTAAATCGCACGATCCTGGAGGCCAAGTCACGGCTCCGAAACGTGAAACTATGCGGTTACCAAACGTTTCCTTAAATAAATCAATAGTGGCACGAGCTGTGTGACATGTTGGGCCGTCTTGTTGAAACCACTGCTCCTGCACATCATGGTTGTTCAATTGATGAACGAAAAAGTCAGTAATCCTGGCTCTATAGAGGTCACCGTTGACTGTAACGTTCTGACCAGTATCGTTTTTAAAGAAGTACGGACCAATGATTCCACCAGCCCATAAAGCACACTAACCAGTCAGTTTTTCTGTATGTAACGGTGTCTCAACATGCACTTGAGGATTATCATCACTCCGAATACGGCAGTTTTGTTTATTGACGTATCAATTTAACCGAAAGTGAGCTTCATCGCTAAACAAAATTCGCAAAATTCGTGTGCGATACTTATTCCGAACAGAACCATGATTTTCAAAATAAATGTGCACAATTTGGAAGCGTTGTTCAGGCGTCAGTCTATTCATGCTGAAATGCCAATCCAAACTAAACATAAATCTCTTGACAGCTCACCAAATAGCCGCCAGTTAAAAATGTATTGCCTGCTTAAAGTTTTATACCTGTATAAAAACACCCTTTACTTACATCGTGGTTTTACTGGTTCACAATATAAATGCACTTCTTAGCGGTAAACTTGATATTTTTTAAAATCCGTGACTCAAAACGCTGTATATCAAAAAACCAGTTTTCTAAAATTTTTTAAAAAATATATGTTAATTCTAAATTATTCTTCTATACAATTACCGAATCCCTATGTGGTACTCCTGCATGTTTATGAGTTTTTCGCTTTTTTAGTTAAATTTCTTCACATTTTTATTCAAAACTCAGGATACCATAAGAGCATACATAGGGATTTGGACATGGCATAGGGCAGTAATTACTAATTAACATATATTTTCTAAAAAAATTAAAAAAACAAACAGTTTTTTGAAATACAGCTTTCTGAACCGCGGTTTTTAATTTAAGTTGCTTTACAATAAAGTATCAATGACTCTTGTACCTTAAGCCTCCCAGCAAAACTTTGGTAATGGGTAGGACTTATTTCAGACCTTCCAAAGTAATGACTATCCATTCCAGTTTTTGTTATTTTGAAGGTCCGAAATAATACCTTACTAATATGAATATATGTAAATGCTTATTTGTAAGATAAAAACAACGCCTTACTAATATTGTGTTAAATATCTGCTTATTTGGAATAGCAAAAATAATAAGTTACTTATTATCACTTATTTCAGACCTTTCGTAGTAATGACTATCCATTACATTTGTTGTTATTTTGAAGGTCTGAAATAATACCTTACTGATATGAACATACATCACTACTTATTTTGGAAGCTAAACAATTATGTCTTACTAATATTGTGTTATATACCTGCTTATTAGGAAGGGCCAAAGAAATAAGGTACTTGTAAGGTAATAAGTAACTACTTTTTTGTAAGGTATATTTATAAAGATTCATAATATATCATAATTAATAATTTAAATGCAATTTATTTAAACAAACAAATATATAGTTATACATAAACGACACTCACAAAACAAAAGCTTATTTAGTAAATAACAAAATTAAGATAATTGATATTAAGTAGAAATTATTAAATTTTATTTATTAATACATTAAGAGTAATAATTTTCTTATTTTCGAAGAATAACCGAGTATTTTCCTTTGAAGATTTAAAAATTTGTTGTCTAAAATATGAAAAAAATTAGTTGTCTAAAATATGAAAAAAAGGCTACTTATCACTTAGTTGATGGTGTAGTAGATGGTAGATAATATGAACTTTTGATGTTTATTATTTGCAGTATTCCCACCTTCTAAAGATAACTGATGAAAGGGTAATTGGAAAATCCCCGGAAACTCGTCTTATCATTCCTGAAGGTATAGAACATTTTGAAAAACAAAAATTCTATTGAGTATGTTAGTTCATATATAATTCATATAAGTACAAAATTTTGGCCTCGACAAGAATAATTCTTTTTTAATTGCAATTATTTTTTGTCAAATTCAGTTTTGTTAATCCAAAAAAAAGTTTGTAATGTTAGCAACTCGTACTCGCAAGTTTTTTTTGCTGAGTTTAGCAACTTTTTTGCTGATGTTAGCAACTTTGTCTGCTAGGATCCTCCCAGCAAACGAGTTGCTAATATTACAAACTTTTTTTTTGGGTGTACTAGTATATAAGATTTTTAGTTTTTTATAGTGAATTTTTTTTGTTCTTTTTATGTTTAATAAATGTTATTAGAAAATAATAAACAAAGTCTTTTATTTTTTTTCTTGAGAAAATATTAATCGCTGTTCACCACTTATTACACTTCTTCCTGGTAAGCAGTTATTATAGTCCTTCCTTGTAATGACTAAAATCAGTAGTTATTTTAGGACCTATTAATAACTAGTTATAATTGTCCTTATTAATAACTAGTTATTTTATTGCCTATTAATACCTTACATGTTAATACGTACTTATTTTTGCACCTATAAATAACTACTTATTAACATCCTTACAAGTAATACGTCATATAATGGCTTTAAGCATTACTTTTGATGCTACAAATAAGAAATGAAATAAGTACTTATGTGTAACTGGTGATTTCACTACATATTTTGTAACGTCTTATTTTTGTCCCTATATGTAAGCACAAGGCCAGGCCTTGCCTCCTATGACACCCCCATGTTAAAATCAGGTGTTCTTGGCCTCAACTATAAGTACTTCTGATTCTTGTTTTCTTCTTCAGTTTCCCATTCTATGGTAATAGCAAGTTTTCCTGGGCTTATAAAAGATAATTAAACTTTAATGCAAATTTGCGAAAAATCTGACCCATAAGTGAAAAAACTGGTTACGCCATTAAAATCAGCGTGTACGAAATGTTTAGGATCAATGATCGGTACTCTTGTTTTCGATTTTAGGGGTCAATTTTGTAGCGATGTGTTATTAAATAATTCTCAAAAATAGGGACAAAAAAAAATTTAAATTTTGTTGCAATTTTTTCATAGACATTTTGCTTCGATAAATGTTTGAAAAAATATTAACCCTTCAACTGCGTACATAGCGATAAATTTTGAAATTTATTTGCTTAAAACACCACTAGAGAATATGCTTACTGAGATGCCGACATATTTTTCTACCAAGTTTTGTCAAGAAATTCGCACGGAATCCATACTAGGTAAAATAATGGGTAAAGTGTTATATGTCAGTATTTCAAATTTAAATACAACTTTGAGCACCCTTTACCTTAAACGACTCTGTTAAAGAAAAATAGAAAATAACTGGTGGGAGTAAAAACAATGAGTATTAAATAAACTTTCCAAAAGACTAACTATTGTTTTGCGTTGCAAGAGTAAGTTATTTAATTACAAATGTTGAGACGACTGCCTGACTTTAGTTGTTTTTAGTGGGCATTTTGGCATAAACACTTGTTGCACAAACAGTCCAACTACTATCCATCCAGGCAAGCAGACGGCAGACTAGATAGTAGTAAAGCTGGTGCTAGCCTTAAACTTAAGAATTGCATGGTAGTAAAGTAAATGCAAACAAACGATTTTCTCTCCCAAAAAAGTTTATATGGGAAAAGGGCTTAAAACAATAGAATCAGCCCTATAAAGCAAGAGAAAATATTTGAAATGTAATAAAGTTTTATTTTGTAACTTCCGCATTTTTCATGTCATGTTTTACAACAAGGAAAAACATGATTGCCATTGTTTATATACAAATGAAACGTGTTTAGAATATTGTTGGTAGTTGTTTTCTGATCTAGATTTTTATTGGTCATTGTTGTGCTACAACAAATTTCTATTGGGATTTTGTGGTTTAAATTAGTTTTAATGTCAAAGACAACAATAAAAGCCAACCTAGTAGTAATTGTAACAAATGACAATAAGTATAAAACATTTTGTCTTTCAGGCCTCTAAATTTAATTAGAAAAGTTTTTAATCAACTACAACTACATACAACTAATTTTAAGCTTTTTAATGCTTTCAGTTTATATATCGGTTTTAACTGCAAAGAAAAAGAAAAGCAAATAGATTAAAAGTACAGGAAAGGTACATTTTCCTTAACCCTAACGCACTTTTCTTTGTTTCTAATTGCAGTTTGCTGATTTTTTGCACAGTTCTTTCTGTTACAAAGCTCTTGAAGGACACTTTAAAAAATGATTGCAAACTTACTACTATAAAACGAGTAAAGTTGTATTTATTATTACGCAAATTCGGTAATTTTAAACACAAAATGTGTAAAACTATTTTGTGCACTTTTTTGTATACAATAATACACACTTACAGTATTGTTGCCAAATATGTGTTTACAATTAAACACATTATGCCTCTGAAAGTAGTATTATTTTTTAAATAAATTTTTTACTCACAAGGTTTGTAAATATACTAACTTATAATATTAATAAATATTTTGACATTTTTAAATTGAAAAAAAAAAAATAAAATAAAACAAATTAAAGAAAGCTTAAATAATTTAAATATTGAGAATTTTTGTGTAATAAAAATAAAATGTATTAATGTATTATTTGTGATAGCGAATTAAAAAACTTATTAATGCACCAAAAACATTTATACATTCATAAATAGAAACGGAATTTCCAGGTGTTCGCAGCTTAATTGTGAAAAAAACATTTTCAAAATATAATATATGTACAGAACTTTAAAGAATTAAATTCTTCATTCGATTTATTCAATGACCGAATTCAATCGTTGGGAATTCAGTCGGTTTTTACTCATTCCGTCCATAACCAAAAAAGTGTTTGCACATGTGTTCAAAACTCAACCCCATTACACCTATACCGGTCCTAAATGCCGACCTGATTGGCTAGGTTCTTAGATTTTTTAAATTTTTGGCGATTTTTTTTAATTTTTATCGGTTTTTTTAAATTTTAGAGTCTTTTTTTAATTTTGGAGATTTGTTTTATTTGTATCGTTGTTTTTAAATTTTAGCGATTTTAATTAATTTTAGGCAATTTTTTTAATTTTTATCATTTTTTTTCAGGGACCGTAATCGTTATGAGTTTTATAATAAAAATTACACAATAATGATTATATTATGAGTTTTAAGGATTTTCTTCAATGCTAATGATTATTTTTGAGTAATATTAATAAAAATCAGCCATAATTATTATTTTTGAGCAAAAAAAATAATACAACTCAAAAATAATCATTATTTATGATTTTTATTTTTTTCGCTCAAAATAAAACTCACTTTCATAGAATTTCTTTCACAAAAATACTCGAACTTTTGGAGTGTGTTCAACATATGATATGTTGAATTCCAACTATATAATAATATTTATTATTATTATTAATTTTAATAATTTGAATATTGTGCTCACTTTGGAATATTCCTTATAACTGACCGAGTAAGTAATAATATTTTACTCGTACCCAATTTAAACAACAATCTATAAAAAAACTAAATATTCGTAAAATTAAAAATGATTTGGAAAAAATTTAGTATTAGTTTGCTTTCAATTTGAATTATAACAGCTTGCAGTCTTCGTGACATTGATTTTTTATTTTTTTTTTTTAAATTATGTATAGATTTACATACCAGCATTACTATTCTTAATGCTCAGTATACATGCATATTAGGGCTATAACCAAATTTTTGGCATAGTACCACGAGTTGGGCAATGAAAGTGAGTTTTATTTTGAGCGAAAAAAAATAAAAATCATAAATAATGATTATTTTTGAGTTTTATTTTTTTTTGCTCAAAAATAATGATTATGGCTGATTTTTTTTTATTATTACTCAAAAATAATCATTACGATTGAAGAAAACTTTAAAAATCAGAAATTTAAAAATCATGACGGATATGCAAAGATTGTCAAAAAGTAATAATAATGGTGCAATAAATTTTTTTTATGTCTGTTCTAAGTAATTGATTTTTTGATTTTTTTTTCAGTTTTGACGATTTTTTTAAATTTGGTCGATTTTTTTTAATTGTTATAAATTTTTTCAGTTTTAGGGTTTTTTTTTAACTGTTATAGTTTTTTTTTAATTTCGGCGATTTTTTTCTAATTTAAACGTTTTTTTTTTTTTAATTTGCGCCGATTTTTGACGATTTTTACAATTTTTGGCAACTTTTTTAAAATTTTAGCTTATAATAAAAAATATTAATTCCTGTAAAGGAATACATGTATTTTGTTATTGTAACAAAAACAAAATACACGTATTAATCTGAAGAAATTATTCCGTTCGCTTTATAAAACAGGGAATTTTGTGTGAAAAATAAGATGTGCCATATACTATCTTGAAAAGAAATTTATTTTTCTCTACTTAAATAGTCATTCAAAGTCGAATTGCTTTTGTTTTCTTTTTTTTTTTGCTGTTATAGTACTACAGAAAAGTGTCAACTCAAAATCTTTAGAAAACCAACAAATGCACAAACACTTCATATCCTTTTTACTCATTCCATTTGGGAATTAAATTGAAAACTGTTGTGATTGTAAAACATAAAATGATTTCTTAAATTCTTCTTCCTTCCTCTTGAATAAAAACGTTTTATATGTCAGAATGTAGTTTTTCTTCTTTCCTTTGCATTTTTAGTGCTTTTGTAAGAGTTGTTGAAAAACAAATCATAAAAATTGGCTTTCTTTTTGAGTAGCAAATAAAGAAGATATTAGCTAGACCACAAAATTAAAGTTTTTAAAAAGAATTGACTTAATGAACAAAAACACAAATATAATTTCAAAGTTTTTACTGAATGACATGAAAACATTATACCTAGTAGGCAATGCCACTACTCGAAAGACATTTGAACAGTACGTTTTTGTTCAATCAATCTAAAGACACACTCAAAAAACAAATTCAGTAAAGTTAGCAAAAAATTTTGCTGAATCAGTAAGTTTTTAGTGAAGAAAAAAATTGCTATTGCCAGCAACAAAATTAGTGGATTTAGCAACAGTTTTGCTAACAGTTAACTGATTCAAAATTAAAAAAAATCCTTGCTAAAAGTTATTAATATTATTGGTAAATACAAGTAGACTGAAAAAATTCAAAAAAAAAAAAATTGTAGAATAATTATATTTTAGTAAATTTATTTGCTGAAAATCTTAAAGTTTTCTTAGGTATTTTTTAAAAATAATTTCCAATACGTTACAAAATATAAAAATGTTTATAATCCCACATTGACGACATGTATTAATTTAACATCTGAAAATATATAGAAATAATTATATATAAGATAAACAAATTATATTTCAACTACTTATATCAATTTCATTCCTAAAAACAAAACGAAATAGGAAAATATGAAATATACAAGCCTCTTTATGAAATAAGAAAAAGGAAATATACAATATTACGCAAAATGTGTGTCCTTGTCTTTCGCTTTAGTTTGTCCACCTGAACGTATATTTGGTTGCAATTTGAGCACACTACATTAATAGTCACTAGAATTATTTAGTTTATATATACACATTTAATCTTTATTAAATTTAAATATTTTTTTGTCTTTAATATACTTAACTTTGAGAAGCCAGTCACAACACAAAGTTCAAGTTTTTTTAAACCGCAATTTATATGTATGCGATACACATTGTTGTCGTCCTTTTATTATATTATGTATGAAAAAAAAAAATATATACAAAAATCTTCCATGGTTAATTTTTTTATATGTCTTACAACAGTTGTAATTTTTAGTATAATTTTTTTGCGTATATCTTTCAATCTGGTTGTCATATACACTTTTAATACAATTTAAATTTAAGTACAATTTTTTAAGCAAATAAATTAGTAAATCTTTAGTAAAATATTAGTAAAATATTAGTAAAACATTAGTTCAAGTTAAGTGCTGAATAAGTAAAACTAAAATTTTAGCTGAAAACACAACTTCAGCAAAAAATTTAGAACAAATCACAGGTTATGAAAAAAACTGTCGTAATTTCTTTTTTAGTTTAAGAAAAAACTGCTTAAACTACAAAAATTTGATTTATTTATATGCCTTAAAAATATGGAGTCTTTGACAAATCCTAATTGATATAATTCCGATAAAAACATTTAAGTATCTTTAACACATATTTTCTAATCTCCAAGGTAAATTCATAGAAAATTAATTAAAAAAAAAAAAAAATTGTACTTCAGATTGAATCTTACAAAAATTTTGTTTTTTTGATTCAATGAAATAAGTGGACTATTGATGAACATCATGTGCTAAAATTTTGAAAACAAATTGCATGAAAATCCTACATTGTTCAACTAATCACAATAAATTAATATGGTTTTTTAAACCTCATAGACTATATTTTGAAATCAACTAAACTATTCGTAGTTTATTCAGGTATACGAAGAAATGAAAAATGTTGAAGAAAAAACTTGTAAAAGTTAAACTCGCGAATATTTTGAAGAGTAGCGCTAATTTTAAAATGTTTGGTTCATATTCGTGATCTACAATCTAAAATCTATCAGAATTGATAAGTCGCATCGCCGATGCTTTTTTAGTGTTAAACTGTGTTATTTTAAATTACATTTTCAGTTAATTTAAACTTCAACCACTTTTAGCGTGTTAATTGTTAACATTAGCGGTTTTTTAGAGTAATAAATGAAAATCGACAAATCGGTTTTTAAGAACATCCTAATAAAAATGAACAATTGTAATAAAAAGTAAACTTAATATTTTTTTGAATTACTAGGAAGTTTTTTTATTGCATTTGTCACAAAATACTACTTTTGGTCATTTACTGTACACGAACAATGTGTACACTACAGGAGCAATCTTTATTAGTTAAAAATATTTTATTTTTGATTTGAATTAGGTCAATTCTTCCATTTTTTTTTACTTCTTATCGTGTAAATAAAACAATACGGGTAAAGCGTTGATTTTTTTCCTTCAAAATTTGGGTAGATTAGATTAGACTAGAGTGGCACTATGCACCGCGACCAGAAGTTGGTATTTTGTGCTGCCAACGAATACACCCCATAGGTTCAGGCTCCCTACGAAGCCAACTATCCTACCAGGTAAACAGTGCCAAACGTCCGATGGCGTCACTATTCGACCACCAAAATAACGCACACTCCTGTCGGAGAGCCTCAGACATTTGCAGAGAACATGCTCTGAGGTCTCGGGTTCCAATTCACAAAACCTGCACGTATCCGTAGAGGATCGTCCCATCTTGTACAATTGATACCTAAGGCCACAGTGTCTCGTGATTTAACCCGTCACGGTCCTTAGTTCGCCCCTGGTAATAGACAAGAGTTTCCGCGACCTCTCCCCAGAGGGAGATATATACAGCCTCGCCTGTCGCTGCCAAGGCTACATTGGTCCTGTGAAGAATTTTGGTGACGCGAAATGAAACATGTAAAGACCTGTCAGTAGATAAAAGTCTGCTTTAAATTAGCGGATGATAATATTTTTTAATTAATAAATAAACATTGCACGGTTTTTTGTTTCACAAAAAACAAATGATCTTCGACTTGAATAATGTTGCTCACATCATAATTTTAATAAATTTTAATTTATTTTGTGTTCTTTCATGCATTCTCTGCATACCGTTTCTACCCTGCGGGAAATGAACCAGTCACTGGTATGGTCACGTGACTAGAGCTTTGTGTGTATGAACCTCTCCTTGTTTTGGTTCTGTTATATGAAAGTGACCGGTACTTTTAACATGGGCTTGTCATAGGAGGTGGCAATTGCTACCTTTGGAGCACCTTGTGACGTGGCGAATAACTTGATGAGGGTTACCTATCACCGTACCGACTGAAATTAATAAGCTACTGGACAAGTTAGAAGTAGGCAGTGTTATAGTAGGATAATTTTAGGATTTATTTGACATGCAACAGGACCAGTGGGAAAATAATTATCGAGTGGGTAGGTGTACGTATCGTAGAACTGGAGAACAGCTTTTGATGGTAAACTAGTCACATATTAAGCGCAATGTGTGCTGTTACTGAGGTAGTTTGAATGGATTAGATTTGTGAAGTACCACTGCACTGGCACTGGTGCGAAAAGTAATTAGCAAATAACCTTTTACTTTTTATTCACCGTATGTCATATTATATACGAGTTGCTAAATTGTCCGTCCGGAACCAGTCACTAAACTACCCCAAAAACAGTGTTCACAAAACCTTCAAAAAGGCACAACAAAAATCCATTTTAAAATAAGTTTACTTCAGTGTTATATCCGATTTGTAGCAGTCAAGGCACTGAATCCTTTGGCACTAATTGCCATGTTTTCATCAACTGCTAACGGGATTGAACCAGTTCAATGACCAGTAAGAACTTCAACTGCATCGGCCCTAGTTGCTTCAGTACACTATGATGTTATCTTACTTTTTCTCCAGTTACATGATATACCTGATACCAACTTGTCACTGTTTTGTCACCATTCACACAAATTAACACTTTTTGGTACACCACAATTTTGGTTTCACCAGTTTCGTGTCGTGCCACTCAATCATATATCACAAAATCGTCACTTTGAATCAATCGACCCTTCATTTTCCGCAGCGTATATAGAGCAATTCCATATGAAAGCGATCACCTTTTGGACGACCCCTCTCCGATTTTAAAATAAATAGTCTCAATCGATTGCCCAGCAAAAAATAATGTACCTACATATTTTTTTTTTTTTATAGTGACTGGTTTAGTGGTGGTGTGCACCACTGTCATGTGAAAAAATTGAAGAATTCTCCATAAGGGAAATCATTGAAAGTTGTTTTAAAAAAAAACTACTAAAGCGATCGCAACGGGTGATAGCTCGTTGGAAAGGTATTATATCAGGTTTTAATTGAAAAATAAAATTTTCCTAATTTTTCTCAGAAATTTACCTTTTTTCCCATGAAAATTAAATTTTGCCATGAAAATTAAATTTTCCGATTTTCCACAGAAGCTCCTAAATTTTCCGGCTAATTTTATTTTTTTTTGGATTCCTCATAATTTTTGCTTTAAGAATCAGCAATAAAAAAATGGGCCCAACTCCTTGTTTGGACAGGAGAAGAGCATTTAAGAGACCACCTTGTTCTCATTGTTTTTATATTTTTTATAATTGAATTATTTTTAATTATTTAACAAGAAAAATTAGGAAAATTTTATTTTTCAATTAAAGCCTGATTCAATACCTTTCTAACGAGCTATCACTCGTTGCGATCGCTTTCAATGAGGTCCCTTATGAAGAATTCTTCAATTTTGTCACATGACAGTGGTGCACACCACCACTAAACCAGTCCCTATAGAGCAATTCCATATGACATTGAATGCCAACCCTGCTTAAAATCTTATAATTATAACGTTGTTTTTTAGTACTTTATTAAAAAAAATATTAATAATAATTACAAAACAAAAAACCGTTGCTTTTTTTTTTGCATTAAATTTTTTAAACCATTTATATTTTAATTCTAAACGGTGCTAAAAAAATATAAAAAAGTGATGCATTTTTTTCATTAAATTTTATTATATATAATGATATGTGTTGCCATGTATAATTAAAAATAATCCTATTACTTTAATATAAGTGATAGAACTATTTTTGATAAATTGTACCATATACACTTACATATAAGGTAGAATATATGGTCATATATAGATCTTTATATATTTCGTATGATCAGATATGCAAGATATGCTTACGCTATATTACCTAAACTAAGAATAAGATATAAACATATATCGTAATATATTTCCACACATATAAGAATATATAATGGTGCCAAGTTGTATATGAGTATATAGAAACTTTTTTCATCGGGTAATGAAAATTTTAAATTGAAACTTAAATGTCTCCTTAATCATGTTAACATTACATTTTATCATTTTATTTACATCATCAACATATAACACTTATATTACATTTTCATTTTGCACTTAACAAATACTAAGGGTAGTTACACAATTTCTGAAGTGAGCGCATATTTTTTTTATCAATTATGGTTGAGAGAATGCAAGTAGCTGTGTAAGATCTAAATTTTTCTGCATTTCCAAATCAAGTTTTGAGATACCGCATCCATTTCTCAATAACCCATGTTGGATCTACCTTTGTTTCTTCTGAAGATGTTTATAATAGATTTAAGCCGAATGGTAATTTAGAACGAAGAATTCAATATTATATTTCAAAGAAAAGTCATATTTTTTCACAAATTCTCGATTACACAGGTCAACAGCAAAAAAAGGCTTGACTAACCACTATATAGATTTGATGCATCATGGCTGCCTAAGTACAAAAATGGTAAAATTTTTCAATTCTATGGATAATTTTTTTTTTAAAAATTTTTTAAGTAAAATTGATAATATTTTGAGACATTTCTCCACTTATGTTGTCATAACTCAAAAACAACTAGTCCGATTTTGTCAAATTAAATTTACAATCTTTAAATAACGTGTACAAATTTTTTTAATGCGATCAATAGTTTCAAAGTTATGAAACAAATTGTTAGCAAAAAAAAAAAAAAAATGCTAAAAAAAAAAAAATTTGAAAAACAAAAATCTGGAAAAAATCGAAAACTGCAAAAAATATTACTTTTTATTTTTTTGTAGTAAAGCTACATATCATGCGAATTAAACTAGATATGGATCATAAAAATCGATGCATGCTTTACATTTTATTTACAATTAATTGAAGGTATCGCATATTTACAAGCACTGTAGAAAATTGTACCTACTATATAATGAAAATGCAGAACATAAAAACTCAGGTGCATTTTACGACACGCATTTTGGCAAAACCCCTTTGGGAAAAACCTCTATGACATTTTTATGATTCTAATAATTAAAAAAAATAAGTAATAAACAAAAGATTGTTTAATTTTACACTTGCAGTTCTACATTCACAAGAAATAGAATATGCTCAAGATCGGGGTGCAAGCTGTAGTCATGTGCTTTCATCTTCACCAGGACACTCAACCTCAAGTATGTCTCACCAATCAGATATGTCAGATCCAGCACTACCATCTACAGCTGAAAATGACGAGTTCATCCCACACAAACATTTCTCGCCGAGACCATGGAATCAAGATCAGCTTAATGATGTAATTAGAGACCTTGGATTGTCGAAAAGATCTTCTGAATTACTTGCGTCCCGGATGAAAGAAACAGGTCTCATAACTAAAGAAACTAAAGTTTCGTATTACCGTACTCGAGCAAAAGACTTACTTCATTATTTTGCTGAAGAGGATGACTTTGTGTACTGCACAGATATTTCTGGTTTGATGACTGCCATGGGCTTACAGAGATATGATTCAAACGAATGGCGTCTATTTATCGACTCATCAAAACGCAGCTTGAAGTGTGTCCTTTTGCATAATGGAAATAAATTTCACTCCTTGCCGATCGCACATTCAACCAAAGTAAAAGAATAATACTCTGTAATTGCATTGGTCATGAAGAAGATAAAGTATGATGAACATAAGTGGGTAATTTGTGTTGATCTTAAGATGGTAAATTTCCTCTTAGGCCAACAAAGCGGCTTTACAAAATATCCTTGTTTTATATGTTTATGGGACAGCAGAGCTAAAACAGAACATTGGAGGAGAAAACAATGGCCTTCTAGGAAAACACTAGTTCCAGGTACGCCAAATGTTATAAATGTGGCTCTAGTGCCCCGAGATCGCATCATATTACCCCCTCTTCACATTAAACTTGGTCTGATGAAACAATATGTTAAAGCACTTAACAAAGATAGTGAATGTTTCCAGTATATTTCAAGGAAGTTTCCCAATCTAAGTATGGAAAAGCTGAAAGCAGGCATATTTGATGGCCCACAAATTCGCAAATTGGTGAACGATACTGAATTTGGCAGTTCAATGTCAGAAATTGAGAAGAATGCATGGGATTCGTTTGTATGGGTTATTCAAAATTTCTTAGGAAATAACAAGGGTGATGATTACGTTGCGCACGTTGAAGAGATGTTAACTCACTTCCAGAATCTTGGATGCAACATGAGCATCAAAGTACACTACCTGCACAGTCACTTAGATCGTTTTCCTGAAAATCTAGGAGACTTGAGTGAAGAACAGGGCGAACGATTCCACCAAGATATCCGGACAATGGAGGAACGATACCAGGGTCGCTGGGATGCACACATGATGGCTGATTTTTGCTGGAGTATTCAGAGTAACACTTCGTTATTCAACAATAGTAGAAAATCGACTAAAAGAAAATTTCAGAGTTTGTAGTTTATAATACATATTTATTTATTTATTTTCTTGTTTTATTTATTATAATAAATGTGAATAATAAAATATAAATTTTCTACTATTTAATTTATTTATTTATTTCCATTTAAGCTCATCCAACACAAATGTCTTTCCGAAGAATAGAATCAGTATATTCTAGGTAGGGTTTTGCCAAAAAATACACGAATGTTACTATGTAATGCATTTTTGATGTGAAAATTTGTACATAGCATGGGGAAAATGTTTTCAAAATTCAATCAATCGAAAGAAGAACATTAACTACTCAATTTTATGTCTATCAGACAAAAAACTAAAATTTGGTGTGAAAATGAGCGAATTCACTTAATTGTGAATAAATTCGAAAAAAATCAATCGATTTTTATGATCGATATCTCATTTTGTTCCTATTACATGTGGCTTTGCGACAAAGCAATAAATCTGAACGATTTTTTGCCGTTTTCGATTTTTTATGATTTTTTTAAAACAAAAAAATTTGCTATTTTCACGTAAAAAAATATTTTTTCCCTCAATTTTTTATTATAACTCCGAAACTACTGAGCCGATTGAAACGCAATATATTAACGGATTAAAGGCTATGTAAATTTCAGTTTTTCTAAATTTATTTGAATAATATCGGACTAATTTTTTTTTAGTTATCATTAATTATGTGGAGAAACGTCTAAAAAAATTTATAATTTTACTTAAAAATTTTTTAAAAAAAAACCTCTCCATAGAATTTCAAAATTGAACCATATTTGTACTACTGGGACCACAATACATCAAAATTGTATAGTGGTTTTCAAAGCCCCTATAATTTTTTCAAAATTGTTGCCTTGTGTTATCAGACCAAAAATGTCGTTTTATCAACATTTGGGGGAAATAATTTTTTTTTTTGTATTTGTTGTTGTGTTTTTGAAAAATTTTACACTTTTACATTTTTCTAAAACTAATATGAATAACCCTACTAGCACCTGTTATATACTTATAAATTTTAAAACTATAAGTAGGTTTATGCTTATTTTTATATAAATGGTATTGTATGACAAAATAAAACCAGCCTTGCTGTTTGCCTGCCATCTTATTGATTTTACTGGATATTAAGGTGAAAATTTTATAATTTCTTTTGTCATCTACAGAGTTGGTAGATTAATAATATTAGTTACCATATGGTAACACAAAAAATGCATGTTTGTGCTTAATGTTTAAAATATATTTGTTGTTGCACTTTTTTTAACGACTGACTGGTTAAGGATACATAAGTATTTTAAGCTACGATATATTTTATTACAAATATGTCATTATACTTTTTTAGTAACGTAACGATCTAGTTCCAAATTAGCCAAGCATATTTGTAAGAAGAACTATTTACTACTACAATACTGCATTGTGTGAACAGTTTTTTTTTTTTACTGATGTGGTAATTTTTTGTATTTGAATCACCTTTCTTCACCATACGAAATTAGAATAAATTCCGATTTAACCTGTTCCACTTTTAGTTTTTAATTTTTAATCATACTTCACGTTAATTTATTAATAAATATTAATTTGATAGAAGTATGTACGTTTTCTTGTAAAAAAATACATTCTTCTATATGTACAAAAACTAGTCCCCTAGCCCGCCTATTGTAACCATGTGGTGGCACGATCAAAAAAGGGATCGCAGTTTTTTTATACTTAAGTCATTAGGACTATGTAAATTATCTTTTTAAAATCCAACAAAAAAAATTTCAAGGGTATTTCGGGTTAAAGTAGTATATATAGCTCATTAATAAGCTTAGTGTCCTACCGAAGACTTCGGCCAGAAAATGCTTTTTGTCGGTATACGGTATTTTAAAGCGCTTTGGACAAATTGGACAAATGAAAAAATATGTATTGGGCTTATTAGATACTATGTTGAGTGTCAAATTGAAAGAAAAGTTCGTAGTTAAACAATGAATTCAATAATCGATTAATGTGCCAAATCGAAAATCTTTGGCGGGCGCTTATTAACTTTACAGCTAAAGTTCGGCTTTTTCTTAAATTTTTTACTCAAAATCAAAATAAAACGGCTCAAAAATATGTTTCCAATATCAAAATTTGTTCACATTGTCTCCAAGTACCAAAAAAAACTGACCAAATATCTTTTTTTGGCCGAAGTCTTCGGTCGGACATTAAAAACGCTTTTGTTATTGTTGCTTAATTATGTCTTGGTTTTTGTTTTTTCCTTGCCACTACATTATTCTTCAAGATGTTAATGAAGTATATAATTTAAAAATGTTTGTAAACGATGTTGTTATTTACTCATGCTTTCAGTTTACTACATATACATATTTAATGTGTTTTATATACAACTTTCACGTTCGCTCTAGGGTTATAACTTTTTCGTTGCACCACCTTTTAGACAATATTGTACTACTAATTATAAGTATTGTTTTTCTAAGTCAACTCGGAACAAAAACCTTCCCCATCGAAGTCGATTTCTAAAAAATTTTTATTTAAATATCACAACACTACAAAATTGATCATAAATATTTCAGAAACGCTTGTTTTAATGGTTTACCCAGTTTTTTGCATTTCTGAACACAGTTTTTTATACATAAAATTTTAAAAATCATATATTTTATCTTAGTTTTCTATGGTAAATACATAATTTTTTGGGTCATTAATATTTGGGTATTAAATTTGGTTAATAAATGTGCAGCATTCCCATTTTTGCACAATTTATCATTCCATTTAGCAATCGATCAAAGCAGTTTTGTGATTATTTCGTGTAAAATAGAAATAAAAAGAAAGTGCGGTTCATAAAAAACGCGAAATGTGGCTTACATTTATATGACAGCATACCGAAAATGGACGACCTATGAGTTCATCTTTTAGTATATTATGTAAATAGCTTATTAAATGATGTGTACCGAAATTTATGCAAAAAAGTTTGTATTTCCAAAAGTTATTTTAACAAAGACTTTCATTACGGTGAATGTCTGCAAAATATTTTAAAACTTTGTTTTAAAATATTCTCATTTTTTTATGAATTTTAAAATAAAATTTTAAAATTTAACTATTTAACTATTTTCTAAAGTGCATCATTAGTTTTTTTTGATTTTAGTAGAATTTTTAAAATTTATAAAGCGCTATTTACATAATTTATTAAAAAATTACGAACAAATTAAATATATGGTACGCAAATTTACAAAAGCATTGCCGAAACTTACGGTTTATTCACTCCAAAATTTAATTTGGATATTTTTCTTTAAAAATATTGACTCAAAAGCTAAGAAAATGTTGGTTGTTGACCAATTTATGAATAAAATTAAAAAAACGTCCAAAATCCCGATATTTGGGCAATAATCGACTTGCTCGACCTCTAAAACGAAAAATCTGAAAAAATCTCAAAAGCACTTTAAATCACAAGCATTCAAATTATGTTTGAACACTAATAAAAATCGACAAACAAAAAAATTGATGGGATTCGCTACTACTAGGGTTTGGGTTCGGGAATTCCCGGGATTTCCCGGGAAAAGTTTGGCGGGAATTCACGGGAATTTAAAAAAAATATTTTTTTTTTAAGTTGTGTGTTTATACAACATATTTTTTTATTTTTAGTCATAAAAAATATTTTGAATACCAAAACTAAAACTTTTTTGTTAAAAACTCTTAAAATAAAACAAAATTGTTTTTTATATTTTATTTTATATTGTGGCCACCATATCATAAAGAAGCTCAATTAATTCTAAAACGTCAGAACTAGATGGAATAGCATGGTTGGAATGAAAGAATCTTTTTTGAAAACAAAAAATTCCATCAAAAAAACTTTAATAGATTTTAGTTCCACAGACTTATGGATTAAAGAACACATTCCTCTTTTAGAAGTTTTGGTTGAAGTTTTAAATCCAATTTAAATCCCTAAGTCGACGTGATTCTAATCTTTTAATTGCAGGTGTCATAATGAATACGCTATACGAGCAGCTTTTATCTACCAATTCTTCACTTTCCCGAAAGATGGTTGACACAATTAAAACCAAAATTAATGACCGTCGTGACAATAATATGTTATCATTAATTAATTATTTAAAGGACTGTGAATATATTAAAAACTGTTCAAATACATTTAGTTTAAAAATATTCGCCGAACAAATGTATAAACGCCTGTTTGGGCAATGTGATAATGAAGTATCATCTAGTAGTGATGACGACGTTTCCGAAGTACAAGCTGATAAAACTTTTCAAAATAAATTAAATAATGTAATTAACAATGCGAAAGCTATACCCAAAATATCAGCAGGAAAAAATAAAAATATTTTCAAAAAGTAGTTGGCTCTTTTTGAAACTTCTAACCACCGTACCAAAAATTTGGATAAACTGTATAATGATCTACTAACAATAAAGCCAACATGGAAAGCGAACGTGTTTTCTCAGTTGCTGGAAATCTTGTAACAAAGATTCGAAACAGAATGTCAAATGATTTGTTAAATGCATTGATAATTTTAAAAGCTCGTTTTTTAAAAACCTACTGTTTTTACATCACTGTATATATCTTTAATACTAAGTGATATCAAATTTATGAAATTTAATTTTATATTATTTTTTTTGTTTTAGTTTTAATGCTCAACAGACTGAATTTGTGTATTTTTAATTTGTTTTTGTTTAATAAACCATAACATTTCTACCAAAAATGTACCTTGTAAGTAGTTAAAAAAAAATCATATAAAAATTTGCCGGGATTCCCGGGAAACACATTTTTTCATTCCCGTTTCCCGGGAAATAAAAAAGTCCGGGAAATCCCAAACCCTAGTTACTACACATGTAGCATGTGTATTAAGTAGTATAATGTAGTTCATGTTGTTAATGTTAAAAAGTTGTTGTCATGTTGATGCTGCTGTGATGTTCTTTACAAATTTATTTTGTACTTTTATTTCTTTTTTGCCACTCACTAAAGTAATAATAATACTTATTATGCAAAGCACTGCCCAAAATTATAGCGCACTAACTATTTAGTAGTTTGTTGTTCGAATATCTCGTTTATGACTAATTAGGAAATAATAATTTTTGGAATTTAAAAACATAATTTTATTGACAGTTTAAAAATGCATCTGAGCGTACCATCAGAGCTATCTCGACATGTTATACTTGATAGATAAAAATATAAATGACTGTCTTGCACAAAATGTCATTACTTTCCAGATGACAAAAAATCAAATGTAATAACTTTAAAATTTTTAATAGCAGAAATATCAAAAAAAATGGTAAAAAATTTCCCTGATTTTGACTATTTATTAATTATGTAAAATAAATTACTTTTAAAAATCGGCCATGGGGAATCGATCCGGAATTTATTGAATTATTTTTCAAATTTTATTTTTTTAAATTCGTTTAAAACTGTGGGCTGTAGTCATTTTAACACTAATAATAAGGACTTACTAGTAAGTACTTACTTCAATTAAAAGTAATGCGTTACCCATAGGTACTTATTTTTATTATTATTTTAAATATTAGGTAATGATCTAAAAATTTTCTGAAAATCTATTTTTAGACTTATTATTTTTCACTTCTAGTAATTACATAAGAAACTACTTACTTTTGATTTTATGTAAGCTGGAAAGTAATGACATGTTGCGCAATCAAATCATTTATGTTTTTATCTATCAAGTATAACACTTCAAGATAACTCAGATGGTAGATCGGTTGACTGACAACCCGGAGGCCCGGGTTCGAATCCCATGTGGTTACATTTTCAGCCCAATTCTCAATAACAATTCCGTGAGAATTTTTTACCTATTCCTTGTTCCTCTATTCTTAATAAAATCTGCTTGGGGATTTTTTCACATTTCCCTTATTCTACACGAATTTTGAAAATGGGAAACTCTTCCCCCGGAAAAAAAGAGGTATTATGAATATCAATAATAGGGAGAATTGTGATAGCATTTGTATGAATTATTCAATTATTCAATTAATATTATTCAATTCTCTCTGCCTTATTATTCTTTTGCCCGCCTGCGTAGAATAGGAGGATTTTTTTCTCGAGTAAATAAAATCCGCAGAGGAAAAAATCCGAGGGAATATTCATAATCTGGCTGTTTATTAAAAAAAATTTGTTTATTTTATTAAATTTAGTTCTTTTTTAATTTTTTTATCATAGTGGTAAGCATATAGCTAACCACATATTTTCCTATTTTTTGTCAGGTGTTTAGTAATGATATGTCATTATTTTGCGCGACATCACCATATGAAAGTAATACGATTTGCAATGACAATTATAAGTACTTGCCATTACCAGATATGATCTTATATACCCACTTATATGGTAATGCTTTTCTACACTGGGTTCTGGCTTAAAACATAGGATTCCGCTGTCCAGAAGTTTCGGCTCTGAAATGCTATCATCATATTTTATTCAAAACTATAATCTAAAACAGGACAAAAGTATTTAAAAATTTGTTTAAATTAAGCCTGGTACTCATTACCAACCTCGCGGAATACTGTGTATGCCTTATCAAGCAATATCAAAAACTATTATCATGTACAGAAAGGCACTCGACAAAAGCGACTTAAACAGCAATCAAAAATTAACTCAAATAAATTATAATAAATAATTATTTCAATAAAAAATTACTTGTTTTCTAATTTTTTGAGAAAAAATCACTTTTAAGCATTTTTTTTCATAAAAAAATATTTGTATTGGAAATATATCGAAATATATACGATATGAGACGTAAATATATCAATGTCAAATAGCGCGGCTACACCTGGGGCTTGAATTGTTATTTCGGTTGACATAACGATAATATTTTGGTTTTTAACATAAACTTTGAACTTCAGCGACTACTTTAAAACCATATTTCAATACTTCCGTCTCATTTTCTATCATGATTTTGAATAAAATATGACGATATTATTTCATAGCATGGTTAATTTTTGCTGAAATTTAAATCTAATATTCGAATTGTAAACACGATCTGATATCAAATAAATGAAAATCTGTTTTCAAAAGTTGTTCAAATATTTGATTTAGGAAAAATTTCATAGTTTTTTATTAAAAACTTCGAGCATTTTGGTATTTTGTAAAAATTTTAACACAAATTTCTGAAATTATTAGTAAATTTTACCGTACGTTTTAAAACAACAAGCCAAGTAATATATCTGCATTTTTAAATTGTCAATAAAATTATGCTTTTAAATGCCAAAAATTATTAAATTCTAATAAGTCGTTAACGAGATATTAGAACAACAAACTACTGAATAGTAAGTGCGCTATAATTTTGTGCATATAAAGGGTCCGCCATCTAATGTTTTTTTTTTTCAACTAGTGCTTATTTCGTGAATGGTAACACTTACCTTATGTCTGATTTGACAGATAATTAGTTTTATCCTTCCGCTGAACGAATATGGTTGTGTATACGCTTGAACAACGCTGGGAAATATTGCGACATTACTTTGAAAATCATGTAATGTTGCAGAATGTGTGCCGATACACCCAAAACGAGTCACTGTTTGGTCCAGAGGCATAATTGGGCCATTTTTCTTCGTAAATGAGCAAGGAGTGGCCGTTACAGTCAATGGCGATCGTTATCGGGCCATGTTGAATGAAGTTTTGTTCACAAAAATTGAAGAGGAGGAAATACAGCTGCACACAATCGATAATGTGCTTAAAAATTGGACCGATCGTGTAGGCTACTGCATGGCCAGCCGAGGCAGCCATTTGAATGAAATTATTTTCCATTATTAACCGGAAGGATTGTACTTTCAAATAAAAAAGAAATTTGAGAAAATATTCAGTAGTTTTTTTTTATAGCATTTTCAAAAAAAGGTATTTGGCGGACCCTTTATTTGGACTATGTATAACTCTGGTTTAATTTTTTTTTATAAATATTAATACTTTCATACTTAAGTTTTATACTCAGATGCCACTTTTTTTTGGCAGTGGGGATATGTTCTTATTTGTTCTAATATCCTTATACCTTTAAGATGAAAAACTGAAACCGTTATGTACTTACAATTTAAATATGAGTTGTGTGTCGGTATGTGTGTGTTAAAATATTACCCACAATTTAAAGGTCTTTAAATTATGCATACATACGTTTCATACAAACCATACAAACAAACAACCAAGCAAATATTTATTAATTCACACAGAGTAATCAAAACGTTTTACAACCTAAAAAATATAATAACTAAATGCAACTTTCTAAAAGGATAATTATATACTAAAATAATACTAAGATTCTGGTATTAAGGTGTACGTTCGAAAAAATTTTTACATGTGGTTTCCGTTATAACTTTTTTTTGATCACAGTACATTTTAAAAATATATCAGTATATAAATTAATTACAATCGAGAATTTGTCTTTGTAGTTTTTTACTAAATGAGTGATGAAAATAATGAAATATTTTCAACAAAATCCATTCATTAATTAACCAACGAATCAAAATTTAGTCGTGAGACGGTTTCAAAAGTAATTAAACGGCTTAAGAGACACGTGACCACTGAGAGAAAATCTGGTTTAAGAAGAAAAAGAACTCCTCATGATAAAACCAATGTAAAGAAAATAGAAGTAATATGCAAAAGAGCTTTAAATACATCTCGTAGAAAAGCAGCACATTTAACCCAAATGCTTGGAAACTAATGTTTGCAAAAAAGACACTTCCATTTATATGCCAAAAAAATAAGAGAACCCTACATCACTACAGCAAGATAGCCCTTGAGTGGTATGATGCAATTAACATTGTTTTTGTATCAAGGGAGGCAAATCCCCCAAACTGTCCTGATCAAGAACTAGTTGAAAAATATTTTGCTAATGGCCACAAAAAGGGTGTCCTATGATATGAACGCTTTTAAGATGAGATGGAAAATCTGCTCCGAGAAGGTTATGAAAAAGTACTTTAAAGTCCCTAATGGGAGGATTTAATGAAAATAAATATATAAAATATATAATATATGAATAAATATATAAAAGTAGAATAAAACAGATTTTGTTTTTTTTGCTGGTAAACTAGAATATATTTTTTATAAATAAAAAAAGTTTTAAAGACCATACATTTTGTTTTTAACCTTTTTTTAAATTTTTTCTGTGTTAAAATTTTTTCGAACGCACACCTTACATGTCAACTTTGGGTTTTGTGAATCGATGCTCAGCTTTTTATTTATCACAGACATATCTTTGATCTTACACTCGCCGGATAAAAGTATTTATTTGAGGTAAAAATCATTTTCTTTAAACCGTGTGAATCATACTGAGCGTATGATTAATATTATGTACTAATTAATTACGTATACGTGCTTAAACAATTAGAGAAAAAAATTCTTGAACTATATACTCAAAACAATATAACCTTAAAACAGTGAAGGGCAACACACATACTACCACATTTATGCTTGTGTGGGAAGCAGCGGAAAACGAATGACGCTCACTAATTCTACACTCGAAAAATTTTTCAGTCGAAAGTAAAAGATTTGTTTTTTTATTATCATTATTTTATTTGAACTTGTCCCGTAACATTACCATGAAGAGAAACTAGTTCTAAAACTTCATCAAACCTGGTTAAATTTGCATCAACTGTTTTGATGCAAATAATAAGCTGGCAACTATTATATATGTCCGTACTTTCGTCAATAGACAATGAAAAATATTTGCAATTTATCAGTCTGGTATTAGCTGCAGAATGAATCAATTTACTTATATCTTCTATCCTACGTGCAACTGTATGGAATGTTTTGGCAAAGTTTCAAACCTTCACCAAAACTTTTCAAAACATCTTATGTTAAATCTTTAAAAAAAATACCATCCTCAAATGAGCGACATTGCTTTGCCAAAGCCAAAGCAACTACATAGGATGCCTTTTTTAGAGGCAATGAAACATTTTCTCTTATTAATTGAAAAATGGTATGATGATGAATATGAGATTCATCAAAAATAATTTTTAAGAAAAATTCTGCTTTTAATTGAAATAGTTTCAGCGATCGATCACCACCGCTCAGGTTATCGTAATTTCCAATGCAAGAGTAGTAATGTTTTCTTAAACAAAACAAACTTTTGTTACTTATAACGCGATAACAAATCACGCATTGCGCCTCACCATCCATATTTTCTCTAAAGAAAAATCATATTCCCATTTTTCATTGAACATTTTTCTTTATGTGTAATTAAAAAGTTGCGTAGCGAGATCTTACTTCAACAAGTGCTGATCTGCAACTGATTTTAATAGCTTTGACGAAATGACAACAAAGCAACAGCCGAACGTACATTGCCAGAGACCACATGAAGAAGTTTATAGTGTACATGTATTGACGTCACACAAGCAGCATTTATTTTCCTATGCACGCGTACATAGGATTTGGAAAAGTGCCCTTCACTGCTTTAAAACCAAAAGTTCAAAATTACAAAAAAGTCAACAAAAGGGTGTTTGTATTTACAAATTCCCATTGTTGGTGAAAATTCAAAAAATAATTTGTTGAACTTACAAAAATACTCTTCGAGATATTACAAACAGTATTTTGAAATTTATTTCTGTGTATAGAAGCGGGATTCTTTAAAAATATTATTTTTGTGGAGTTTTTTTCTCCTCAAAATTTTATTTTCTCGAAATTTGTTATTTTTGAATTTCATTCCAAAGAACAAACAATTTTTTTTCGTCTCAATAGATGAAGGGTAGAACAATTTAGGCACTTTCGACTTTAATACGTCCACTTTCTTAAATCATAGTTATTTAAAGTATGAATTGATTGTATATGTAATGGCAATTTACGATTAAAAAGAATAAACGATAAAAACTATATCGATTGCAGAAACCGCTAAAAAACAAAGTTTTTTTGTAGTTTTCTTTTTGTTGTCCTCAATTTTTTTTTTCTGGAACCTCATTAGATGGATGCTTGGTTTACAAAATTTGGCACATGCGACTTTAATGCTTCTAAACTGAGAGAATTATCTGAATAACATCAATGAATGTTTGCATTATATCTATGAATTGTCACACGAACTAGTCTATTGAAACTTTTCATTAAACTAATGCATTTTTCTCCTAAAATCATATGAAAAATTTTATATTATTTATTAAAAAATTCATACGGCTAATGAAAAAGTTTCATTAAAAATAGTTTCGTTAAAACCATGAAGCTTTGTCATAAACTTTAAGTCATATGCAAGTTTGGTAAATATACAATACACATTTTTTTGTTTTTCCCTTTTTATTTCTACATTTGTTTTTAAAAACAAAATGTACAGGGAGAGTAGTAAACAAGACCGTACTTTGTCTTTTATACAAGTTTGATATAATTTTTATTAAAAACAAAAACCATGTTTTTTCGACCTTTAATTGTGCAATGAAAATGAAAATTATTCAAAAAACATAATTTTTATTTTTAATAAAAATTATATCAAACTTGTATAAAAGACAAATTACGGTCTTGTATACTACTCTCCCTGTACATTTAGTTTTTTAAAACAAATGTACAAATAAAAAGGTAGAAAAACTAAAAACGTGTATTGAATATTTACCAAAGGTAGACATTACACACAAAAAACAAGTTTTCAATTTATTTTTTGATCAATGGTGATAATCTTTAACTTCGAGCTCATATGTTAGTTCTCATTTAGTGAGAAAACTAGCATATGTTTTGCATGGGACTGTTACCTCTTTCAAAACGTGTTCTGATAATGGGAACCTAGAAAATTCCCGAAATAGAGCTATTAACACATTCCTGGAAGGGTCAGTTAATAAATTTGAAAACAAAAACTATATAGATTATTTCTTAGGACAATTTCCTAATAAAGAAATATTAGTATGGCCTCGAACATGAATAATTTTCACTATCATCAAAACATTATTATTATTTTAGTGAAAAATTTCATTAAAACTCGTTCAAGGAATTCTTCCTGTATATTTGATTAACTTGATAGTAAAATTGATTAAAAATTATCGTTAAAAAGCGATAAAGAATATATCGATTGAAAAAAACGAAAAATATGTTTCTACAGTGAGAGATGATAGCAATGCATTTTTGCATTAAATCTTTGAAAAATAACCAAAACTCGTACATTAAAAGTTCAGTTTTTCTTAAAATTTAATTAAAAGTTTCATGTTGTTTATTAAAAATTTCATTCGCTTAATGAAAAAATTTCATTAAAAGCAGTTTAAGAAATTTTTCATACACTTTGTTTAGTTTTCATCTTTCATTGGTTTAAACAAAAATTTCATTTAATATCGCCCAAGAAAATGCTCTTGAGAATTTGTATTCCGCGTTATTTTATGTTCCTCAAAATTTAGTTTTCCTCAAAAATTTTCAGCGAGATTTAAGTCTCTTGTATTTGTATTATACACTAAATAATTTTTTAACGCGAATATTTTCTTGCACTTGTTTACACTATAATATTGTTAATTACCAAAAAGTTTGACACGAAGCTCCACTGTAAAATAAATATTTTGTTTGTTGTTTGAATTCTGCCTGACTTATTTCATATTGTGTAAGTTAAACCATTACTTTTACGTCACTGCTTGCCATTGGGTATGTATACATGAATTTCCTTGCTTTAAGGCAAGATGTTACCAATTTATTATAACCTGTTTCTGTCAACGACATTTTTCAGGGGAATAATTAAAATATAAAACCTTAATTAAGAAATTAAAAGTTAAGATGCCAAATTTAATAACTGTTTTGTTTAAATTAATATAAAAAATCTGCATACCATTAAAAACCAAAATATAATTATAAAAAAGATTTAGTGATAAATAAGCAATAAATAATTTTAGAAGTATATTTTTAAATAAAGTATTTAGGGTAAACGGATCAATATAAACGGACATCTTGACTTCAATCGTAAACAAAAAATTTTGATAAAAACTAATTTTTGATGGAAACATTAAAGAAAGCATTAAATATACACTGAAACAATCATCCTTCATGATATTAATGAAATAATTTCAGCGAATTTTTTCTAAGTATCAATGAAGAAAATTTTCATGAATTTTTTTCATAACATATCATATTTTCATAAAAAAAAATTCATTCGATTTCATATATTATCTATTCAAAAATTTAATGAAAACTTTCTTTAAAACTATAAAAGTATTTGAAAGACTTATTTTTTTTTATTTTTTCATAAAATTTCATGATTTAATTAATTTAACACATTTCAAACTTAAGTTTTAAGATTTAATGAAATGTTTCAATGGACGAGTTGCAGTCACAATTTTCATTAAAGCTGTGAAGAAATTCATTACTAGAAAAAATAAAGATAATTCTCTCAGTGTATACAAAAGTTACAACTATTATATTTCTACAGTTTCATCACTATTTTAATTTTATATACATGGAGATTACTTATATGTTATTTTTAATTTATAACCTCCGTGTAGTCACAAAAATTAAGTAAATCAAACAAATTAGCTAGGTTGATACTAGTATTTCGATCTGACTAAAGATCTGATCACAATCCAAAGTTTTAAAAAAGTTAGAGCCTCCAGAATAGTCCGAGCTTTAACAAGAAACCTATTAAGCATCAATAATTGGTATGAAAATACAAAATTATATTACGGTGCCAAATATTAGATCGCACCATTAAATAATTTTTAAAAATCTGATCGATCGAAGCATGAAGTTTTCAAATAAACTGAGAGCATTCTCTGCATGTTAATAACGAAATTTGCATGGAAGCAATGAAGTTGCACTGTAACTCGTCCATTGAAACTAATCGTTAAGTTAAATCAAGTTTTCGTACAATTTTATGAAAAATATCATTGCCAAATCTCTCTTTCTGCCTTTTGATAAAAAACAATTCGTTTATTTCTCAAACGCTATTCTATTTTTGGGAGTAGTTGTAACATTTTGACAGAAATGGCTTAATAATAATAAAACTTATTGATAAAATAATTACACAGTTCAACAAAATCAGAAAAATTTGATGCATCGGGTTGCGACCCATAATTTCTAAAATAATTAAGGACGCAGATCACGAATAGGGCCTTAGAATTTCAAAGTTAGCACAACTTGTAAGAAAATACTAAAATAACTCATGTTTTTCGGGTAATCGGTAATGTTAATTACATCATCGATGATATAATTACTGCAGTGGCGAAACCTTTCTTGTAAAGCTTCCTTGTAAGCACCTGTAAAATAAAATATTAATAATTAAATATTAAATATTAATAAAACTTTCATTTACTTAACATTTTTATAATCAATTGGTTCACTATTATTAAACCATGTCACTAAAGGTTGTGGCAGTGCAACTAAAGCACTTTATTCACCATAATTTCCATGGTGCATAGGGGTAAAAAATTACGGTGGTTCTTAAATTTAAATTTTCGCCTTTGCTGTTATAGTCACTTCTTACATATACTTCACACATATATTCACCAGAATTGCCTGACATTAGGGCTAATGACCTATTCCAAGGATCATTGAGTGTGTGAGCAATATAAGTAGATTCAATTCGTATACCATCTTTAAACCATAATGTGTATTTGCAATACACTGTAATTTGTTACTTTTTCGAAACGTTTCAATTTCATATCCTGCTGATATACAAAAATTTCCGGTGGTCCACTGTTTTCCTCTTCACTCAGTTGGGTATTAATGTGACTTGCACGATACGCTTTACGATCTATGTCATCTGTACTGAATATTATTAATTGATTGGTTTTTCTGTAAGCATACACTCAAAATAGTTTGTAGTTTAAACTAACTGAAAATGTAATTTAACTTAAACGATACATCACTTAAAATCCGGTCTACTTACTTTTCATTTAAATCAAATGTTTCTTGGTTTTTATTATTAAATATCGTTTAAATACCTAACAAATCAGTAATAACAAAATAATAGTTGAAATTAAATTTTCAAATTTTAACTATAGATCAGTAAAAATAAAAGTTATATTCAGTTATTTGTGCGCCCCGGTAGGCTAGTTGGTAGCGTGCTGGCTTATCAGTGCGGGGGTCGTGGGTTCGATTCCCACCAGAGGCACTGGTCTGTTTTCGCTACAACGCGCCGAAGGCTATAGTAGCTAGTGCTCGGTTAGGGTAATAGTATATAATTTGTAATTATATGATTATTAATTAATATTTGAAATTTAATTTAGTTTTTTGTTTTTGTTTGCTTTTTCTTCTCTACAAAATGTATACACACACACATTTGTGTGTTCAATTTCTTGTAATTTGATAAGAAATAATTTTGTATATAACAAACCTTTTTAATAAAAAAACAGACACGAATTTTTTAAATATTTTTTTTGAAAAAAATAATTTAAATTTATAATAACTACAAAGGAAACATATAAACTACGTTTTTGTGGTTAAATTTTTATGAAACTTCAAATAAATGAAAATAATAAATGAAACTAAAAAAAAAAACTATAAATGGTAGTAAATTATTTTGAACAAATGTATAAAAAAGTTAAAAAAATATTTATTTAAATAATAAATGAATGCTCCTTTATTTTTTACTCAACTGAAAACTTTTTTATTAAATTATAAACAATAAACTACATAATATTCTGAGTGTATTTAATGTCATAATTTCAGTGACCGTCAACGGTTTGCCACATAACAGACGGCGTTGATGCTGAATCAATGGTTGGCTAATCAGATATGGCTGGATGTTCTGATACAACATTTAAATGGCCTTCTGCTATATTGTTAAAACTGTCCATATCTATACAAAAGAAGAAAAAAAAAAAAAAAACAACACATAAATTACCAAATTATAGACATTTATTTTATTGAGTTGTTACAATTGCAAACACAGTAAAATTCATTCATTCACTTATTCATTTAAATAAATCATTGCGTTTATTGTACATAAATTTATCCACCCACACATACATATTCATCTTTTGAGAAGTCATATTTAAGCAAACATAAATGTTCCAACTACCCAACCAAACCCACCAACTAACGAACCATGCTGTGTGTTTAATAATCTTGCAAATGCCAACACTCACGCAATAGTAAGTCCAATATACTGAACTTATAAAGACATTCTCAAATGTCTACTTTTAAAGGATCTTGTGCTGAAGGGGTTATTGAATATTTTTATTATGCCAAATAAGGAATAATTTCGATGTCGACTGATTTGCAAAGAAGTTATTTCCCTAGTTCCTTTTGTTTGTACAGAATTCTCCGGTCAAATTTAAGAAATTGAATGAATTCCTTTTTTCCATTCAATTTATTTTAAAGCAATCCTTTAAATTTGTTATCATTTCTTCATTAAGTTTAACGAAATCATCGAATTTAATAAATTCATTAAAATCCAGTTAATTAAACTTTTGGTCAAAGAATTCATACATTGCCAAAAGTACACAAATATTAAATCTCCTAAAAGAAAGTGCAGGGAATTCACATACAATGTGATAGCTGTCCTCCACAGCCTCCCTGTACCATCTGCACGTATCGTCATTTGATTTATCAATCAATACCATGAGCTTGCCTGGGATGCTGTTACCTGTTGTTAACTTGTATTACCATTCTGAGTTTTCCACTATTCATATCCAGAGGAATCTTCATACACTTTACCAATTTTTCGTCCCATAAAGATTTTGTGTGTACACAGAAAAAACTAAAAACGGGTTTCAATTAAAAAATTTATTGAATCCATTAATATTTTAATTGATTTTGCACCTATCACTGCAATGATAATATCAATTGAAACTTTAATTGAAACTAAAAAAAAAGCTATAAATAACAACCAAAAGAGCTATAAATAACAATAAAGTGTGTGAAAGGTACGTTTGGATATGTGTTTTTTTTTTGCAATGCTGTGTCTGTTTGTGTGGCAGAGTGTGTTCTTATTTTGTTAGTAAACTTCAAATGCATTTGGTATTTTATACTGAAACTTTTCTATTTAACCTACAGTTTATGAAAAAATATTTGAGAATTATGTTTAAGATAAAATATGTATTTATATATTTAAAAGTCAATTAAAATATTAATTGATTCAATTAATCATTTGTTTAGAAACTAATTTAATTTAAATTAAATCTTTAATTATATATTTTAGGTTGACAATTTTTTCTATGTATGCTACCATTTACATAACTAATTTCTCCTCGTGTTTTGTCTTATCCGTTTATAGAGAAGAGAGAGTGGAAGGATGACGTCCAAATCTGCTGATGCAGTTGAGAGGCTTGCGCCGTTTTTAGCAAGTTGATCCTCCATTGTGTCCGGGCACCCTGCATGGTGTAACTCTTATCCGCTCTCTGAGAACCGTCAGCTCTCTGTGGCAGTGGCTGGCTTCCTTAGACCTGATATTATCAGCATTTAGAACTATAATAGCTGCCCCGACTATCAATCAGCTAATTTTTATTCAATTTATTAAAATTTACCTCAAATTTAACTAAATATTTGTAAATTCAACAGATTTTTTTTTGCTATTCTTATCTTACTAATATTTAGCAGAAAAAAAAACTGCTAAATTTAGCAGTTTTTTCTGCAACGTTATTCTTAGCTGATTTTTAGTACACCCAGAAAAATAAAAATTCAAATTCAGTGTTGACAACCGAATTTGTCGCCAATTGGGGTAACTGAATATTTCAGTTGTGAGAACCGTAAATTTGTCGATGCATAAATAATTTGACTGCGACAACCAAATTTCGGTTAGCTCCATAAAAATTCTGTAGTCACAACTGAAATATTCGGTTAACAAAACCGAATAATTCGATTAACAACAAATTCGCTTGTCAACTCCAAATCTGTTTTCTGGGTGTAGTTTTATCAACATTTTTTTATTTTTTTTTCTATCAGTGTAGTATATAATTATATTTTGAGGATAGGTATAATTAAAGTGAAAATCCGCTTTGTTTTTATTATCTGTTTATTATCGAAATATTAAACGATAAAACGAAATTAATAAAAACCATTGTTGTTTCTAAAAAAGTTCTCCAAAACCATTCTTTTAAGTGAGAAACCCTTTCTGTACAGAATACAAATACTTTCACTATATGCTACACATTTATACACACCACATATAACGTACATTGTACAATCAAACTGTTTTATATAGTCGTACTATATGGACTATAGGTTGTCCCGTTAAAAAAACATTTTGTATAATAGCACTCAAATGATGCTTTTTGAAGAGCTGAATACGGAATATAGAACAAACACTTTTTTAAAGGGTACTTTTAGGTTTCGACACTCGATTTAAGGTGTCAGAAATTGTACATTTTGTCCAAAAAAAGTCTTTCTTTTTTATCGAAGTAGGTCTCAAAAGTATAGTTATGAAGAGCTTAATATGTGAAACATATTTATAAATTTTTCTTATAACAGTTTTGGTCTACCGCAGCATTTTTAAGTTTTCATCATGCATACCATAGTTGTAATTATTTAGATTTTTTCACAAAAAGCACTTAAATGGCACTTAACCCTGCAGTACTATCCTTATTCAACTTACGCCATTACTATCGTTGGGTGTAATCCACCCCTACTTATTAGTATCTGTCATTAATATAAGTTAAATTCAATTGCAAATAATATTTTTTTTTTTTTTCAATAATGAACTCCAAAATACAGAAAAAAATTTAATTTTATAAGTTTGGACATTCATTTATTTTAAACAATATTTTGTTAATGTAAAAAATATTATTTATGGGTGGATTCCACCCAGATACTGCAGGGTTAACTAAGGTCAACATTAAAAAAAAGTAGTAAAGTGTTTTTTACAGTTATATTAGTTTTTTGTTTTTATACACATCGAGATTATTTTTATGTTATTTTCAATTTATAACGAGCTTTCAACCTCCATATATTTACAAAAATAAAGCAAATCAAACATATTAGCTAGGTTGATACTAGTATTTCGATCTGGCTATAGATCTCATCAGAACTCAGTGTTGTTTGAAAGTCTTTTTGCGAAATTTAAGAACATATTTAGTTATTATGTACTAAATGAAAACTTTAAAATGGAGTGGTGGACCAAAACTGTTCTAAAAAAAAACTATAAATATTTCTCTTAAAATAAGCTCTACATAAAGAAACTTTTGAGCCACATGGCGAGAAAAAGTACGACAACTTTTTTTTTTAACAAAACATACCAGTTTTGATATCTCAAATCGCGTGTCGGAACCTAAAAATACCCCCTAAAAAATGTTTTTATATTTTTCTTATTCAGCTCTAAAATACGCATAGTTTGAGTGCTATTACTTAAGCGAATTCGTAAAACAACCCTTTGTCGGGACACCCTAATTGACAAGTTTACTAATTAATTTAAGTAACTGCCACTTAATTGTTAATCGTCGAAGTTGTAGTCATTCTTAGACATTTGTGTCGTATTGTTCAACCGGCCTCCTTTTTTGCGTTTCTTATTTATTGTAATTTGTTGTAGGTTAAAGTTTAAGCTTTAGAATACAATTTTCTTTTAAATTGACAGTTATTCCGCTGTTTAATTTGAACATAGTGTAGAATACAATGGTCAGTAAATGGTGGTAAATGTCTTTGTTAGTTTAGCTTTTGTTTCTGCTGCAGTGTTACAGAGTAAATTGTTTAATTAACTGAAACTTAATAAATGTCACAAATTATTTTATTTTTATTACTTGTTCACACAGAGAACAGATTCGTTGTGAAAAGCGAACTTGTCGCCAACCGAATTTAGGTAATAGTTACTCGTACTATCACATTATTCGGTTACAGCTTTCGACATTTGCAGTTATGTTTACCATACTATTCAGTACTCTCGACCGAAATTTTTATATTATTACTATGATTTAAATAAAACATTGTTTCCAATATTACTCTGTTTTATAAAATTTTGTATACAAAAATTAACAATTAGTATATAATAAATGAAATTAATAGATACAAAAAAAGATTTCAAAAAAATAAATTGCCGTGGCAAATTCAGCGTTTCAATTTTGAATCTTCCAATCTTTGAAAACTGGAAGCTTCCTCATATTTTCCTTTCAAATAGTCTTCTTTTTGATATTCCATGAGTGCATTGATGAAATCTTCATGGAATCATTCAAATATGTTTGAGCTCTGAATTCACATGCCACTTGCAGAGATATTCAGATACTAAATAAAGAAGACAAATATTTTTTTTTAGAACATTTAAATCACATTTATTTTCATAATTGTACTAACCTGAACAATACCTGCCTTTCAAGCTCATGTTTTTACAGCGTTTTTCTTGTTGTAGATGCATATTTATTTTTATTTTTCTTTTATAAAAAAAAAATTTCAATACTTTTTAATGTCGTTGCTTAATATTAATATTTAATATTGAAAATCTATTGATATTCCACATCGTTAGCTTCCAGTACTAATTTTTATATTTTGATACGGTTGGGTCTACCGATCATTACCACAATTGTTATTTTAATTTAGTATTGGTTGGTTTTACCAATTATTGAAGAATTGCATAATAAATTTGGTTGCTACAAAATCATTGGTTTAGATTAGATTATAGTGGCACTATGCACCGCGACCAGAAATTGGTATTTTGTGCTGCCATCGAATACACCCTATAGGTTCAGGCTCCCTACGAATCCAATTATCCTACCAGGTGAACAGTTCCAAACGTCCGATGGCGTCACTATTCGATCACCAAAATAACGCACCCTCCTGTCGGAGAGCCTTGGACATTTGCAGAGAACATGCTCAGAGGTCTCGGGTTCCAATTCACAAAACTCGTCACAGACAAGAGTTTCCTCGATTCTCCCCAGAGGGAGATATAAACAGCCTCGCCTGTCGCTGCCCAGGCGATCTGGCCCAATGGCCCCAAACTCCGACTCCCTCCATCTTCTGAGCTTCTCTCTGACATACGCATTGGGTACGCCACAGAAGGGTTCCGGGCCAATGAATTGTCGACGAGCTCCGCAGTTGGCTAAACAGTCAGCCCGTTCGTTGCCATCATGCCCCTCATGGCCTGGAACCCAGCCCAGTGTCAAGGAGTTGTTAAGTCCTAGACGATTTAGAGAGCCGATACATTCCTTAACCAGACCAGACGACACATCTTGAGCCCTCAAGGCACCAAGTGCCGCTTGGCTGTCAGATAGAATGTAGATCGTGGCCCCCCGTGTCCTCCTCCGCAGACACTCTTCCACACAGATACAGATAGCGAAGACCTCAGCCTGAAAAACGGAGGGATATTTGCCCATGGGCAGAGCACGCTGAAATCCGGGTCCGACGACACCCGCCCCCGTATCCATGTTCGACTGTTTCGAGCCATCCGTGAACCAGACCTGTGCACCAACCTCCGGTACCCAAGATCCATTCAACCACGTACTCCTGTCGAAAAAATCATTGGTTATACGAATCCTTAATCTGTGTTAATTAAGAAAATTTAGTATTCGGTTTGTTCAGCAAATTTCTTTTTAAATTTTCAACCAATTTCCAACTAATTTGTTTTCATCAGATATTTGTTAATATTTGTTATGGTGAAGAATTGTAATATTTATAAAAATTGAACATTGTGGGATAATTGTTGCACGTACATTAATAGAAAAAAATTAGAAAACATTTTTCCTAAAACTACTTAAGCTTAAATTTTTGTTGATGGAAAAACTGCTATATATATAGTACAATAGTTTACTGATATTAGGTAGATAAGAATAGCAATAATAAATCTCTTAAATCTACAAAAATTTAGTTATATTTTGAGATAAGTTTTAGTTAATTGAAAATATCAAATTAATCTGCTAAAATCATGATAAAAAAAATGCTAAATGTTAGTACACAAAAAAATCACAAAAGATCTGAAATTTTCAAAAAAATTTTAAAGCTTTTCTATGCGAATAAAAATCCGCCTTTTCGAAATCAGTAGGTCACAATGCGTTAGCAAATATTTTCATTTCATTTATTCAGTCTATGGAAACAAAAATTCCTTACAGACTATGATTAAATCAAAAATTTAATAAATATATAAATAAATATGTATACTATCTTCAATATAATATAGCTTAATTACTTAAAAACTATATAATATGTTTATTTTAGAGCAATTCCATATGAAAGCGATCACCTTTTGGACGACCCCTCTCCGATTTTAAAATAAATAGTCTCAATCGATTGCCCAGCAAAAAATAATGTACCTACATATTTTTTTTTTTTTTTATAGTGACTGGTTTAGTGGTGGTGTGCACCACTGTCATGTGACAAAATTGAAGAATTCTTCATAAGGGACCTCATTGAAAGTTGTTTTATGAAGAATTCTTCAATTTTGTCACATGACAGTGGTGCACACCACCACTAAACCAGTCACTATAGAACAATTCCTTATGACATGTGACAAAATTGAAGAATTCTTCATAAGGGACCTCATTGAAAGCGATCGCAACGAGAGATAGCTCGTTGGAAAGGTATTGAATCAGGCTTTAATTGAAAAATAAAATTTTCCTAATTTTTCTTGTTAAATAATTAAAAATAATTCAATTATAAAAAATATAAAAACAATGAGAACAAGGTGGTCTCTTAAATGCTCTTCTCCTGTCCAAACAAGGAGTCGGGCCCATTTTTTTATTGCTGATTCTTAAAGCAAAAATTATGAGGAATCCAAAAAAAATAAAATTAGCCGGAAAATTTAGGAGCTTCATGGGAAAATTTAATTTTCATGGGAAAAAAGGTAAAACAACTTTCAATGAGGTCCCTTATGAAGAATTCTTCAATTTTGTCACATGACAGTGGTGCACACCACCACTAAACCAGTCACTATAAAAAAAAAAAAATATATGTAGGTACATTATTTTTTGCTGGGCAATCGATTGAGACTATTTATTTTAAAATCGGAGAGGGGTCGTCCAAAAATTTGCCAATTTTGATCGTTTTCATATGGAATTGCTCTTTAGCAAAATTTAAAGTTTACTGTTATTTGCAGTCAAAAATGTTGTTGATATTACAGATTTTTTTTGTTTTTTTTTTTTTTTTTTTGTCAAAATTTTTTGCTGTAGTTTTTTTTTAAACAACTTTCAATGAGGTCCCTTATGAAGAATTCTTCAATTTTGTCACATGACAGTGAAGCACACCTCCATTAAACCAGTCACTATAAAAAAAAAAAAAAATATGTAGGTACATTATTGTTTGCTGGGCAATCGATTGAGACTATTTATTTTAAAATCGGAGAGGGGTCGTACAAAAATTTGCCAATTTTGATCGTTTTCATATGGAATTGCTCTTTAGCAAAATTTAAAGTTTACTGTTATTTGCAGTCAAAAATGTTGTTGATATTACAGATTTTTTTTGTTTTTTTTTTTTTTTTTTTTTGTCAAAATTTTTTGCTGTAGTTTTTTTTTTAAACAACTTTCAATGAGGTCCCTTATGAAGAATTCTTCAATTTTGTCACATGACAGTGGTGCACACCACCACTAAACCAGTCACTATAAAAAAAAAAAATATGTAGGTACATTATTTTTTGCTGGGCAATCGATTGAGACTATTTATTTTAAAATCGGAGAGGGGTCGTCCAAAAATTTGCCAATTTTGATCGTTTTCATATGGAATTGCTCTTTAGCAAAATTTAAAGTTTACTGTTATTTGCAGTCAAAAATGTTGTTGATATTACAGATTTTTTTTGTTTTATTTTTTTTTTTGTCAAAATTTTTTGCTGATTTTAGCAGATTTATTTGATACTTTCAATTAACTAAACCTAAGCATTTTATACATTTCTTATCATAATAATATTTAGCAAAACATATCTGCTAATTTTAGCACTTTTTCCTGCAACGTATCTGCTATTTTAACAAGTTTGGTTCTATAAACGTTATGCTGCATTTAGACTGAAATGTTAATCTAGAAAAAGTAGATTAACTGTATATATTTTCTCCGAAAAAAGTAGATTTTTATTAGACAAACTTAGCGATCTAAACGCTGCATGAGCGCATACTCAAAACTAAGACACTATGGGCGAGTGTTTAATATTTTGCGTATCCAATATAAAGTAAAATATTGGCGTTAAAAAGGGCTTGTTAGGTTGTCATTTAATAATCTGACTTATATGTTGACATGTATTTCTTAAATAACGCTGACACAACTATTTAATGAATATTTATGAAATACAATTAATTGTAAACTTTTAATTTTTAAAAATCAAAAGAGGTCTCAAAGAATTTATGTTATTAAATTTTTAAAATTAATTTAAACTCCTCTTAACAAAAAAAAAAAAAAAACAACCTAAAAGATTTCAACATTTAATATTCATAAATTTCTGTTGTTTGCTAAAGTAAACAGTTTAGCAATATTTTCCCCCTTTACTCTTTAAACTGTATTCATAAAACTATGCTAAAAATAAAAAATTAGTAAAGTGAGCAAAAATTTTATTCAGGATGGTGCTTGCAAAAAAATTGCTAATATCTGCAAATTCTTTTGCTGCAAATTAGCGAGCATATTTTTTAGCAACAAAAAGCAGAAGCAAAAGTTTTGCTAACGCTTAGTTGATTCAAAATTAAAAAATCTTTGCTAGAAGTCAATAAAAACATTGGTTAATACTAGTAGACTGAAAATCTCAAAAATTAGTAGAAAATTACTGAAGTTTATTGTCCTTGCCTTCTGCTTTAGTCTGTCTACCTGAACGTATATTTTTTTTTTTTTTTGCAATTTGATCCCACGACATTAATATTTACTATAGTCAATTAGTTTGCAAAGACACATTTAATCTTTATTAAATTTAAATAATTTATTTTGTCTTTAATATAATTATTTTACAATTACTTTGACAAACCGGTGCCAACACAAAATTTAAGTTTTATTAATTCGCAATTTATATGCATCCGTTGGAGTCATTTTGTTTTATTATGTATGAAAAACCGATTCAAAAATCTTCCATGGTTGACTTGTTATATGTATTTCAAGATTTGCTCGTCTCTGAACAATAGTATACTTGATTTACAAGACGTTTTAATAACTTTTCTATTAACTTATCTTTTTGAGTATACTGGTTGTTTATTATTCATATTTTTGTCAATGTCCCGTTATTTCTAAATATTTATTTTTATGCAGTGGAGTTCGGTTATAACGAACACCGTTTATAACGAACTCAATTACTACAATATTTCGTACAAAATTAAACGGTTATAACGAACAGCTTGTTCCTCCTTAAGAGGAACAAAGGGCCGCAACGAATTCATTCCATTCCGTTCTTCTTGATGCAAGATGTTTTATCTCTCTCAAGCTTAGACCGCTCTGATTAAAAGATTAAAAAGCTCAAGTTGTCGTCTTCAGGTGTGAGATGGGCGTCCAACTCTTCGTGTATTTCCATGGGGAAATACACGATAGCAGCTTTTGTTGTCTCATTCTGTGGTATGCGGAGCGTGTGACCAATCCAGCGCCATTTACGATGTAGAATATCAATGTGGATTAGGCGTTGGTATGTTTTCTCCCATAGTTGCGTATTGGAAATGGTATTGGGCCAAAATAGTTTTAATATCCTTCGCAGACAGCGGTTTATGAATACCTGGATCGCGTTTATATTGTGAGATGTTGTGTTTTATGATTCGCAACCGCATAGGAGGACTGACTTTACATAGGAGTTAAATATACTGATTTTAGTACGTTTCGTGATGGCAGTAGATTTCCATACAGGTCGAAAGATGCCAAATAACTGGTTAGCCTTTAGTTAAATAAATTAAAAAATGTAATTTAATGAAAAAATGGTTTCAATACAAATTTAAAAATTAGAAGAATTTAGGAAAAAGTCATGTCAATTTATTAATTAGAGCGATCTAAATTGTCCGGTCCCTACGAGTTCGTTATAACCGTGTTCGACGCATACATATTTGAAATATAATAATTTATAACAAAAAATTGTCTTGTTTAAAATACTTAAAGGCAACGATAACATAAATTGTTTCACTAAATGTTGAACCGGCATTATTTTGAGCAATACATTTATAACTGCAGGCATCCTGCCATAGTGTAATTATTCAATATTCGTAGATATTGACTAGATGCAAAATCACCTACTGATATACTATTCTTTAACCAACGAAAAAAATAATAAAAAAATAAACACTATTAACCGACATAAATAAAAAATTAAATAAAACTGTGGGAAGCCCAGAGGAGGAAGAATGTAACTACCAAAGTGTATTTAAAAAATATGCTTTTAAAAAACTGCATGAGTGCTTAGTACAGGAATAGCTGGACTTCACCAATCTCAGTAACAATAACGTTAGACAGTTATAAGTACCCAGTAAAAAGCTTGAGTATTTTAGAAGCAGGATAAAACAAATGCGCAAAATAAACGAATAATTTTCGTATAAAAATAAACAAAAATGCAGGTTGTAAGCAGCTTACCTTAATCCCTTACCAGGATGCATGTTGTAATGCAGCAAGTTTCATATCGTGGGTTATAAACGATCTGTACGTGTTTTCCCCAGTGATTTCCGATTTTGTTTGGTGTTTTTGAGTATGTTGTACAATAAATAGTCATTAAATTGTTTCTGAAGAGCTATACCGTGGGTGCGGAAAAAATAAAATTAATGTATTAATATGTCTTAAAATTTAACAACAAAAAATTAATACACGTAGAATTTTATATAAAATAAATTATATTGTATTCATATTATTACTTTCAATCGTAATAATGTAGACATGAAATATGATTTTACTGAAAGCCATGGAATCACAGCTTTTTATAAGCGCAAAATGAGCTCTTATTTTGCCAAAAAGTAATGATTCCAAGTGAGAATTTACCATATAAAAATCATGGCATATGTAAGCAGGTTTGTAAGGGATTCTTTTCGGCTTACTCAATTACATACCTGCTTGCTATAAGCAGCGTTTTTTTACTGCGTAGGGCTCGAAAATTCATACAAATACATGTTTGTTGTCATTAGCACGTGGAAATATCTCTGCGACAAAAATCTTTACGCATTAACAAATTCGCTACAATTTGCTACGATTTGTTAACGCATTTTTTAGCATCTTTCAATAAAAATTCCTATCGGCAGTTCCACCGAAGACCGGACAAAAAGGTCAGCTTTTGACCATCGTTATTCCGATTTCAATTAAATTTGCCACTTTAACATTGGCGTTTTTATTATCTCAAATTTTGAAAAATCAACGGTTTTCCTCACGATTTAGTTTTTATGAAAATGAGAAAAATGCTTAAAGTGTGTAAAATTGAATATTCGTATTTTATTTTATGTTTATCAGACTATCACCATTTAAATTTCACTGGAATGGTATACTCGCCTAATTTTTTTACTGCTGAATTAAGTTTTTTTTTTTCAGCGTTAAAAAGAAATGCTTTTTTCATGCAATTATTTTTTTTTAAATGAACTTTTTTCACTTTTGGCCGCTCTCGATTAGAAAAATGTGCATATTTGTAACATATGAAATTTTTACTAAAAACAACACTTTCGCTTGCATAGTGTTTCCATAAAAAGAACAATTTTTTTATTTTTTGAAAATTAAAAAGATTAAATTTAAAAAGTTTAAGCTAAGGAGCCGTTTAAATGTCTCGCTTTTAAAAATTATAAATATTATTTTTAAGATGTCTTCTCCACGTGAAAGACAAACAAATTACTAAAATACTAAGTTTTTAAAGTTTAATTTTTAACGCTTTCAACACCATATTTCTTTCTTAAAAAAATCAGATATTTGATGGCAAAATCCGATATTTTGCTTGAAAGGGTTAAAAATTAAAATTTTTAAAACTGAAGATTACAGAATTTTCTTTTATCTATCACCTACGGAAAACTCTACAACTATTAATTTGTAGTTTTTAATAAAAATTTAAAAATTTAATAAAAAAAAGTGCCATAAGTTTTTTGTTTCTTTTCAAAATATCATTAAAAATAGTTTGGTGAATATTATATATTTTGCAAATATGCATTCTTTACTTAAATCGGAAGTGGCCAAACAGTAGAAAAATAAATTTAAAACATAATTTACATAAAAAATGTATTTAAAAATTAAAATTATAATTAGCAGTATAAAAGTAGAGTAGCATACTATTCAAATGCAATTTCTCATGTTCAAAAAAACTAAGTGGGATATAAAACCGCGTATTTTTTGAAATTTTAAAAAATAAAAACGCCAATCTTTAAATGTATCCCTAAAATTTCTGAATACAAAATTTAATTGAAATCGGAAAAACTAAGGTCAGATTTTGAGCGATTTTGCTTGGAATGCCCGATATTTGATAAAACTAAATACATATTTTGCTATAAACTCATATTTTTATAAATTTTGCGATAATTGTATATTGTTAATGCATATATTAGAATTTCTATTAAATAGTTTGCTTTAAATGCATATTTTGCATGCACACATAAAAAATTGTTAGCCATTTGCAAACTAAAACGTCTCAAATTTGGTTACATTGACTGAAAACGGTTGGTTAAACTGAATATTGCTTATCAAAACAAAATTCGGTTAATACAACTAAATTTTAGTTGCAACACCCTAAATATTTAGAAAAAAACTTCAATACCGGTTACTAACCGAATTTATTGGTTGGTTACCACCAAAATACTTACACTTTTTATTTCTGTTGGCAATTTATTTTTCTGTGTGTGCTTTTAACAACATTTTTTGACAGTTTACTAGAAACTGTGTTTTTGGTATCTCGTAGAATATTAATATAATATACTAAAGAAGTTTCTCCTCGTTTTTTAAAATTTTAGAAAACTAAAAAAAAAAATTTTTTAAATCATTTAAAATTTTGTAAAATTTTTAAAATTTTTAAAATTTTTAAAATTTTTAAAATTTTTTATTAACATTATACAAATTTTTAGTGAAAATCTGGAAATCATTTAAATTTCTAATCAAAAGTTTTATTAGTTTAAATCAGGTAAGTTGTAATTCCAAATATTTTAATGGACCGCATAATCTTCAACTCAAAAACACGAAATCTGCACATGATGAAAATGTTATCAAGTCCTTTGCTAAGTCCTTATAATTTAAATCACTTGTCATATTCGCATAAAAATATTGTTATTAATAAAATTTCACAATACCTTTATAATTATCAAACCATATTTGTAGGAATCATAATATCTGCATTATATCCATATTATATTCCTAGATTTCATATTATGATCATGGAAAAGAATTTCGTCATAATTTGTTAAGATATTATGATTACTGCAAACAGACTTAAAATTAAAAGCACGAGTATTTTGTTTACATTTTCCTTTCATATTTCTTTATATTTTTTCTTAACAATATTTTTTTTACGCGAGTGCAAAAAATTTTAAAATAAATCACTTACCTCTTCTTACTTAATATATAACACTTATATATTAAATAAAAACTTTATTTCAGAGTGCTTGGCAATTAATCTGTTGCCCGGAATTTCAGGATAGACTGGGTTGAGACTACAAACGTATTCCTTCTTCTACAGAACAAATCACAATTAATTGTATAAAATTATATATGATTACATACAAACTTTTTTACTAGGGGTGTCATAATTCGGGTTAAGTTGTACTGGGCATTTATCTTATTGAATCTAATTAGATCTAAACTCATACAAATTGATACTATATGGGACCATATTTCGGTTGAAATTTAACAAGATAACATATAGCGGCACATAGCAATTTATATGAGTACATAAAGCTCCGTATACATTTTTTTTATCGGGACACTAAATTTATACATACAAATATTTTTAAAAGAGATCCTTTTTTTTAACAGCACACATCCTGTCATTTTGTCTATAGACCATAACGCCATTACTACCAGTAAGTATGTTTTTGTTGCTACTGAACAACATCCTAAACCAGGTCTGGCAGCACAATGACACTCGTGTCAGTAGTGGCATGCGAGCGGATTTTTGGTGGCACGTGACATTTTCTTGAATATTTTTAAATATCATAGTTTTATTCGAAAATTTTGTAAAAAAAATTATCAGAGGCTTAAATATTTATTTTCGCTATTAAAATTTGTGCTTTAAATCGAAAATGTTATAACTTTTCGTAAAGGTTTTCAATCATCTTTTGAAATGAGGAAGAAAAAGTTTTAGAAAGTGGTTAAATCTTTTTTTTTACACAATTTTGGGAAAAAAACAAAAATTTTTAAATACTCAAAGTTCCACAAGCTTTTTGGAACATAAAAACATGCATAGTAGAATTGCTTTTTAATATTTTTATCAAAAAAACTGTTAAAATTGCCACTTAAAATGTGTTATAACAAATTTAAACAAATGACATTTTATGTAATAAAAATCCTCAAAAATTTCTTGTAATTTTGGATTTATTGAATTTTATATGTTTTGATGACAAAAAGCTTTATAAACTGAAAAATGAAATAAATTCCAGAATATAGAACAAAAAATGTAAAATTCTGTAATTAAATTGGAATAGAAAGGTCAGAAAAAAGCAAAAGTATAAAAGTTTGTAAAAAAAATCACTTAAAAACAATGAAGTAAAAAAATATTTTTTTTAATCTAGAAAATTTTAATAAAAACTCTCAATAAAAACTAAAAATCCAGCAAGATTCTAAAAAAGAGAAAAAGAAAAATTCTTATTTTTTGGTGATGACATCAAATTTTAAAAGATTGCACTAAGAAACGGTTTTATAAAATGTGGTTTCACGCGGTACATTTTTCAACAAAATATGCCTGTTTCTGGCAAGCAACGAAAAAATTCTGGCCACCCCTGTCCTAAACGAACAACCCAAAATGAACTGAAGCACACATATACACATACTATCTAGCTATGCATACATCGAAAATATGAATGTTTTGTCTCTTTTGAATAAAAAAATATTTAAATTTGTGAAATTATATCCTACACTACACTGACAATTGTCTGAATGGTCAGGCATTCAAATACAGTCAACACTTTTGCAAATTGTGTGCCAAATCAACAGTATTACAAGAAGAGCTTGTGATATTTTTTTGAACCCTCATTTATAGAGAAAGAAAAAATTCTAAATAGAAAACGACAGTGGAATAGTTTATCCAGCTTTTCATAAGATATATTTGTAGCAGTGTCATACTACTACTACTACTTCAATAACCATCTGCATATTCATTCATAAACTTTTAGGCACGAGTGTTGTGTGATAAGTTTGATCATTTTCATAATTGGGCTTCGATGCAATCACACCCAGCAAACATTTTCATTACCACGATTACTTATTTAATTAAAGAAATAATAAAAAAATGTCAACTTATTATTTTTTAATTACTGATTAGTACAAAGGTAAGCGATATTATTTACAGGCTTGTAACGTTATATTTTTTTAGTTTCTTATTGGCATACGAATAACTACCCAGGTAGAAATTGAAAAACTTACAAAAAACTAGTACTGGCAAACCAATGCTATTTTTGTAGAAGCCACCGTGCTAAAAATTTCAAAAGGTACAACCAATATTGTAGTACAAAAACACTACATTATTTGGAAAGCAAACGTTTTGCCAGTGCTACCCGCAAAATTCCTTGCTAATATTTTTACCATTATGGCAATCAATCAGAAACATTTTTGTTTTTATATTTTATTATGCTTCACACATTTAAATGTGATGTAAATGTTTAACATAACACGAAACTGGATTGCTGCTTTTTAAATGTGTTTTATAAAACATATTTCTCAAAACTAATTGAGTTTGAGGCCTCTTAAAAGCACCAAATTTTTTCAACTTCCGACGTTGTGCCAACTATGGTAAGTTCGCTCAAACCAACGGTTGGCCACTATTATCAATCGGGTAAAAAACCTATACTATCAAGATTGTTAAAATATAGCACATCATTCAAAATGGCATCCCTTCTGTTGTGTGAAAGATTATGAAAAACTTCTTTTTGCATAGGAAAAGAGAAAGTTTTGGTTTTAGAAATTTAAAAAACAATATTTATTTTAAATATTTTTTCAGTTTTTTTTTATTTTTTTTTTTTTAACAATAGCCAAACACGTATTATAAACAGCCTGAAAATATCAAAGTGTAAACTCTATTACTTTTTTAGAACAAAATGTGTAGTATGTTAATTACGCTGCTTCTTATTTTTAAAAACGTGGAATTTTACTAGAACTTTCCATATTAGCATCTAAGTTTTCAAAAATCGGCTAAAATTATGTTGAGAAATTTTAGAAAAATATTAAAGCTTAAAAAAAGCTCCAAATTCAATAACATTTTCTACTAGTTTAGCTTTAACCATCGGAACGATTGAGACCTTATTTTGTTTGTAAGTGTGTCTGTTTTTAAACACTGTAGAACCCAATTTTATACGTTAATGCAATTGCATTTTTTGAAATGTATTTTGAAGCAACCCTGTTAAAAATCGACCTATACGGATCCATACATGAGCACACATGCTTCATACAAGTCCACTTACATTCACACATTCACACATGATTCATATGTGTTCTTAAATGATTCATACACTTAGAATACTATGTAGGTAAACCCCACTGCAAATGTAGTTAAAAACAAATGAAATTTCACTTAAAGAAAGGACGACTAACATTTCATTAAATTCAACTAACATTGTCATTTGTTTCTTAATATTCAAAAAATTACTAACAATTGTAGTAAAAATAAACCACATGTTAGTAAAAAATAAACAAACATTTATATTTTTTTTAAATAACAAAAAAATACTGTAAAAAATGAATGTAAAGTCATAAAACAGTCATTTGATGTGGTTTGTTTTTTTAAAAGAACTACAAGGTTATTACAAAATTTAATTTGTTATACAAATGACTGACATTTACATTAAAAATAAAGAAACTGTATCACAACCCAAACAACTCCAAATGTTTAAAGCAGAAGTTCCCTGAGTGTACATGCTCATATGTTCGACCATATATGTTCATGTATGTGCATTACCGAAAATAGAGGTAATATACAAATATGTTGATTTTTAACCTGGTATGGAAATACTTTGAATTTTAAATGAGTTCCAATGTTAAATAAATTGAAATCTTTTCCATAAATCCTTATAATTAATTTTAGTTGAATTTTTGAAAAAACTTTAACTTTGCGATTAATTTTCTCAAAAATGATTAGAAGCGAGTTGACAAAATTGGCTTCTGAGAAGCTCAAATGAAATTAAAAAAAAAATATATATACTTTTTTTTGGAAAATTTTAAAATAAACTGTTAGTATGAAAATTTGTTCTTTTAAAAATCGGGAAAATTTCAAAGCCTGGTAAAGAGTCCTAAACTTTTTTTTGAAAATTCTGAAAAAAAAATATTTTTTTTTTTTCATGAATCTTGATCTAACGCAGGGTTGTCCCCTCCAAAATTTGACAACTTATTTTTTAAGAAGCAGCATAATAATGTTTATGGGAAATCTTTGTTTTTTTGCAAAAATCCCTTAAATTAAATTTCTAAACCCAAAAATGTTCACTATTCTTATGCAACAAGATTTTTTTATAGCTTCAGGCTAGCCACATTTTCAAAATAAAAAAAAATTGTTTTAGAACTATGCGTTCACTGCCAAATAAACTCACCAAATTTTATCAAAATTGGAGACCATCGAAAAATTTGTCGCTGAAATAAAATTGTAATGCTCGTATAAGTTATTAATTCGAAGGGGTTAAAATTAAGTTAATTTGCCTTTTTTGAGTTTGGTGTGGTTGGACAAGCACATAGGCAAATCTATCGCTGTCACACTTTAAATTTCATTATACTATACCTTAGAAATTAATATAACCAAAGAAATGAGGAAACAAATTAATGTATTGAAAGAGACAAAAGAGAATAGTCCAAATTTAGAATTTTCGAGTCTACATTATGAGGCAGTTGTCAACAGCAGTGTACGTGACTATTAGGTAAGACTAACTAGCCTCTCTTTATTGGTCCTTCTAAGGCATCGTGCCGTTGATATCCAGTGAATAAACTATCCTGCGAGAATTCTTCGAGGGACTTTAAGTAACGCGAGGATTCTTAAGCGTGTTTTTCACAAGGAAGTGTGCTGTGCGAAATCACATCCTTTGGAGGTCCAGTGTGTGTCCTGTGGAGCTGCCAGTATAAAAATTGTGCCATACGATGTCGCATTCTTCGGAATTACCAGTCGGTATCGTAAAGCTAATTATCCAAGCACTTAAATGCGTTTCGGCCGGGAAGTGTTCCATGTTCCTCCTTAAGGTCCCCTGAAAAATTTCTTGAGGACCTAAGGACGACCGTTGACAGATTTTCCACAATGATGCCATATGAGTTCATGGCCCTGCATACCCTGATGACAGTATTTAAGACAGATATGTGACGTCCCAGATCGCTTCTGGTGAAATATAACTAGTTCCAGTGCTGTCCTGTAAGTATCCTCACTAACTTTTTTTGCCTCCCTCTTCTAATGTAGATATAAGGATATAAATAAATTTTATAACGTTTGAGAAAGCCTCTGGCTTTTACTCTTTGTCAATAATACTTAGTAAATTTGTATGACAATTCCTAGCCCTAAAGCTTTTACAAGCTAATGGATGAAAACTCGTCGGTACAAGATTTCATAACGTTTTTTACTTGCCAACAACAAGTTTTACAAGCATTTAGTTTAACTTTCTTTAACATGAGATAGTAAAATTATATTTAAAGGACAATTATTACTTCTGTCAAGGCGTATGATAATATTAAATAATTCCATATAACTCATACGCAAAAAAAATAACAATTGGTCATGTTCTGTTCTGTGTTTCACTTTATACTACATTCATATTGAACCCCGAATGTAATTTTAGGGTGAAAATTAAACTTTAGTAACATCTATTTCTCAACTTAATTAAAATTTAATTTTATTTGAAATTTAACCGATTTTATTTATTCATTGGTAATTTAATAAGAAAAAGTTTAAATCGAATCGAGTTTTAGAACACAGTGTAAATAGTGTGATAAATTTCAATTTAAATGCGGCTTGAATCATATAAAAAACAAAAGCGTTAAACTTCTCGTTAAGTATTTACAGATTAACACAAATGTATTGGTAAATGACTCCATTAATTTATCCATAAATCTTAAAAATGTTACCAAACTTTCAAAGTAACCCTCGTTTATAGAAGAATGCGATTTTTTTTAGTATTTCTATTCCAAAAACGGAAGTTTAAGCAAATGAAATGAGTCAGTTGTAACACAAAATAATATCCTTTATTATAGGCTTTATTCACAAAGTGACAGAATAAAGAAAAAAAAAAATCGATATTGTACTAGTAACCCATTATTAACTTTTTTAATGACGTAAATATTAACTAAAGATTAACATCAGCAATTTCATTTAAAATATGAATAAGTAGTTTCAATCATTGGATAAAAACAGGAAATGGAATGGTCAAACGGATATTAAAAGTTTAATGAATAACGATAGTTTAAAAATCTTTTATATTGTTAGTTTCAAAACAACTAATTTTACATCTTATGGAAATATTTGTAAGATTTGTCTCTTAATTCCTTCTTAAGATTTAATGTATTTACTTTAATATTTTTAATAATATCCACTTTTTAAATTTTTCTCAAGGTTTAATTAAAAACTTTTAATTTTTTCACCGTCTGTTTATTTGTAGCACTACACAAATTTATTCTTTAATTCCACAGGTTGATTTGTCGTTTTGCACAAGTATGGCACATGCTTAAATGTGCATAATTATGGTAAAAGTTCATTGCTCCATAAAACGAATGGTTGTTAAATAACATTTTTCTTAAACTTAAACCCCCGTATTCATAAAATATTAAACAGCATTTCAAATACATTTTAGTTAAAACTCAAATTTTACCCTAAAAATTTATTATTAAGGTTTAACATAGGTATTTTAAGCTAATATTTGTTTATGAATACAGTTTTAAGGCTTAAATGTATTTTAACTAAAATGTATTTAAAGTCTGAATTAAGATTTTTTATGAATACGGGGCGAAAATGTGTTTTTTTCCTGAAAACATAAATATGACCCACTTTACATTAAAACTAACGAGACAATAACCTCTCTGTGGTCTCATAAAAGTTTACTACAAAATAAAATGAGTTTTAGTTTAAAACTAACAAATTTCTTATTAGAATAATATGTTGTTTTATTACTTTAGGCACAAGACTTTTATAAGTGCAGGTAATCAAAGATGGATTAAAGGAATATGGGGCCTAAAATATGACTAGTAATGAAAGTATATTTACAGAAGATACTCAAAACTAAAAGACTCATTATTTGTTTTTTTTTTTTGTATTGCTTCGAATATTTTATACACAATCAAATAAAAACTGAGTTTTTTGAAATCTTAAAATTTTAGTTTTTTGCAAACATCTTTGCCCATACTCTCATAATAATCCATGCATAAAAATACGAAATTATTGTCAAGAATACAATCACTTCGGTAAAATTAACAAATTTTTGTTTATTTTACGAATTGGTACCAGTGTACAATAATTGAGTTTAAGCTTCAAATTGTCTTGAAATAAGTCACCTAAGTGTATATATAAATTCAAAATTTACAGATGTTCAAATTTCAATTTCAATTTTTATTAACTCCCCCTTTTTAAATGTATACTTCCCTGTTGAATAACGTATGCGGAATGAAATTGCAACAAAATGTAATATATTATAGTTTTTTCTAAACTAATGTAAATTTTATTTCACTTTTAAAAAAATAATTCACACTATTAATTTAATGTAAAAAAAAATTTGGTCTCATCCGATCCGCTTTGCGGCAGTTTTGGGAAACTTTTTCCATAGCTGTTGAAAATATCGATGTTGGCATTTTAAGGAGTACCTTTTTAATTTTTTTGATCAGATGTTTCGTATTTTTCGGTCTAAAGCCACCAGCATAAACTCTTCGCTTTAAATTAACCCAAAAAACTTCGATTGGACGTAATTGAGGGACATTTGGTGGGTTTTCCTCTTTATGAACATATGGTATATAAAGTGTGTCCATAGCTTTTACGGTTTTTCGAGCGTAATGGCTAGATGCTCACATTTAGGCCACGATGCATCTTTTCTATGAAATCCTTCACTTTTTTCAAACAGTGCTCAATATATCGTTCAGAATTGACGGCCAATCCAGATTCAAAAAACACTGGTTCCGACATCCCTTGCGGACTAATTGCAATCCATAGTGAAACTTTTTAGGGAACTTTGTATGCTCCAAATATTTCATTTTGTTATCAGTAGGTTTCTTTCCTTCGAAAAAGTGCCTTCCCTGCCATTCATTGCCATCTAGCGTAAAATATGACTCATCATCCATGATGCATCCATGATGATTATTGAAAAAATTACAAATTGCTTCTCGACGTTGTTCTTCTTTTGTCGACATTTTAAAATAATTAAATGTCAATTAATTGATAAAATTGTCAAAGCAACATGAGAAAACATGTGGTTATTCAAATATAATTGTAAAAAAATTTTTTTCCAGCGTTGCAAAATTTGTTGCAATTTTTTTCCGCATACGTTATAATATTCGTTTAAACAAATTTATTCATTGTTGCATTTCTTAAACAAATTTTTTTGTTAAAAAACGAGTAACAACTGTTAAATAAAGTTTTTAAGTTATTTCTACAACCAAAAAGTATATTGTATAATTTAGAAAAATAAAAAAAAATATTGGGAGCCAGTAAAACGTAACAAATCCCTCGGCAATAGAACGACTTGTGTCAGCCATTCTTTCAACTGTAAATAACTTGTTGTGTATAAGCGAAAAAAATATTATGGTGGGTCGTATAGAGCTAAGATTTGTATAAGTTCTTGGCACACAAAAAATTTGTATCCCTTTGATAACCACGCTCAAGATTGTGAACTTTGATGTTTTCTCCCAAAACTGCAAATATTTCCAAAAGTAAACGATTTATTAAGATGCAAAAAGTCTTATTATAACATTTTTAACTAAATTATATCTCATAAAATATGTAAATACACACAGAAAAACAACTGGAATTCGGTTACTGCGACTTAAATCCGGTTAATACGAATTTTAGTTGGTTGGTAAAACTGAACATTAGTTTTCACAACAAAATTCGGTTAATTTAACTGAATTTTAGTGGAAACACTCAAAATATTCAGAAATCTAATGTTCATATCGTTGTACAAAGTGAATTTATAAGTTGGTACCATTAATATACACTTTTCAATTCGGTTGGCACTTTATTTATCTGTGTGTATAACTATAGGGTAAGTGTAAGTGCGCCCCGGTAGGCTAGTTGGTAGCGTGCTGGCTTATCAGTGCGGGGGTCGTGGGTTCGATTCCCACCAGAGGCACTGGTCTGTTTTCGCTTCAACGCGCCGAAGGCCATAGTAGCTAGTGCTCGGTTAGGGTAATAGTGTATAATTTGTAATTATATGATTATTAATTAATAATAATAATAATAATTAAATTATTTTACGTTAAAATTGAAAAACATGTTTATTTATTAATATTATTCCCTGAAAAAAGTCCATAATATTTTAGAGTCTAGGTTAGTAAAAGAACTAAACAAAAAGCTACACATAGGTTATTTTGTTTGAGTCATTTTTAAAATACATAAAAGAAATAAAGGAGGATTTTTAACGGCTTTCGGATTTGATTAAAAAAAAACACATACAATTTAGAGAAATGTATGAAATCTTTATTTGAGTCGAAACGATCTATATAATTCAATGTTTAAAGATGATTTCATGTAAATGGTGACCGCGGCTACGATTTAAATGGTTCATACGCTGGGTACAATTTTGGCATACTCTCTCCAACATATCGGCCGGTATCTCACGAATAAATTATTCAATATTGGCTACCAATGCTGTCAACCGTTACGGGCTTGTCCCTATAGACATGAGAATTAACACAGCCCAACAAAAAATAGCCTAAAGGCGTTAAATCGCACGATCTAGGCTGCCAATCGAACGGCCCCAAACGTGAAATATACTGTTCACAGAACTCGCCTCTCAATTGGGCAATTGTTTCGAATGCTGTATGGCATGTGGCACCGCCCCACTAATTCAAACAGTGCATTTTTCGGGATGCATTGGTAGTTATTGCAATGCTTCTGGCTGTTCTTCACACCAAATACGGCAATTTAGCTTGTTCACGTATCCATTCAACCAGAAATGAGCTTCGTCGCTGAACACAATTTTTCGATAAAAAAGTGGATCTTCATCCAACATTGCCAGCGCCAATTCACCAAAAGTTAGACGTTGTGGTAGGTCGTGTGACTTCAATTCTTGAACCAGCTGCCAAAAACAGTGTTGCCAAAAAGAAAATTGCTAAAAAATCACACACATATTTATTTTTGGTCTTGAAATAATGTTTAAGAAATATTTTTGAGTTATCTACTAAGATGTATATTTGAGACTGATCTAATGGTTTATAATACATGCTTGAACTAGGGGTTGTATCGAAATATAAAAAAAGCGGATAAAGTCAAACTGACACAGACAGTGATTATATACCTAAGACGTAAAGAAGAAACTTCATCAATATGATGATAATATAATAACAATTATGAAACAGATGTTTGAGTAAATACTACACTATTTCCAATTGAAATTCAGAAAATGCCAATTATAATGGAGAATTCTCAATTAAAATGTGCCATCATCCGTAATTCCTTGCTTTTTATTCATCTTTCCGTCTTTAAAAAAAGTTAAAACTGCCTCACCTTCATCGTAATAAGATGCTTCAAAAACTGCCGTATCCTCATTCAAAAAATAATTAACACCTCTTCTTCCATACCTAGTATACGGATATATAAAGCCGACTCACGAAAAAACTTTAAACTAGTTTGCGTTTTAGTAAAAATGCAATGCGGTGGTAAAACTATGTTTTTATCACATAAATATAAGTATCAAAATGTTTCTATGTGAAAGCACTTCATCTAGGTGTTTAAAAAAGACACAATTTTGCAAATTTTAGTGTGTTTTCCTAGGTACTCTAGAACAAATTTGAATTAATTCAATCGGCAAGTGTGTTCGGTTTCTAGCTGTAACAATGAATTCTTCAACAAAAAGAAAAGTTTTTTGCTTAAATATGTATAGAGTTAGAATTGTTATTTTTTTCAAAATAAAAGACTTCATAATATTCTTCAAAATTTTAAATTATTTTCACACATCGATAAAGCACTTGAGTAAAGAACAAATTTTAAATCGATATTGAACAGATTAGAACATAGTTTTTTCTACCCTATTAAATTTTGTAAGCTAGTGCGAATTTCGAAAAAATGCTGAAAGAAATATTTGCTTAAATCAACTAAAGATTAAAATATTTCAATCTCACATTTAAATAACAAAAAAATCAGTACAAAAAACTTTGATTCTTATTTTAAGAACATCCCTGAAAGAAGGATATGCTGCATGTGCTTTCACTTGTTTTATATACTTTTAGACGCACCATAAAAAAATCTTTAATATTGTACTAATATTGTATCCGATATCTTTATTTAAAGTACAAAATTCTTTTAAAAACTGAAAAAAATACAATTTTTGAAAACAGTCTAAACGGTCTAAACGTTAAACTTAATTTTTCTCCATGTAAGGTTTTTCTCCATATAGTGCATATGTCTTTAAACAATTAATATTAAAATATTTTGTGAACCCATAAAGACAAGGCTCGGCAGTCATACCCGGACAGTTATTTTGCAATGCAGTCTCGAAATACTACTAAAAACTGTTTAAGAAAATTCTTTTAATATTATTTTTATATAAAACCAAAGGCAAATATGGTATAGTTTTTAAATTTAAATCATAAACACTTATGTGAAGATAAACACATAAAAGTTTTTTTGAGAACTTCTACTATAGGTTACACATAGGAGTTGTTGCTACCTTTGAAACAAGTAGAGATAACGTGCAACGCTTTGGTGGCTAAATGCATGACCAAATAGGATTCAAAATACTACAATAAAAGAAAAATTACACATAGGTGTTCACGTCGGAGCACCAACAGTATATTTTTTATTAATTATAATAATTTTACTGAATTTATAAAATGCTAGAAATATGAATATGATATACGTATTTATGGAGAATTACACTAGTTCTAAATTTTTTGGTGTAATAGCAAATACCGTTTATATTAAATCGGCAAAGAATTTTTTTAGTTTTGGAGAAAATATTCGTTAAATATTGTCCTTCATAAAAATTTCAATATTTCTATGTTAAAACTACATGGCGTTTAAGAAATTTTATTTAATAATTATTTATAGCAAGTTTGATATAATTTTTATTATTGTTTTTATCTCTCGACCTTTAATTGTGCAATGAAAATGAAAATTATTCAAGTTCGAGGCCATACTCTCTATTTCTTTATTAGGATATTGTCTTAACAAATAATCAATAGAGTTTTTTTGTTTTCAAATTTATTATTTGAACCTTTCTGGTATGTGTTGATAAATCTATTTCGGGAATTTTCTAGGTTCCCATCATCAGAACACGTTTTGAAAGAGGTAACAATCCCATGCCAAACATCAAACATTCATATGAACTAGTTTACTCACTACATAAGAACTAATATACATATGAGTTTGAAGTTAAAGATTATAACCATTGATTAAAAAATAAATTGAAAACTTGTTTGCTGTGCAAGGTCCACCTCTGGAAATATAGAGTATGGCCTCGAACTTGAATAATTTTCATTTTCATTGAAAATCATTAATACTACGCACAAATTTGTATCAGTGTAGGGTAAAACGGATAACTTTTTTAGTCTAGTGGAGTACTTACTAATATATATATGAGCTCGAAGTGAAAGATTATCACCATTGGTCAAAAAATAAATTGAAAACTTGTTTGTTATGTGCAAGGTCCACCTATGGTGGATATTCAATACACGTTTTTTGTTTGTTTCTCATTTTTATTTTTTGGTTTTGTCTATAAACAAAAACAGGTAGAGTAAACTAGACTGTACTTTGTCTTTAATACAAGTTTGATATAATTTTTATTATATAGATATTTGTTAGGACAATATCCTAATAAAGAAATATAGAGTAAGGCCTCGAACTTGAATAATTATTTATAGCTTTAATACAGAAATGTTGTAATATTTGCATATAAATAATGTATGAGCATCTACACACACATTTTTTAAATAAACCCTGAACACATTTTCTACATAAATAAAGAGATTAACTTCGACAGGTTCTTTGTTTAATTTTTTACGAAAATAAAAGCCAAATATTTTTGAAATAAAATTACGTCTGACGAATTTCAAACCAAAAATATTGATGTCAGAAAACGCTCGGTTTGACATGAAATGACTCATATATGATATCTTTGAAAAATTATTTTTCATTGGTAACTTTTTTTGGTATTTTTAAGATTTTTAATAGTATTTAAGTATGAGTGATTAATATATTTTATTAAATAATTCCATATTACTCATATGCAAAAAAAAAAAACATTTTATATTTTTATCTTGAAAAATCGTATCAAAATTTAATCACTCTTGAGAAGTAACAAGATGATATTTGAGGGAATGGAAATATGCTATAAGTGCATATAAAAAGTTTTGGATTTGTTCTATGAAAAACAAACTCTTTTAAACATCTATAATTAAAACTTACTTTTAATAAGAAATCAAATAAATAAATGCCACCCTTCGTCACTAGCAACTATAAGTTCATATGAAAAAAGTAGTCTACTGGATGAATGCAATATTTATGAAAAATACATCTATCTTTCACATATTAAATTCAATACATTTTAGCTTTTAATACAACTGACTTAGTACTTAACCCTTTCTTTAGTTTTTTTATATTTTACAGTTTTTTCCATAAATTTATGTTTTCCATGCCTGATATTGATACCATGTTGTAATACTGTGATAGTTTGGCTTTTAAATTTATATATGTGTAAATGCGTACATGTGAAAATTAGGGCCATAACCAGGGTTAGAAATTTCATGCACTAAAAAAGGACGCTTTAGGTACCTATAATATGCACGAAAAATCTTAAAATATGCACTTAAATTTTTATTTTATTAAAACCAAAAACATAATAAATAATAAGTAAAGTTTTCATTCAGTCTCTTTGTGTTCTTTACATACAAATTATATAGGGATTAAATATTTCAATCAATGAAAATGAAAATTATTCAAGTTCGAGGCCATACTCTATATTTCTTTATTAGGATATTGTACTAACAAATAATCTTTTTTACTTCGAGCTCATATATATTAGTTCTCATGTAGTGAGTAAACTAGTTTATATGAATGTTTGACGTTTTGAAAGCGGTAACAATCCTATGCCAAGGATTGTTACCGCTTTCAAAACGTGTTCTGATGATGGGAACCTAGAAAATTCCCGAAATAGTTCTATCAACACATTCCTGAAAGGGTCAAATAATAAATTTGAAAACAAAAACTCTATAAATTGTTTGTTAGGACAATATCCTAACAAAGAAATATAGAGTATGGCCTCGAACTTGAATAATTTTCATTTTCATTGCAAAATTATAGGTCGAAAAAAAATAATTTTTTTAGTTAGTCTCTTTACAGGAAGAAGAAGAAGAAAACCTTTTTATTGTAAAGAGACTAACTAAAGAAATATTCATCAGTAATTAATATAAAAAATTAATTACGATTGTCATTATCTGACGGTTGCAAAACACTTTCTAACATAAAATTTGAGTAAACTTGCTTAACGGCGACTCAATCTCTAACCTACACTTGGTATCCAACTATTGTGTGTGAATAAAGCGCATCATAAAACGTGATAATTACTTGTGAAAAAGAGATAGGATTAAGAAGAAAAAAGCATTCTAGTTGAGAAATGAATTGTGCATTGGTATTAGCTAATTCTGTCTCTTCTGATCAAAACAATACTTGTGTGTACGTAGTGTGACCAAACTCCAATTTAGTCGCAGTCAACGCTGTGTCGATCGTGGCTCAACTCGTTAAGAGGTGAGATTACGATGCATAGCTTGATGCTAAGACCGTGAGTTCAAATCACAGTACGACACAAAAAAAAAAAATAAAAAGTTTTTCATATAGAGCAAAATTAACAATATAAAATACTTTGTTCAATTGACACATAAATTAACCACTGACGAGTCCCAGGAGGGGGACGAAACTGCGGCAGTCTGGTGTATCCCTTGTGCCCGTAAAATTTTCCAATAAAAATGTTTTCTTCTTCTTCTTCCTGTAAAGAGACTAACTAAAGAAATATTCTTCAGTAATTAATATAAAAAATTAATTACGATTGTCATTATCTGACGGTTGCAAAACACTTTCTAAAATAATTTTTATTTTTAATAAAAATTATATTAAACTAAAAAAAAAATTAAAAAATTGATTGAAATAATCAATTTTTTAATTTTTTTTTAAATTTTTTAATCAATTTGTTTTCAAGAAATTTTGTATATTGATATTCTGATTTTGTATCCAAATATGTTGAAGTAAACATAACAAATATTTGTTTTATAGTATTAGACCCATGTTTTTTTAAATAATATTATCGAGATTAAAGAGCAATACATGATTTGAAAAAATAAAAACCAAATCATTTTTAATATAACGTGAATTTAAATTCGTCAAGTATGAAATACAATTTCTTTGTACAAAACTATTAAAAATACTATAAAAATATGCATTTAAAGCAAAATAAGTTAAAATATGCAATAAAAATATGCATTTATAGCAAAATAAGTAAAAATATGTATTAAAAACATAGCTGTTAAGTAATGATTACTAATCATAATAATTAGTAATTAGATTATTTTTTTTTGAAAGGTGAAGTAATGATTATATTACGATTATTTTTAGATTCGTACGATTACTAATTGATTACGATTACAGATAATCCAAAAATAATCAAGATTAATAAAAATTACGAGAAAATAATCAAAAATAATAAAAAGTAATCAAAAAATAATTCGACTACTTTCAAAGATTAGTTTTGATTCTTTTAAATTATTTTTTTTATTTTGCGAAATTATGGCAATACTGTCCCAAATGCATTTTTCTATATGAAATTCTACCATTATTTAATGTTAGTTCTTTTTTAATTTTTTGTTATGATTGTTGTTTTTCGTCGATTTGATAATTAATAACCTGTTTGCATTCTTCATAATTCTGCGTTTTTCTTAATTTCTTTTATATGGGTCATTCCATGTCAGACCGTAAGATTTTTGCTAAAAATTGACTTTGATGTCTCCGATGTCTTTAAAAATTTTATTACGTATTCTTCATTAAAAAATATTTTATATGTGTAACGAAAATGTTAATGAATGCATGTATGCAAAAACACACGCTAACAAATTCATATTGTTTTTGAGCATTATTTGTTTTGCTTTTTCTATGTGTATATTATAATTTTTTTGTATATTCTACTTGAAAATGTAACTTTTCGTTCGATCTGAAAAATTCGTCAAAATTTGAAAAAATTGTCATAGTTAATAAAAGTTGTCAAAATTTGAAAAAAATCATCAAAATTTGAAAAAATCGTCAAAATTATTAAAAATCGTCAAAATTAGTAAAAATCGTTAAAATTATTAAAAATCGTCAAAATTATTAAAAATCGTCAAAGTTATCAAAAATCATGAAAATTTGAAAAAATCGTCAAAATTAGAAATAATTTAAATAAAAAATCGTTAAAATTAAAAATAATAAAAAACAACTCAAATAATAAAATGTTACGAAAAAGAATACGTTTTGTACTTGTGAAAATGAGTTTAATGTTAAGTTTTTTAGACATTCGATAAATGCTACAACTAATGGTAGAAATGCAAGTGGCCAAAGTCTTCGGAAATAATTGAAGAACGCCTGGGATCATCGTTGCTTTTACCCACTATTACTCGTTGGAACTCATTGCATTACGCAGTTTAAAAGCTACTTTGCTACAAAGAAAAGTTAAATAACCTGTGCGATAAGTTGACTTTGCCACATTTTTCTGCAAGAGACGTGCACTACCTGGAAAAGTACAATTTGGTAATGGAACCAATTGCAAAGGCTCTGGACTTTCTTCAAGGAGAAGCAATATAAATTTATATTAATATTATTACAGGATTTTTAATACCAACCCTTATGACACTGAGCAATAGGCTGCATAAACTAAGCAGATCCCAGGAACTGCAGCAATTATCATCTGTTATCTTAAAAATGGAACAGAGGTTAAGAGAAAGGTTCCAACCATATTTCGTGTTGAAGCCTGAGGTAAATATTGCAATTGCAGCCACAGTACTAACCCAATGCATCAAAATAAAATGGCTCAAGTTGGTGCAGAGATTAAGTCCAGAATTGCCGGAATTAACTGCCGAGAATATAACTAGCAGAGTTTTAGAAACACTTTACAGTTTTTAAGCCAAAAATTGTAAAACATTTAATTTTGAAACGAAAATTAATAACGTATCGACTATTCCCGATTTTTTTGATTTCACTGATGATGGTGAGCGTATGTGTACATTTATTTTGTTTTTTACTTTAAAGATTTTACTTTGCAGATGATGAAATTGAAGTAAGTCCTTCTCCACAAGAACAAATTAAAGTTGACCAACGATCCGCAATAAAACATCAGATCTTCAGCTATTTAAATGATAATGCAAGTGCTGAAGAGATTTGGTAAAAATATGATTTACTAAGTGATGCATTTATTTTTTTTTAACACGCCCTTAACGTCTTCAGCTCCAGTTGAACTACTGTTTTCTTTTGCCGGGATCGTCAACAGTCCAAGGCGGCAATCATTGTCTGATTTTTCTTTTGAAAAATTAGTTGTAATGAAGGCCAATTGTAAAAATATGTAAATTATAAAACTTTTTTTTTTTGTAAATTTGATGTATTTATTGTATTTTGTAAATTTAATGTATTTTTGTTGATTTAGGAAGTACTAAAATTGTTATTGATTGTTTTGCTATTGAAGTGAATATACCTATATTTTTTATAAAAAAACTATCTAATTTCGTTTTATTTGTTCAGAATTCTTTTACGTTGTTAATTCAAAATTTTCAAAATAAAATATATGTATAAAATGATGTAAATCCAAAATTTTTAAAAAATAATCTAAAATAATCAAAAATAATCCTTGAAAGTAGTCGAATTATTTTTTGATTACTTTTGATTATTTTTGATTATTTTCTCGTAATCCTAATTAATCTTGATTATTTTAGGATTATTTGTAATCATAATTAATTACCAATCAGGAATTGTTCAAAAGAGAATTATGTAATCAATACGATTCTTTTTAAAATGTAATCTAATTGATTACTAATCGTAATCCAAATTTAACAGCTCTGATTAAAAATATACATTTATAGAAAAATATGTACAAATATGCACTAACAAATCGATTTTATTTTAATGCAAATACTTTGATTCGCAAATATATTTTTTATCCCCTGTTCTTAGGCTTACGGAAAAAAACATGCATTTGCATGAACTTCCGGTCACTGGTTATAATATATACAGGCAATACTGTATTAATAATAAAAATCGCCTTTTCGTGCCATTTTGAAACTAAAACCTCCCCCATAAAGTGCATTACCATCAAAATTACTGCAAAATATATTTTTAATTACTTTTGATGAATAGTGCCCGTTGTTTTGCGAACTTTGTTATCCATATCGCGAAACAACGTTTTAAACTTTTTATTATCAAAATCCGCGAAACACGTCATTTGTTTCAATCAGATCGATGGGAATCGCTGTACCAAGGTTTTTTCAATATATAGGGATATGCAAACCGGAGTTTTGTTGCAGTTAAGATGGTTGAGTCATGACAAGTTACTAACTTTCATATAGTTGAGATTATTCAAAATACTATTTAACTTTTATTAATTTACGATATTAAATTATATCGATTCATGGAATGCACAATTCCAGAGCTAACGAAGTAAAAAGCCAAAGCAACACGATGTACGATGTACGTTAAAAATGAAAATCATAGTAAACATACAAACTTTAAATAAAATTCCTAAAACATATTCATCCTTCTTAAAAAATTTTAAAATAAATTTTAAATATTTTAGAGGTCAGTACTTTTGCCGAGGAAGAAAATCGAAGAGGAAAATTTACCGAGGAAGAATATTAATAAAATATGAACAGCAAAAATTAATCTGTTAAGTTGACAACATTTTAGTTATATTGGATGTGCATTTTAATTAATTGAAAATAGGATTTTACTAAATATTTGTAAACAAAATTGTAATATTAACAAAATGTTTGCTATATCTACCTCAAATTTCGAAGAATGCAATAAAAAGTTTATTTTCATCAAATCAACAAATAATTTTGCTAAAAAATTGTAGATTACTGATTTCATAAGGGCAGACTTTTATTCGCATTAAACAAAAAAAAAAACTAAAAAAAAAAACTTTAAAAATTTTAAATTTTTTTATGATTTTTTTGTCTACTAATATTTGGCAAATGTTTTTGCTGATTTTAGCAGATTATTTTGTTACTTTCAATTAACTAAAATTTATTTGTAAGTTCGTTAGTAAAAAATTTTCTAATTTTAACAGTTTTTCTGCAAGCGCATTTTTAATAATTTTTGATATTTTTACATGTTTATTTCCATGAGTGTATATTTCCTCAAAAAACCTTTAATTTCTGTTCGAGCTTGAAGTTAAACTATTAAGAATGTTTTCTTTTTTTAATAAAATCTTCTTGGTACAATTGGACAAAATTATATATAAGCATATTAAGAGTTAGAAAATATAGGAGTATAGACGACAGTTAGTTATATATACAAAATGTTATTACGTTCGAATGCTTTCAGTAGCACTAGTAGCAGAAGCTTGTCCTTTTATAAAATTCAAACTATTGAATTTGGTGATGAACTCATAGCGAATATTTTTCATGACCTATTTTTTATATTTCCGCTTTTATAGTTTTTAACTCTTCGTTATCGTTTTTATTCCTTGTTCTTTGAAGCATCTTTACTACTTCATCTAACACTTCTACACTTTATTCTCAGTCAAACATATTTATTCTGAGTTTTGGTTTTTTATATGGCCTTATGTCAAAAATTTTGATTCCGTTGAAAGCGATATTATTTTTCAATAGCTTCCATAATATTTATTTTAGAATATCAGTTTCTATGCTTGGATTAACAACACTTTGTTTAACTCGTAGCAGTGCAAAATTTTCGAGCCATATGCCAATATTTCTAACTGTTATCGTTACTCAAAGTTAACTTGTTTGTTATTTTCATTTTTTGTTTCGGACTTTAAACTTTTAGATTCCTTTTGATAGTACACATTCATCCAACACTTGGAAGATAAATACACCATGTACCTTATTGACGTGCCATTAACTAACAAATAAATACATGGTAATCGAAAATTGAAACCAATTTTTTATAATTTTCAAATCTTTGGTATTTTTTTGTAAAGGGTAAGGAAACCAATTCATGGAATAAAAATTCCAAAACATTGGAATAAAAATTCCAAAACATTGGAATTTCGTACTATTTATCCTTAACGGATAAATAGTACGAACGTCACAAAAGTATACAAATATAAGTGTGAATTTTGTTCAAAAAGCTGTTTTTCTCAAAAGCATATTCGCTGTTTAGTTTTCAGAGGACCAAATAAAAAAATTTAAATTTATAAAAACTTTTTGAAAATTGTGCAAAAATGTATCTTTTATTTTAGTACAGTGTTATATTAACGTCATATAGACAGTCGCAATTAATTTTTAATTAATATGCATTTGACAATTTAATTTAGAAAGAAGAATAAACGTTTTTCTCTAAAAATTATAAACAGTATTAATTTTTAAATCAGACTAGACAAGTTTCTGCCTTTTTATGGACAGGCTCATCAGTGATTTTCCATTTAAATTGTATTATTATTTATGTTATTATTATTAATTGTCAGATTGTCTCTATATGATACATTTTTGAACAACCTGCGACTGTAAGAATCAAACCTCATCTTACATTACAAACGTAACAATACCAAGTCATGGTATTAAGTAGCAATGTTGATGCTGAATTAAATGCGGTTAAAACAAAGAATGGTGGTGGAGTATTAATTGCTGTATTAAATGTATTTTCTTGCGATGAAATTATTTTAAATGATTTCTTGCATATTGAAATTATATGTGTTTTAGCAAAAATAAATAACAAAAACATCTATATAATTTGCTCATACATTCCGCCAAATTCACCTCATTCTGTTTACATGGATCATATTAGTGCTGTCAACGTAGTATTGAAAAATCTAAAATCATCTGACTTGGTAATGTTTATTGGAGATTTTAATATGCCATCGGTTATTTGGGAACATGCTGTAGACACAAATTATCTGACCCCTTCTAGTTCCTCAGATTCTTCTACAGAATTTATTCATAATCTTTTGTCTAATTGTCTTTTCCAAATTAATTCGATAACAAATGCCTGCGGTAAAATGCTTGATTTAGTATTCGTCAATGAACCAACGGATTTTTCTATAGAACGTCATACTTCAATATCTAATCCTGAGGATATATATCATCCAACTATTGAATTAACTTGCTCGTGCTTTTATCCTGCTCAGCATAAAAATAAACAACACAACACAACACAAGTAAAATTTATTGTTTAAAACGCACAAATTATGACATCTTAAAACAACATATTTCTAGTATCAATTGGTTAGAAGAATTATCTGCTATCAACGATCTTGATCAATGCTTAACAACTTTTTATTGTCGTCTCAATGAATGTTTTTCGGCTTCTATACCAATGAAGGTTCCAAATGCTGTAATTGGTCCTTCCTTGGAACTCTAAGTATCTTTCGCGCTTGAAAAATAAAAAAAATAATTTGTATAAAAAATATAAACAATCCAATTCATCTTTATACTATATGAAATACTCAATTGCTAGATCAGCATATACTATTGCGAACCAAACAGCCTATAAAAATTATTTAATTCGAGTTAAGGATATCTTGAAACACGACCCTAAATCATTTTATAAATTTGTTAACTCTAAAGGCGTGCCGCTGATTATCCATCAATAATGAGGAATGGGGATTGCGAGTCATCAGATGACTTAAATATCAGTAATATGTTTGGTGATTTTTTTTCATCTACTTACTCATCATCGATATACAACTCTCATCAGTATCCTTATACAATTTATGAATCAACGCGAATTAATATGCCTCCTATTAATGAACAAGCTGTGCTAAGTTATTTAAATAAGTTAAAATGGTCCTATGCTGCGGGTCCGGATGGTATTCCTAGTTGCATCTTAAAGCAGTGTTCTCATCTACTATATATTCCGCTGACATTTATATTCAATAAATCGATTCAATTGGGTTATTTTCCATCTATTTGGAAGGAATCATTTATTATCCCGCTGTTCAAGTCTGGATCTAAAGCGGTTGTTTCTAATTATAGAGGAATAGCAAAACTAAGTACTTTACCAAAATTATTTGAAAAAAATCGTTTATGATTCTATGGCACATCAAATTTCATCTATTTTATCTCCGAGTCAACATGGTTTCCGCAATTCTTGTTCTACAGTTACAAATTTGCTGGAACTTACTACTTATGTGAATGAAGGCTTTATCAATAAAAAACAAACTGATGTAATTTATACTGATTTCAGTAAAGCGTTCGACCAAGTTAATCACAAACTCTTGTTGTACAAACTCGATAAGATTGGCTTTAGTATATTATTTCTTAAATGGATTGGTTCATATTTATACAACAGAAAGCAGCGTGTTAAATTTCGAAATTCGTATTCCAAATATATTGATGTTTTATCTGGTGTCCCACAAGGTAGTCATCTTGGACCTCTATTATTCACATTATTTATAAATGATCTTCCTTCAGTTATTACGCATTCTAATACTTTAATGTATGCAGATGATGTAAAAATTTATCTTTCATTCAACAATTGCAACGATCAAATGCTACTACAGAATGATATAATTCGTTTTATTACTTGGTGCAAAATAAACTAAATGAGCCTTAATGTTAAAAAATGCAAGTACATGATATTTTCTAGATCCTCTCCTATTAATGGTCGCTACGTGATGAATGATGTTACTATTGAGTTAGTGGAGTCATTTAACGATCTTGGCATTCATTTAGATGGAAAGTTAGACTTTAGATCTCACATATCTTTAAAAATAAATAAAGCTACTGGAGTACTTGGATTCATCAAACGCTGGAGCAAAGAATTTCGTGATCCATATACTACAAAACAATTATTTACAACGCTTGTCAGACCGATTCTAGAATATGGTTCTGTCGTGTGGGACCCTCAGTACCTTATCCATTCAAATTCTATTGAATCCGTTCAAAAACAATTTTTATTATTCTGCCTTCGCGGCTTGGATTGGAATCCAAATATTAATCTGCCCTCATATCAACAACGCCTAGCACTTATTAAATTACCTACGCTGAAAAGCCGTAGACAAATGCTGAATGTGTCCTTCTTGCTTAAGTTGATGAATGGAAGTCTTTATTCACCATATCTGCTAAGTAAAGTAAATATGAATATTCCTTTTCGTTTTTCAAGAAATTATGAATTTTTAAATATTAAATATCATAAATCTAATTTTGCAAACTTTGATCCATTTCGTAGAACTTGCGATGAGTTTAATATGTTGTTTCAGTTAATTGACTTTAATAAAAGTTTAGATATTGTAAAGAGAGATATTATCTTATATTTAAATTCCTTAAATTAAATAAGTAATTCTAGTATTTCTATTGTAAAATATTTTAATTTTATAGTCTGCACGGATTATCTCCATAGACTTAAATAAATAAAAAAAAAAAATGACCGTTTAGCGATCACACCCAAGTATGGCCTCGAATCTAATGCAGCTAAATTGCAGTTTTCTTTCCTATTAGCTTTTTCTGCTATTGTATATTATACTCAGAAGTGACAACACTAACAACACAAATATTCTATTTTTAGATTTTTGTTTATTCTTCTAATCTCTCCCGTCTCTATTTTACAATGTTACCATTTCTTTTATATTTGCTCTTTTATATAGCAAACAATGATATTGACAAATTTTAAAAACGTGGAAATAACAGTGGCAACGCATATAATATATCGCTGTTACAAAAGGGATTGTATGCTAAAAAATTTACTCTCTTATCTAAACAAGTTTCTCTCTTGCACAAAATTAACACCATTGGTACGATTGATCAATTCTTTAACACAAAACCAGGGATGTATAAGTAAATTTTAAGAAATAAATATTTTAAGGACCAAATGAAATTTAGTAAGTATTTAAAAGCATCATGTTAAAAAATTGCTCATAGTTGGAATTAACTTGTAGAAAATACATTTTTCATTCAAATGATTATATTACATTCAAATACATTCGCCAAAGCAAGTTATAATTTTTAAATATTGCGTAAATCGCGAGTTTAAGTCAAAAATTAAATTTTTTTAAACACTACAAAATTTGAAAAAGATTTTTTGGAAAGCACAATTTCCATGAAAACGCCAAAACATATTAAGCAATGCTGAGAATTAAATAAAATAAAAATAAATTCGAGAATTTTTTAAACATTTTAAAATTAAACCGCCATAACTTTTGCGTCCCTTGCAGAAAACGATTCACGCAGGTCCCTAAACAGTGGTTTTTTATTATTGTGTAAAATTCCATTAATGTGACATAAAGTTAATTATTCAAATTTTAAATATTTTTGAGAATTTGCCCATATATAAACTCTATACCTATAGAAAATCCGTTTTGTTGGAGAAATGATAAAGAAACAAGTAAAGCATTAAATTCGGTTATTGTTGTATACCCATAAGTTGTATAAGTTACAAATGATAAAAAAAATTAAAACGAAAAACGTTATTTTTGAGATAAAAGCAAATTTTTAAGATGAAAAACAATTTTTATTGCGAAAAAAATGTAGTGGAAAAAAATTTTTGAGGTTAAAAATATGACAAAATATTTTTGGGGTAAAAAAATATGACACCAGATTCTAATATGAGATTGTACTTAAATAAATCAATTTGTATGGAAAAATTTGAGGTACCTTTTACATTTTCACTCATAACTTTTAAAACGGCTAGGTCGATTTCGATAAAGAACATGTCGCTCATTTACTTCAAGACTGTCATAAGTCAAAAAATTTGATTTTCTAGTTAAGGATGCATATTTATTAGTTATATCAAAAAAAATGTCATTAGTTTTTCTTTAAAGTGGGTGCAAAGATTATATACTTCATAGAGAAACTATGTTACTCGCGGGTCTCTCGATAATTAGCGAAATCGCACACAACTCTCACTAAGAGAAAAATACATTAAAACCCCCAATTTATAAAAAACGTGACCAAATAAGCAGAGAAAGTGTCGGGCAAGGCAGATATGGATTGAAAACTTTAAACTCGTTTTCTGCAAAATCCTGTTTTTTGAGTTATGTCAGTCTTGCAGTAAATGAGCGATGTGTACTCTATGGGTTTTAAGACCTATATTTTGATGCATTACAAACGGAATGGTACACTCAAAAAAATAAGTTAATAGAAAAGTTAGCAAAACGTCTTGTAAATCAGGTATACTATTTTTTAGCAAATATTTTTGCTAAAATCGTGTCTTCAGCTAAAATTTTTGTTATACTTATTCAGCACTTAACTGTTTTATACTAATGCTTTACTAATATACTAATGTTTTACTAATTAATTTTGCTAAAAAAAATTGTGCTGATAAGCAGATGTCGCGGCATGTCAAGATGTAGTAGAGAAGAGGAGTACAACTCTAACAAGACAAGTAAAAAAATCAACCATGAAAAAAACATATACAGACATGTAGACAGAGTAAAGCGAAAGACAAAGACACACATCTTAGGTAGATTTGTATGGTTCCTTTTTCTTATTGCAAAAAAAAAGGGTTGTTTTTTTTTCGTTTCGTTTGTTTTTGTTTATTTTTTCGTTTCGTTTCTAGAATTATCTTCGGCAGTTTCGTCATTGAAAAGATAGCATCATTAAGACAACCATTGATGTAAGTAGTTGAAAGAAAATTTTTGTTATGTTATATATATTTATTTCTATATATTTTCAGATATTAAATTAATTCATGTCGTCAATGTGGGAATATGAAAATTTTTATATTTCGTAATTATTGTAAATTATTTTTAAAAGAATCACAAAAATATGTTTTATGATTTTCAGCAAATATGTTAACTAAATTACAATTTTTTTACAATTTTTTGCGTTTTTTTTCAGTCTACTAAAATTCAGCAAAAAATTTATTAATTTTTACCAACGCTTTTTTATTTGTAATCTACTAAGTGTTAGCAAACCTTTTGCTGAATCTACTTACCACAGTGTGAGAAGGCTATAAAAAAATCCGTTCCACTTGATATCTGTAAAATAAAATATATCATGAATTTTATAAGATACACTCATTCTTATATTTGTTCACCGTAGTAGCATTTTGTAGTGTTTTTTATTGTTGTAAGTCTGTGTGCCAGATTAAAATAAACTAAATTGCTTTGTGTAAATTTCAAGGAATTGAGCCAACAGCTATAACCGTTTTGTTGGTCGGTCGTTGAGTCTGTCAAATAGTTTCGTCTTTTGTGTTTATTTGCCGATTCTTAGTAAAGTAAAGATTTATTCATTGACACCACTTCACTTAAAAATGTTTTATTTTTTTCATGGAATACTTTAATTTTGTCCATATTTTTATATTAATCAAGATTTAATATTATTAGAGCAAAACAAAAATTTGTTGTTGTATAAAACAATGTTTTTCGAATGTCTTGCAAGACATTCGTGCTACTATTTAGCTCATATGAATGCAATCTTGCATAAAATTTTTTTCGATCTAAAAGTAAGTCAGTCATTTGGTCGAAAAACAGCAACTGTTGGTATTACTAACTGTCTATTAGGAACACCAAATTCACATGTTTAAATTATTTTATGGTATAATAATTTAATTTAATTTAATTTATTTCAAAAAAACCAACCGAGCCCTTCGGGCCATATATAGTTGGTAGACCAACATTAACAATCAACTTCATTATGTCACTTAAAACTATAAAACCTTTAATATCCTATTTTCTAACAATATAAACCAGTTTGTATATAGCAAGTTTAACTTACAAAAATTTAAGAAAAAAGTTTAAAAGAATTATTAAAGAATAAAGAATATGGCATAAACTCAAATAATAAGCTCGTTTCTACATAAAATTTTATATAATTAAATTTTTACTACAAATTTAACAATTTTTAAACAATATTTGATCTAAATACTTAAGATTTCAGTAACAAGTTTTTGATAACTCGTTACCTGTAAGTGAGGAGTAACTTGTTACCGAGGCAAGTAGTTACCTCGATGGACATGCCTTTGTTAAGGTAAGTCCATCGAGTAACAAGTTACCTTCTTATTACAAAAAGTTTATTTTTCCAACCAGAACTTATAAAAAATGTGACGTTTAAAATTTTAGTTAAACATTTTTAAATTTTAATTTAAAACTTAATATAAAAAAATTAATGTGTGTGGTAAGGTGATACCAGAATGGACATACCCCTATTAAAGTAAAAAGTGTTGTAATAGAAACGTAACCAGTTACCGATTTTAGTTTCTTATTCCCAAACCTATTACCGGGTAATAGGAATAATTGCTGGCTATTTATACACATATTTTTACAATTTCATTAATGTAAAGATAAAAGTTAGAAGGAAGCGCTAAAAATGGTTTGACTTATTTTATAGCAATGCTATTGAAATATGAATCTTAATGAATATAATTTTGTGACCTAGTGTCAATATAAAAAAAACGTACTGTGGGCGTTTGAAGCTTTAAAAAAAATTTGTCCCATTTTCCCTCCCCCTGGATTCGGGTCTGATTATATATAATTTATGAAAATCGGACCAATCGGAGCATGAATTTCCCAAATGCACAAAGTTGATAATATGCTTATATTTATTCCCCTTCTGTCAAATAATAAATGGCTAGTTTTAATTAAAACACTACTACACTAATAACACACTCAGGAAACTTCTGCTTTAAAAATATGTAGTTCTTTAAGTTGTAATACAGTTTTTTTATTTTTAATGTGAATGTCAGTCATTTGCAGAACAATTTAAATTGTTTACAAATCTTGTAGTTCATTAAAAAAAAAAAAACACATCAAATGACACTTTTATGACAAATGACCATGTTAGTTGAATTTACTGGAATGTAAGTCGTCCTTTCTTTAAGTGAAATTTCATTTGTTCTTAACTACATATTCAGTACATTTGTATACCTACATAGTATTCTAAATGTATGTATAAGGTCAGCGTTGCCACATGGAAATTTTAAAAGATGATAAACTACCATTTAAAAAATTTAAAATCAGTTAACTGAACTGATTTGAAAATACTACATTAAAGAATTTTTCGCTAAGTATTGTTTTTGTAGATAGCTTAAATTGCATAAAGCCCTCGATTACGAAAACCAAACCAAATTTTTTTAGTCAGGAGGGTGCTTGCAAAAAAATGGCTAATTTCATCAAAATCTTTTGGTGAAAATTAGCGAACTGATTTTTAGAAAAAAAGAAGAATTCGTAGTCAGCCAAAAAAAAATTTTCCTAAAATTTAATTTATTAAAAAATCGTTGTCAAAAATTAATAAAATTTTTTCTGAGTATTATTGTTGAGTATTATTATTATTGTACAAAAATTTATTTAATTTAATTTGATTGATGGAAACCCCAATTTTTTGTAATTCTCTTAAAAATAATTTGCAATTCTTTAAAAAATATCAAAATATTCATACTCCCATATTGACGACATAAATTAATTTAATATTTGAAAATATATGGAAATAATTGCATATAACTTTAATATAAAAATATCTTTCAACTACTCACCACAATGGTTGCCTAAATGATGACATTTTTGAATGAAGCCAAATTCATTTATTCTAGAAACAAAGCAAAAAAATAACAAAATATGACATATACAAACACCAGGGTAAAAATTTTAATATGGGGTCTAATAAAATTATATCTCATTTGATAAGTTCCCATATATAAGCACATTCCAATTGATCCGAAAAATGGTCCATCCACATGTATTTAATTATATCAAATTTGATATAATTTGATACAATTTTATCTGAGATTTGTCCATATCTAATAAGATATAAAAATATCTGATTTTATAAAATTATAGCTGATAGTTTATATGATTTCAGTAATAGGAAGTTACGCTTAGAAGTATTTAAGATTAAAATTTAAATTTTTAGAAAATAACAATTTTAAAGACAAACATTTTTTAAAATGAAACAACGAAATGATTAAAAATTATCAAGAACACATTTAGTGTTTCAAAAATATATTATTAAGTGATATTTGTGTTATAAAATGTACAGATTTTTTAATTTGAAATTATATAAAATAAATCGCTTGCAAATGATTTCGTTATAAAATGAATATGGTTATATGTGAATATGTAAAGTCTTAACATCCAGATAAGTTAATTTGATATTAAACTTTACTAAAATATGTATGGGATTATATATAATGCTATATAAAATTATAAGAAAAATATTTTTAGTATGTCGTCACATATATTTTAATAAGACTTAGCATAAGACCATATATAATCATATCTATCACTACATATATTTGGATTATTATTATATGGCTAATGTAGCTATATATGAAATAAGATTTGGAGACATATAATTTATCAAGTACCACATTAAAAAATCTCTTAAGAAAAATGATCAGATAAATATATTTGTATATAATGTTATTAGCCGTAATGTGACTTCATTCAAATTTAGATATGACTGGATTATATTATTTGTGTCCGATCGAACAGTTCGGCCAGAAAATGCATTTGGTCTGCATTCTGTATTTTAAAGCATTATGGACAAATTTGGCGGATGGAAAAATGTTTATTGGACTGATTAGATGCTATTTTGAGTGTCAAATTTGATGAAAAGTCTGTAGTTAAGCAATGAATCCACTGTTCGGCCTCAGAAAGTTCGGCCAAATCGAAAATAGTTCGGCGGCCGAACTTTTAATTTTATAGCTAAACTTCGGCTTTTCTCTTAAATTTTATACACAAAATCGAATTAAATCGGCTAAACAAACATGTTTCCAATACCAAAATTTGTTATCATTGCCTCTAGATATCAAAAAACCGACAAAATATAGTTTTTTTGACTGAACTGTTCGGTCGGTGTTCACTTTGTGAACAAAAAGTACCGAACAATAGTACCAATTACACCAGCCCTAGCTGTTCCCACCAAAAATGTAATTTTGCCGTTGTCAATAATAATGCACCTAATGTCAACAATAAATCATCAATATCAACTCAGAATTTTTCTACTCGTCATCCAGACAACATCCCGTATTTAAAGTTTAAAACCAATTGGTGAAAATTCATTAAATTAATTTTAAAGTGTATACTTATAGTGAACCCTAAAAACTTATAAATCAAGTTAAAACTTAACTCTAAAGTTAAAACTAAAACCTAAATTTAAAAATAAGATTTGAAGTAAAAAACTAAAATAAGTCAAACTTATAGCAAAAGGAGAAAAAACACTTAAATAATTAATTTGTTAATTTGAATTTATACCCAAAAGTGAAATTAATTAATGTGAAGATAAATTACTTACTAAAAAAGGGAAAACTGTTAAATATTAAACCCCTTATACAAAGCTAGGTTATGAACTCTAAAAACCCTAGAATCAAAATTAAACCTAACCTAAAATAAAATACTAAATATTTTATAACGTTTAAAAACCCGCCATCTTTTTTATTTATATACATTTTCCCTCGAAATCGAAAAGATAATACATAAGAGGCCATCTTTTTATTCCCCTAACCCGTATATATTCAGTCGGGCACTAAATATTATATATGACTAGATATCAAAATTTTTAAAGAGGCAACTCTTGTTTTACAAATACAGAAAGGAAACACAAAGATGGACATTGTAAAATATAAGTAAAATATTATTTAAACATTAGTTCAAACCAGTTCAGAGCTGAATAAGTATAACTAATATTTTAACTGAAAACACAATTTCAGCAAAATATTTTGCCGAAAAATAGTATACTTGATTTACAAGACGTTTTATTAATTTTGCTACCAACTTATTTTTTAAGTGTACTATAAAAGTTGTGTATGACAGTAGCATTGAAGTTAACGCCAACAAAACATTTGGAGTCTTAGAAATATTCTACACTTTTGCATTTTATCCATTCACTATTCAAGTTAAGCAAATCACATTTTTTATTTATGTCTTCATTAGGCGACGACAATAAACGATAGAAAAAAACTAACTGCTATATTATATAGTACAAATATATGGATGGAAAACGTATTCAAAAAAAGTTAAGTTGTTAGTGATTGTATGCACCTACATAATATAAGTTCAGTATGGAATGTATGATTTTTTAATATGTGGAATACAAAAAAAAAAAGAACATATCGTGTGAAAACTGCACTAGATGCCTGAATGCTTAAATCCATAACCTTTGTTGAAAAAGTATACTATATTTGAAATGTTAGAGGAGAAATAGTAAAAATACTTACTCACTAAATGTGCCCAACACTAGTTCCCCATTTGAGATGGTCTATTGCAAAGACTTTAGAATTATTCAACTTATTTAACTAATTTTGTTTCATAAAATTCTGGTTACTGTTTGAGAACAATATTTCTAAACGAATAAACAACATGAGAATATAAACCTTTTTATATTTGAAGTTCTTTGATATATGGCAGGGGTGGGCACGTAAATGGCTTGTTGGGCCAAACTTTTTTCAATTGTAGATCTTTCTGTTTTTAGCCACTTACCAAACGGAAAATATTTCATGGGCCAGTATTTTGGAGTAGCACATCAACGTCTTTTTTATTTTTATGGATATAAAATTCTTCATAAAATTATCATAACGAAAAACATTTAAAATACTTCTTTAAAAGACCCCATTAGGATCTTTAAAATTAATTTTTTTTTTTTTTGTACTTTTTAAATATTATTTTGTTTAAACATCTGTATTCAAACTAGCAAACAACCGGTCAATATTTAAAGCCAAATTTGTTTGTCTGAAATGTTTTGATTCCAATAAAAAATTTTATAAGAAGTTTGTGGGAAATGACAAATATTTTATATAACTAGCACGACCCTTAGCATTTAAATTAAAAATTCCAAATATTAAACTTTTGGGTTACACACAATATTTTGGCTTTTCAAAATATAATGGCCTTCAACTACAAATCAGAATCAAAAAACTCTACTGAATCGATGTTATGAAATATAGAGCGTATATATATAATGTAATATGTCCACTACGACCATCCCCGAAAATGCAAGTGTGCGAAATGGCAGCGGTTTGAAAATTTTCGGAAAATTGCTAACTTCTGAAAAAGTGGTAGAATTTTTTGGGTGTTGTTATTTCGCTTCCAAAAACAAAAAAAAAATGTTTGCATTTCAGTCAAATGGTCATAACTTTGGAACTGTAAGACCTCTGGATTTCGTTTAGGGCGTTTTAGAAAGGTAAGAGGTAGGACTATCTTAAGAAAAACATAAGTTACCTACCATCTGGCTGAGCAAATTGAGGTTATGTGCACGTTCTTATGTCTTTTTTTTAAATTATTTTTAAAAGCTCTGTAGGTCGACGATTTCACTTTTTTTTTATTGGTTGTGAAAGATCTCCCAAAGACCTTTCCAACAAGCCCAAAAAAAATCCGACCACTGGTTCAGAAGTTAGCAATTTTACACTCCGACCACCAATCCCAAAATTTTCCAACCGCTGCCATTTCGCACACTTGCATTTTCGGGGATGGTCGTAGTCGACATAATTTCATGAAATGAATCAAAATTAATTTGAAAAAAAAGTCAAAAATTTTTAACTTCACATTTAATTTTCGGAAAATTTTGATATGATAGCTAATGTTTTTTCGTTTATTTTTTTATTTACTAAACTGCTTTTTTCTCTTTTCTTTTTGGGAGGCTTTTGGTTTTGGGTTTAGGGCCGCCAGAAATTCGTTCTGGCCGCATTTACCCATGTCTGTCATATGGTATATATTTTATTTTTGCTGTTCAGTGTTATGAATGTATATGTGTAACAAGGAACTTTTATAGTAAGATGAATAATAAAATGCTTATAAGCAGGCACCTGCATATGTTTGTGTATATATGGGGAACTTCAAAAATTTACGAGACTTTATCTGAAATATTTAAAAAAAATGTTTCTATGTTATCCGATGTTGAAGCATGCTAAATCCATTCGAGTTAATCATTTATCTTTAATGTGTCACAAATTATAGGAGTTTTAAGTTTCAAGCAAATAAAATTATTTTGGAAAACACGATTCTTTTGCCGGTTTAATGATAGATATTTAGTTGGTTTGTGGGTTACTTCTTTGCAAAAAGTCATATTAAATACTTTGATATTCGCAAAATTTAAAATTTTATATTTTTATTTTTTATATTTTTTTATTTATTATTTTGTTATTCGTGCACCATACGTATTTCGAACAGAAACATGATTTTCAATATAAATTTGCACAATTTGGAAGTGTTGTTCAGGCGTCAGTCTATTCATGTTGAAATGCCAAACCCAACTAAACATAAATCACGCTGACAAAATTGCCGCTAGTGAATAAAGTGTTGCCAACTTAAAGTTATATACCTGTATAAAAAATTATATAAAATTGCACAATTCTATTAAACGGCAAAAACCCCATATGGAAAAAACTGAGAAAGGTTAAAAATCGGCCAATTTTGGTTTCACCACCATACAACTATTCACTAAGTAGCGATATTTAAGTTACTTTTTCAGTGAATATATCTCACAAGTCTAATGAGTCCATTTTGTATAAGTTTGGATTTTAAAGTTAAAAACCATGAGAAAAAATAAAATGAATAAAAAAACACTCTTGCAAGTTTTAAGTAATTTTTTAATTTTTCGACTTTTAAATGCACATCAATTCTTTTGGTGAACACGTTTCAAAGTGAAACTTTGAACGTCATGGCTTTTAGGTATATCACGTTCGCCACTCACCAATTTTTCGAACTTTCAAAAAAAAACTCACAAGCAAAAAAATGTGTCAAAAAAATGAAATTTTAAAATAACTGCTTAGCGTATGCACAAACCGCAGCACTCATATATATCTGACACCTTGCCAGAGACTTAAACATACCAGAAAATTACTTCCTACAAACTTTCGTGAAATAAAAGCTTAAAACATTTTAATAACAATGCGACACATATATGTGACATGAGTTTTTTCGAAAACACCCACGTCCCACACGACACACGACCCACATATATGTGACGCTGAGTGGCGAACGTGATATTCAACATAGTTCTGTCCATCGTTCCTCTCAATTTATAAATTCTTAAGAAATAATAGGCATCTAATATCGGTTTCAACAGGTTCGAAAAATTTTGAAGTAGGTCATATGTGTGTACAATTTTTGATAAAAAAGTTCAAAGTTGTAGAAAAAAAAATAGAACATACGTGCAAAATAGATAAAAAAAAAACTGGGTTACACTTGCTTCATGCTTTTCTACCTGCCTAACAACAATTGCATGCCTGCCTTATGGTGGATTTGTTGTTAGTTATTAAAAATAGTTTTGCGCTTTAGTTGTAGTTGTTGTTATATTATAGACAAGCTTAAAAGCCCCATACTTCGTTACCGGCAGTTTTATATATCGGAACACATTTGGATGGAAAATTAATTATTTTTTAAGGAATTTGTTTCAATAAAGTAGTTTATAATTTTTAAATGGAAGTTTTTGTGATTCCAAGTTTTTACCTTGATGGAATTCCATAGGTCATTACAGATAGAGTTTCTTTAATTTAAACCCCATTTATACAAAGATTTTATAAAAACCCCGATGATTATATTCAATAAATTAACCCATACCTAAAAAAAAATATTTTAAATTTCAGATTTTTTGCCTGAATCGTTTGCGAAGGACGTTAAGGGAAAGACTTTACCTTTTTGCCCCTGCCTGCAAATATTTTTTAATACCCAGTTTTAGCGGATGCCTGCTCCAAATTTTAAATTCCTAGATTCAACGGTATATACTGTGTGAATTGACAAACCCAAATTCTAAGATCATTATTTTATCTGCTTTCAGGAGCAGACATTTCCTTAAATAAACCCGAATTCTAATCAAAAATCCTGTCTAAGACGATGAAAGCACAAACTTATCATCTTTTATTTTTTCGCCTTTGTACCAAAATTAGTATTTTGTTCCTCGTGACAATTCTAAAAGAACCTCAACAGTATTTTATGACATATTCCAAGGAACACATGATTTAAATTTAAAACTTTTAGCCCACACACCAAATTTCAATACGTCGTTTAAGTGGTTTTGCCAAGCCGTCAATAGGCAAACTATACCCCTCTCCCCATCAGGAACCCATATATCATATTTCAAGATTCTCCTTTAAGCGGTTAAAGAAGAGATAGATTTATATACTTTAACACCTATTTTTACCACGATCATGGACATACATTTCAATTTCCAAATTGTTTGCCATTTTTGCTCCTCCCCGTAAAAATTTAAGTAGCCACATACAGAATTTCCAAAAATTCGCTCTACAAAATCTCGTCTCAGCGGATGTCTACGCTGAGGGATGAACATTTAAAGTTCCTAGCTCCAGCGGTTTGGACTGGGCGATGTTGAGTGAGTCAGTCAGTCAGTCATTCACGTTGTTCTTTTATAAATATAAATAAATAAATAAATATATAAATAAATAGGAGTTATGCTATTTAATGGCTGTCGCCTCGCTAAAACTGTGGGAGTGTGGAAACTTATACACCTGTTAGCGTTAAGCTTAAAATAACTTCCTTTTTATTTTTTTGCAACAGCAGTTTATAGTTTTTTAAGGAAATCTACTTAAGAGTGAAAATTTATGATACCCAAAAATTATGTTTGTGAATTATTAAGGTAATTTAGGGAAACATTTTAAGAATTATAAAAAAACATTCCTTAAGATCGTTTTTATGGTAGTAATGTATTTCAAAATATATATTATATTCAACAAAATCAGGAGTCGCGTTTTGAGATACATTCAAAGACATTTTCAAGTTTTCTATCACTTAAAATTTTATACATCAAAGCTTCACATATCTCAGTGAATACAAAATACGCTTTCAAATGAGATACTAATTTTTAAAATTTCACTACGCATTCAATAATTACGACCATTTGAACAGTATAGTATGTATTTTTATAAATAAAAAAAAAATTAATTTAATTTTTCCAATTTTTTTTTTTTTTTTTTGTTCGACATGAATAACTTGATCTGTATATGTTAGCCGAATACTAAATACATGTTAATGCATGCTAAATACATTCGAGTTAATCATTTATCTTTAACGGCGCACACATTATGGCTGCTTTAAGTTTCAATCAAATTAAAAATATATAGTAATGCATTACCTTGTAATGTGTACTCCTTACCTGTATCATTATTTTCCAACAAAAAGTAATGAGTTACCAATAATTGAACACTCATGGATTACCTTGTAATGATACCTCATTACATTTTACATTACTTCAAAACATAAAATAATGACTTACCGATCATCAATTACATAATGCCTGAATTATAAACGTAAAGTAATTATTAATATATATTTTTGAAATGCTATTTATAGACACATTACTTTGTGATTTTTTGTAAGCATGAGGGTAAGGTGGATATTTTTGATATCACGAACGAAAACACGAAGCACAGCTCAGTTGGTAGAGTTCTCGCCTAACTAATTATTAAATACCAGAGACCCCAGGTTCAAAACCCAGCATGACCGCGTTATTTATTTAATAAAAAAAAAGATATTTTTTTAATTAAAAAAAAATATCTGTAAAACTATTTTTTATAAGTAACCAGTTACTTTACCCCCTACAAGGTAATGAGTCCACCCATTACTTTTAGGCTCATCGCCTGAAAAATTCATCAGTGAAGTAAGGTGTAATGTAATGCGTGTAGCCTTATGGCGATACATTACTTTACCCATTATTTAGTAATGTGTGGTTTTGGTGGGTAGTTACTTATTTGCAGGAAATCATATTAAATTCGTAAAACTAAAAATTTTATATAAGGATGCTTTTTGATGTTACGAAAATTCTATTTGCTGTAGTATTATATTAACCTCATTAAAATCTTTTATTTGATGTACGTTTTGGAGGAATTGATACAGCGCTTTAGTTGACACAATGCGAAATATGTTTGGAAAAAACTGCATCTGTACCCGCTAGAAATGAAAAAAAATAAAATTTTTGCTCTTTATCAATTTAGCCAGTCGTAAAAATTCGCTCTAGATACCTACCCATTCAGAAAAGTACAAACGGAGTGTGTACGATGGTCAGTAATGCGTTGGCAGAATGTGGGATTAAAAATCTTGACAGTATTATCCTGTTACCCGATTGATAACAGTGGCCAACCGTTGGTTTAAGCGAACTGCCACCGTTGGCAATTCAAAAAATTGTGTGCTTTTAAAAACGCTTAAGTTATAATTAATTATGAGAAATATGTGTAATAAAACACATTTGAAAAGCAGCAATACAGTTCGGTCTTAGTCTTATACATCATATTTAAATGTGTGAAATATAATAAAATAAAAATGCTTCTAATTGGTTGCAATATTGGTTAAACCAATATTGGCAAAACCAATATTGCTGGTGGTACTGGCAAAACACATTCTTTGCAAATAAAATTGTGTTTCCCTAGTAAAATTTAAGTTGTATCTTTGGTAATTTTTAACACGGGGGTTTTACAAAAACAGCAGTGATTTGCCATACTTTTTTTTTTTGGTGCGGTTGGCAATTTCGACCTGGGTAACCTTTTTCTTCGTTCATCTCAGTTAATAAAACCATAAGAAATAATAATAATGATAATAACTAATCAATTTGAACAGGTTTTGAAAATTTTAGAAGTAGGTCATGAAGTTAAGTTGAAAAACTCAAATTTTCGTTAATATGCCTTCTTAAATAGCTCTATAATTTTGTTTACAAATCCTGTTCCGAAAATGGTTAACATTTTTTATTTTTTTAGATAAACCGATATTTTAAGTTTTGTGGAAAAAATATCGTGGATTTTTACCATTTTTTTAAATTATCATATCGCTCACTTACTTCAATAACGTCATAACACGAAAATTTAAGAAATAACAACATAATTTCTCTCAAGAGGTGAGTACACAAGATCAATACGACTTTTATACACAATATGATACGTGATATAACGAATAATTTGCGTCATTAACTCAAAAATCATGTTTTTTGAGTTGTGACGTTCTTGAAGTAAATGAGCGATATATTATTCCTGACATTATATTTTTTATATGTGTATTACAATTTCAGTAAAAACTTGCTACTATTTATGTTTTAAGTATAAACGGAATACATTTTCGCATATTTTCGAATTTGTGTATTTCAAAAATGCATGGTCCGATCGGTCAGATTTTCAAACATTTTATACAATCGATGAAATAAAGTGTTCGTCAGGCAAAAAGGAAACAAAATTTGATATTTAAAAAAAAGTACGTTTAGCAATAAATTTTAACAAAAGAAAAATTAAGAGCTTTGAAAACAACAAAAAAATATAAATATGCATTTGGCTAATAAAACAGACTGGTCTGTTTGTTTAACAATTTTAGACTAATTTGGTTCAATTTCAAAAATTTATGGGTTTTATGGAGGAGTTGTTTGTTTTTTTATAATTAAAAATTGTTGTTTTGTCAACGCTTGTAACTTTGTAAACAAAATATGTAAATACAATTTTTTTTGGAAACAAAAAACACCAGTTTTATTTCATTTACAATGTTGGATTGCCGTCTAACAACGAAAAATGAGTTATTTGTATATGAAAAAAAGTAAACACAATGCGAAAACATTAATATGGCAAGCTAACTGTTTGACAAAACATTAATCTTTACGTAATCAAACGTAAGTCAGACGAACGAATTATAAATACTCATTTCATTACGTATTCGTTTGGGTGTCACACGTTCTTGTATACACGTCTTGTACAAACAGACCGTTACAGTTATAATTATAATTTCTCTTTTAAATATAATTAGTAGAAACTTTATTAAGTGATTTAATAACTTTTATAATAGCATCAATTAATTTTATTAATTACTTCTTAATTGAATCAATTACTTATTTAATTGAATCAATTACTTTTTTAATGGAATCAAATATTTGAGTATTCGAATCAATAACTTTTTTAGTTTAACAAATTTAATTTTTAATTGAATCAATTACATTTCTAATTCTACCAATTTGATTAATTCAAATATTTTATTATTGGAATCATTAATTTTTTAAAAAAATTTTAAACGGCATACATTTCTTATTTAAAAAATGAATAACCTGTATAATTTAATCAATTAAAAAATGTAATTAATTCTTTTAAAAAATAATTGATTCTATTAACAAAGTAATTGATTCAATTAAAAATAAACTTATTCTCGTTAACAATATGTCATTTAATTAAATCTGTAATTGAACTAATAAGTTTTTAATGGAATACATTATTTTTTTGATCAACTCAATTTCCTTTTTATAAAAAATCGACTTCATTTTCAAACTTATACGAAAGCCGGAGTAATTATATTACATGACAAAAGATAAGGAAATTAATTAATCCTTACAAAGTGATATTATTCATGGACTAAAGTGTTTTTCAAAAGGCGAAGTCATTGCAAATTTTTTTATAAGGCAAACAAAAAAAGGGATTTCCATAAAAAAATTCTTAAAATATCATGGCCTCAGGATATGAATTAGATATCTTATTTACGGCACTCTACAATGAAATGACAACTAAATCATTGTTATTTCAACAACGTAGATGTAGCAATTTTTGTTATTTCGGATTAATATTACATTTATAACTCATGAGATGAATAAGCAAAATGACTTCCATCCACGAAACGATAATGATTTAGGTATCAAAAATGCATAATTGATAACCTGATTACTTTTACTTTGCATTATATAATTTTTTCTTAAACACTCTGTTTATTTTTAACCTTTAAACATTTCATCGAAAAGTATTTCATAAACCCATCTTCTTTTTTAATGCAGTTATTTTTGATTACATTTCGTTTTAGAAATAATTCCATGCCAGAAACTGAACACCAAAAATTACCTGTTTTATTTTTCAAATGCTATTAGATGATTTTCCTTCAACAATAATTCAATTTTAATGATTTATTAAACAGAGAATAGGAAACATGCATCATCAAGCCAACGAGCGAATGAATGAATGAACGAACAAATATGTATTACAAATAAATGGAATGAAGGAGATGCAAAAAAAAAAATCCATCATTATCAGGGAACGAATTTTAAATACAGACGAACATAATATTGCTGATGTGAAAGGCAAAAAGCAATGGCAACCAACAAACGAACCAAACCAAACGGTGTTGAAAACTCAACATAACGATCCAAGCAAATTTTACAAATTTTCACGTGCCACAGGAGCCACTTAGGGCGAAAAGAAAATTGCAATATTATCAAGTGTCCTTAAAGGACAATCTTCATCATATTTATGAAATTTTTCATCAATTTTTGTCCAATGTAACGTTTCATAGTATTTATAAAACGTTTCATAAAAAACAAATGCAATTTCAACATATATATGAAATCTTTCACGATATCTATGAAGGATATATTGTATTAGTAACGATTTCATTATTTTTGTATACAAAAATTCATAGAGATCATGATATGGTCATTATAATTCTTGTTGTTTATGAAAAGTTTCATAAATATTGATAAAATTGTTACATTTCACGAAAATTTATAAGACTTTCTTCTGTTTCCTCTGGGTGTATGTTCATACAGTAGTACCATCTGAACATTCCTACTCAAGTGTACTTCTTGTTGTGTAGGATGTGGAGAATTAGTAGTTACATTGTGAATAGGGTTTGGGGTACTGGAATTCCCTTAAATTCACCGAAAAATTGCTTAGGGAATTCCCGGGAAAACGGAAAAAATTTAAATAATTAATTAATGCAAAAAAATATTAATTAACTTTCACTTAAAACACTTATAGAATAATCATGTTCCAGTCCTGGAGATGTTATTAAAAATTAAAAAACCCTCTCTAAAAGTTCATAACATTTTTCCAACATATTAGTACACTGAAAAAGAACTGAAAAAATTTCTATAAAAACTATACTTCAGTTAATTTATTTTCTGAAAATCCTAAATTTTTTTTGTTATTCTTTTAAAAATAATTTACAATAAGTTACAAAATATAAAATCTTCATACTCCAATATTGACGACATGAATTAATGTAATATCTGAAAATAAAAGAAAATAATAATACATAACATGGAAAAAAACTATCTTTCAACTACTTACATCAATATGTAGCATATTAAGAAGGTCGTTGTTGTTGGCAGATGGTAGTGGGGTGTCGTGCTAAAGGGCGCATGCAAGCTAATCCGGCCTTTCTGCTCGTCGGAAGGGGAGGTTCGATATTAGCAGCATCCTTTGCCAACGGACTACAATGCAAACTTTAGTTTTGTTGCATGCTAAGGATTTTAATAGTTAGAGAAGGGCAAAAGAGGGGAAAACTACCACATATTCGAAGGCTTTGTTCAGAATTAATGCGGCTGAACCTAAGATGAAGTTTGGCCAGTCAATTGCCCACCCTATCATGATCATTAAAACGAAATAAACCGGAAAAACAAACTAAAAGAATTAATAATCCCATTCACAATCACCTCAAGAATTTACCAGAAGGTTTTAATCAAAACAGCAATATTTAAAATTTACACAGAAATCATATTGATATATTTATTAGAAAAATTCATGAAATTAAAAATCTAAATTTATTTATTAAAAGTAAAACTAAAGTTAATATTAACAAATTTTCATCGAATTTCATTTAGACCCGAATTATAGAATAATACGAATAAAAAAAAAATTATTTAATTTGATAATAAATTTGAAAATGAATTTCTAAAAAAAAAATAATTATTACAAAAAAAAAAAATATATATATATATAAAAAAACCTTTTTGTGTTTCATAGATTCGCAAAATAATAATTAAAATATAAAAGAGAGAACCAGCATAAAATTTTCTATAAAAATATTACTAAAATGGTAAAACAAAATTTTATCAATTAACTTTTAAAATTTCGCCAAATTTAAGAACAGCAACCATTTAAAAGTTTTTATAAATATTCAACAAAAAAAAATTTATAACATATTCAACAAATGCTGAAATATTTAATTAAATATTTCATAAAAATTATTTAATCAAGCATTTTATATTGATTGAATTAAAATTAATTGTTTTAATTAACAAAATAATATCAAATAAACATTTGAGAAGAAAAATTACAAAATTGTAAGCTGGTCACCTTTTTTTAGTAAATAAAAAAAGTTTATAAAGAAATTTAACAGAATAAAGAACAAAAAAAACTTACATTTCAATGGTTATTGGGTCAATAACCATTGAAATGTAAGTACTTTTGATGAGATCGGCTTTCATGTTGTTGATGCTGTTAAATTTAGGATTATGTTAAATAAAATTTTTATCTCTTTGATTGTACACTAGTATAAGAGATTTTTTTAAAGTTTCTCTTAAAAAGAAATCATTTACGGTATTTTCCTTTCAGTTATGATTTTATAAAAAAAATAACTATGAAACACTTTTTACACAATATTTTAACTAAGTAACCTTTGATTAATTATTTAATAATTTTATATATTTTGTAATTATTCACTAAATTAGGAATTCAACTGCATTTTAATATAAAACAATACCATATAAAAGCCAAAATTTAGAATTGGCGTTGCCAACCATTTTCATTAAAATTACAACAAACATTTAAAAAGAAATGTTTTGGATTATTTCATATTACAATGCGTTGAGAAACAAAAAGAAATAAGCAAAAGAATGTACACCGTGCAACATAATTTAAAAAAAAATGCTTTTACAAAATTTAAATGTTTAAAGAAAAACTAACAATCGAAAATTTTAACATTCAAAAATATTAACAATTAAAAATTTTAACATTTTAAAAGTTTAAAAATTGCAACAAAAATAAACTTTTAATCGATTTTAAACTTTACCAAAAATAAAATTTTAACAAATTTAAACCTTTAATCATATTTTTTTATACTTTCAAAAATTTTAACACTTGTAAACAAAATTAATCACTTTTTGCATATTTCCTTTAAATTTCTAAATATTTAACAATTTAAAAGGAATTAAATATTATTGTTTTTAATTTAGAAAATTACTAGCTAATTTTTTTAGAAATTTAAATGTTAACACTAATGTTGCATATTTTAAAATAATTTTATATTAGATTTTTAAGGTTTTTAGATTTTAACGCTTTAAGTTGTAGATTTCAAAATATTAACATTTTTAAATTTTAATAATTTTTAGTTGTCTTTGCATGCATGTTTTTTAGAAAATTTTAGAAAAGGTTCATATTTGTGTTACCCGGTGTAACTTGTTTTAATTTGTGCTTTGCTAAATTTTAATGTTTTTGTTCTTGTAAAAATAACGTTTTTTTTATTTTTTGTTTCACATTATATTTTTAATAAAACATTTTTAATATAAATTTAGAAAAATTAGCAATTGATTCTAAATGATTTTTAGTTATTACTTTTGTATTTTACTTTAAATGATTTTATATAGATTTTAAACAAATTTTCACTTTATTTCTAGAATTTTGACACCATATTTTTGAGTGTTCTTTTAGCACAAATTGAGTCCTATATCTGATTATTTAAATTTTAATAAAATTTTATGTTAATTAGACCATATTTTTACCAAAAGTTGCAGAGGTTTCTAGCACATGCAACAATTTGTTAAGAAACACTTTTTTTTAGGGTTTTTTTTCCCGCACTCTTTCCACCAAAATTACCGCGCCTCGTCGAACTATTACAACACGCACTTTAGAATATCTTTCGTTGACTGAAGCTGATCTTCATAATAATGATTTGCATAGGCCAAAGCCTTCTCCTTATCAAATTAAAGCTCTTATCCTCTCCAATATGATTTGACAATATTAGAAGAGTGTTTGATTATGGGAAAAGTGCCAATTCTACATAAAATCGAAAATAAAAATTTTATGAGAATTTTTATAAAAACAAAATGAAAAAGAAGAATGATATCTAAAAGCTTTTGATTTGTTTCTATAGATATTTACCCTTTTGAAATTGTTACTTAACAAAAAGGCTAACAGCACAACGAGTCTGTATATAATGCGAAAAATTATAAATCTGAAATTTAAGAATTTATCGAAATTCAGGCAAATTTATAAAAAAATCAAATTGACGCAATCTAAATATTACCTGCTCTCGTTATAGATTTAACCGTAAACTAATTTTTAACCAATTTGACCAAAATCTGGAGGAAAAAAAAATTATTCTGTTGCAAATAAATTTTCAAAAAAAAAAGTTGCTTCGTATGACAAAAAAAAAATAAAATAAATTTGAATTTAAGGAGGATTAATTACAAATATGAAATTTGAAAGTAAAAACTTTAATTTAAATATTTCCGTATAGGAATTAAAATATTTATTTTAATACAAATTTCAAAAATCAAATTAAGGAAAATCTTTCCGTATAGGAATTTAAATTTAAAATAAATTGAAATTACTTATTTCAATAAAAAAATAAAATCAATTTAAAATTAATTTTAAAAATAAATGAATTATTTTTAAAATAAAAATTCAAAAATCAAATCATTTGATTGACCAATTAATAAAAATTAGTTGTATTAAAACTTACATCTTTTAAAAAAACTTTGCAAAAAAAAAAAAAATTTCTATTAAACTTTTAATTCCGCTCACTTTATAAAAAATCTGTAGTTTACTCCAGGTCTGCTTGGTATCAAAATGGCAGAGAAATATGGTTTTAGTCGGCAAGAAAGCTCGGTCTTGCTCGGATGATTTGGCAAAATTGGCGCACTAGCGCATTTTTTTCCAAAAAATACGTATATCATGCGTAAACAAAATATAATTGAGAATGCGTAACAAAGATAAACGTAGATAATCATTGCGTGAGTGTAGAAAGCCATCGACAAATAGATGGCGTTGTAATAGTGCGTAAAGATTGTAAAAAATATGTAAAAATGTTGGCAAAAATCTGTTTAAAAAAATTCTAAAATTTAGAATATGAAAAAGGGTTGCAAGCGCATTTACAAATAATAGTCTAAATGATAGCATCTTTTAAAAGAAGACAAATTCCTTTGATAATTCTAGAAATGAAACAAAAAACAACAAATATGACATATACAACCCAATAAGAAAAAGAAAACATAAAAAATTATTGTCTTTCGCTTTGGTCTGTCTAGCTGAACGTAAATTCGCTTGCAATTTGAAATTGGCTATTTGAACACACCATATTAAAGCTCATTATAAGCATTTGCTTTACAAATACATATTTAATATTTATTAAAATTAAATACTCTGTTTTGTCTTTAATTTAACTAATAGACAATTGCTTTCACAAGCCGGTGACAAAACAACGTCTAAGTTGTTTTAGTCCACAAATGTGTTTTATGAATGAAAAACCGATACAAAAATCTTCCATGGTTGTTTTTTTATATGTATTAGAGGAAGTGTACTTTTCAGTATCATTTTCCTCTTCTCTACCACATCTTGACATGCCGCAAATGTTAAATGTATGTATGAATGTACATGTGTATGCATTATACTACCTAAAAAAGCTAAGTTGTTTTTTCTTGATCCTCTCGCATTTTATGATAAATTGGGTGTAAATAGTAACAGTTGCGAAAAAAACTGAACTTCTATCGCGCAAACCTTAGATTTATATAGTGCTCTGTTAACAATATAGCCAACATTGTTGGAGAGTAAACGGGGTTTCTCCGTTGCTGGAAATTTTTCCTCCAAAATTCGTAATCGGATGTCTAGCGAAAATTTTTTTTTAACGAACTGATGCATTTCTTTTTTAATGTTTTATGATATTTATTTTTAATTTAAAATGATCTTAAATCATTTAATTAATTTGTTTTTTTTAGTTTTCAATGTACCAAATTAATACACTTTATTTATTTTATTGACAAAATAAACATTCCTTAGAAAGACATTCCTTGTTTTTAAAATAAAAAAATTAATTTCCCGCAAATTCCCGGGCTTCCCGGGAATGCATAACAAATTGCGGAAATTGCAAAACCCTAATTGTGAGGTGTTACATGATGGTTGTATTATTAACCAAACACCTAAAGCAGTACAATCTTCATTTTGTTGTTGTTGAGTTTTAAAAACTGGTAATATGGAATGTCACGCACTTTCTATTATGTTTATCTGTGTGTGTGTCTAATAGGGATATTACCCAGGCATAACAATAAATCGGCACAGTGTTGGCAAAGAGTCGGCGTTCGGTTATGTGTTGGCTGAACGTGGGATTAACAATATTGACAGTACTGTCCTGTTACTTGATTGACAACATTGACCAACCGTTGGTAATTAAAAAAATGTTGTGATTTCAAAATAGCTTAAATCAAATTAACATTGACAAACTCTAAAAAAAGTCCGTAAAGTTAGCAAAAAAAAGTTAGTTTAGTCAGCAAAATTTTTGCTGGGAGGACCCTAGTAGAAAATTTGCTAATATATGCAAATAAATATCAGTGAGCTGATTTTCAGTAAATTCAGCGAAAATTTTTGCTGACACTTAGTTCAATTCAAATTAAAATCTATCTTCTAAATCAACAAAATTTTTTGCTGGACCTTGTTAGACAGGAAAAAACTTGAAAACTTAGTATAAAATTTTTACTTTAATTAATTTATTTTGATGAAATTTAAATCTATTTTTTGTGATTGTTTTGAAAATATATATAAAAATCTATGGACTTCTACATCGTTAAAATAATGCACTTAAATAAAAAATCTGAAAATAAACAAAATATTTTATTAATGACATTAAGAATAAAACATAATAATTCCGAATTACTTAAATGCATGTATGTATATTAGGGTGGGGCGATTAGTATGGCAGGAACAAATCTTAATGCGCGCTTCGCGTTTCTGATTCTTGGGATTGTACTGAGCAAAAAAGTCCACTAGACCATACGTCTACGGTGAAAATCGAGCTTCCAGATTTTGACTTGCAGTTTTTTCTCAGACTTTTGTCACGTTTTTTTGGATATTTTGGCCTATAACAGCCAAACCATTGAGATTTTTGATCCAATACAAAGACAAAAATTGTAGCCAAGACAATAGTTAAGAACTCTCTAGTACATCGCAAAAGCATTGAAACGCTCCTTCAGGTATTTTTGGCCTTGTAAAAAAACAAAAGGACAGGGTTACTTTCACAAAATACGGCTAAAAGGGCCTATTTTGAAATTAAAAATTAAAAATTAAACCCTTAAACCCCACACACAAATATGATTGATGCATTAATCTGCTAGAGAATCTTCCAAAGAAGAGATTGATACCATAATCTTGGATAGGATCCTTCTACTTCCTGAGATATGTCCATCCCACACATTGTTACTTTCACAAAATACGGTAAAAAAGCCCTATTTTTAAACTAAAAATTAACCCCTTAAACCCCACCCACAAATATGATTTATGCATTAGTCTGCTAGAGAATCTTCCAAAGAAGAGATTGATACCATAATCTTGGATAAGCTCCTCCTACTTCCTGAGATATGTCCATCCAAGACATTGTTACAAGCAAGTCAAAATCTGTTTGCAAGTCAAAACCTGGAAGCTCGATTTTCACCGTAGACGTATGGTCTAGTGGACTTTTTTGCTTAGAACAATCCCAAGAATCAGAAACGAGAAGCGCCCATTAAGATGTTCAAATCGCCCCACCCTAATGTATATGTATGTATGATGCAATTTTACATTTTATATATTTTAAATACAACTACCTGTGACTGACGTTTATTGTTGTGTACAAGCGGTCCCAAGCGCAGTTTATTTTTTCTTGCGTCCTCATTTTATCAAATTCTTGTTTTGTGCAGCAGCACCTGCATCTTCAATTTTCAAACTTCTCGAAGTATCAGTCATTTAGTATTTTATGTGCCCATGCGTACATTTGTTTTATGTGCAGTATTCAATAAAATAAATTAAATGAATGAAATCAATCTCTCTTGCACTTTGTGTAAGTCTTATTTATAATGTTAATGTTTGTTTATATCTTTTCTTTTTGTCTCTCCTTCGTCCATACATGCTGCGACATCTAACTACATCTAGACTTTTCACTTTTTCTCCATGCTATTATTGTGTTTATCAGCAAAACTTTGGTAGCAACGTAAATTAGTTAAACATTAGTTAGCCATTAGTTCAAAATTTGTTTTTTTGTAAAAGCGTTTAGCTAAAATTTTAGCTGAAAACGCGATGTCAGCAAAAAATTGCTGAAAGTTAGTTAAATATTTTAAATAGACGTTTAACAAAATTTTCAACTATCTTTATTTTTTGAGTGTATAATAAAATACATTTAAAAAATAGCAATTCGTTCTTAGTCTTATACATCATATTTAAACGTGTGAAATATAATAATTATTAAAAAATGCATTTAATTGATTTAAATATTGGTAAAACCAATATTGTCAAAGAATTTTGTGTGTGGCACTGGCAAAACACATGCTTTGCAAACAAAATTGTGTTTTCTACACCCAAAAAAATAAGTTAGTAGAAAAGTTAGTAAAACGTCTTGTAAATCAGGTATACTATTTTTTAGCAAAATTTTTTGCTAAAATCCTGTTTTCAGCTAAAATTTTTGTTATACTTATTCAGCACTTAACTGTTTTATACTAATGCTTACTAATATACTAATGTTTTACTAATTAATTTTGCTAAAAAAATAAGCACATTAATAGTGTGGACGACAACCAGATTGAAAGATATACGCAGAATGAAGTAGATGTCGCGGCATGTCAAGATGTAGTAGAGAAGAGGAAAATGATACTAAAAAGTACAACTCTAGTAAGACATATAAAAAAATCAACCATGGAAGTTTTTGTATCTCTTTTCATACATAAAACAAAATTGAGGATTAAAATAACTTAAATTTTGCGTTGTCACCGGCTTGTGAAAATAATTGTCTATTAATTAAATAAAAGACAAAATAAAATATTTATTTATTTAAACTAAATGTTTATATGTGTGGTCAAAATACAAACAAACATATACAGAAATGTAGACAGAGTAAAGTGAAACACAAAGACACACATCTTAGGTAGATTTTTATGGTTCCTTTTTCTTATTGCAAAAAGGGTTGTTTTTTCGTTTCGTTTGTTTTTGTTTATTTTTTCGTTTCTATAATTATCTTCGGCAGTTGCGATAGCATCATTTAGACAACCATTGATGTAAGTAATTGAAAGACAATTTTTGTTATGTTATATATATTTATTTCTATATATATTTTCAGATATTAAATTAATTCATGTCGTCAATGTGGAAAATGAAAATTTTTATATTCGTTATTATAGTAAATTATTTTTAAAAGAATCACAAAAATGTTTTATGATTTTCAGCAAATAAATTAACTAAATTACAATTTTTCTACAAATTTTTGCGTTTTTTTCAGTCTACTAAAATTCAGCAAAAAATTTATTAATTTTTACCAACGCTTTTTTATTTCTAATCTACTAAGTGTTAGCAAAACTTTTGCTGAATCTACAAATTTTGTTGCTAAAAATCAGCTCGCTGATTTTCAGCAAAAGATTTTGCTGACATTAGCAACTTTTTTGCAAGCATCCTCCTGACTAAAATTTTGCTGACTCAGCAAAATTTTTTGCTGACTTTACAAACTTTTTTTTTTGAGTGTAGTACAATATTAGGTGTACCTGTGGTAATTTTTAGCACGGTGGATTTTACAAAAATATCAATGGTTTGCCAGTATAATTTTAAAGGACGGTTGGCAATTTCTACCTGTGTATGTATGTGGTAATTCGTACATTGTGTTTTATTGTTCATATCCTTTTTTTTATATCGAATGGCTTCAAGTGACGTATTGTTTTGTTACAAAAGTACTAGTGTTGGCAAATACTGGCCCTAGAGATTATGTTTGCCATCACTAATGCAGAATATTAACCATTTTCTAGTAACTGACAGGGTGAAAAATTGTTAAAGATGCAATAATAAGCAGCATCTAATGAGTGCAATTCCCTATACTCTCCTTTATGATTGAAAATTTATATTCACGTATGTAACTAACTGGATGTGTGTGTGTGTTTGCATGACTGTGTGCGATCAAAAATTATAATTCCATTGTATCATTAAAATAGAAAAGCTAAACATCATCATAAATCATCTTGAAAATACAAAATTATATGTAATTTGTTTTATATTAAGTTAAAAATAAATAAAATTTATAAAATGTATAAAATGTTACAAAATGCTTTGTAAATTTTAAATTTAGTAATAAAAATAACTGAAAAACTTAAGAGAGCTAATAAAACATAAATTTGTATAATTAGGGATTTTGAGCTTTTTATTTTTTTGTTATTGCAACTTTAAGTTTAAGGGAAAAAGAAGAAAAAACTCATTTTTCATTATCGAGTGTTTTGGATAAAATACATTTCGGTGACCTAGAACCCCCTTCAAAATATCTGAAATAATTCTCAAAATTCTTTGGGGTCATAACTTATGGCTCATAAGCAATTGAATTCCGTTTAAAAAATTAAAAAAGGGAACATGATGGAACGTCGTAAGGAGTATTAGGATTACAAATGGAAGATGTTTTTATTAAAAAAAAAACCAAAATTCGTAATTCTTAAAAACGTATGCTCTGATTGAGACAGGCGGCAAAAAGTAGAAGTTCCGTCGTGCACCTTTATTTTGTTCTTGTACAATCGACTTTGTGTCGTCTTTCGGAATTTAATATTTTGTTTATTATTTATTCATAAGATAGACTAAAAATTATGCAAATATGGAATTTTGACTTCATGAGAGCCACAAATTTGATAGAAATGCAAAAATCGTCTTTAATTGAAGTAATTTTAAAGATTTTTTAAAATGCCCAATTTGGAGATATCGATTGCAGTTTTTATATTATAATAGTTGTTATTACACACAATTTCAATTCCGAAAACCACTTTAATTACTGCAATTCAGCCCACAACGAAAATTGCTAATTCAATTAGAAATACGTAGCTCTTTAATTGAATTATTTTTCAATTAAATAATAACTCATTCGATTAAAGCGTGATCTATGTTGTGTACCTTCTCAAAAAGCAAACAACAATTAGATAAAGTGTTGTTGACATACAAACAGTTTTTTTGTAGTTTGAATTTTATAACGCCGAATTTAAACTGGCATGTAATTCGCATGTAGTTAACAGATATATTTCTACTTATGAGAACAAATTCACAAAGAAATTAGTGGTTTTTCTTTCTATTGAAACGTAAAAAGTATGGGATTTTTTTTTTGGATTATTTTTTTTGCAGAAATTTGCCCTTTTGTTAAATTAGTGTATTTTTTTTTTAATAACTTTTGATTTATTTTTTGGCAATTTTTTGTTTAAAAACAAGAATACATTTTTATTTTAAAAAACAAGAATACATTTTTATTTAATTAAATTAGTGATAAGTTCTGGAATAAATAAATATTCAGATTTAAACTACTGCAATTAAATTATTTAACTTAATGAACTAATAAAGGAAATGAGAATTTATAAAATTTTTTTAAAATGATTTTAAAGTGTATATTTATTACTAATCCATAAACATTTATAGAGAGAATCTACATATATAAATATTACAAAAAACAACAACAAAATGTTAGCGACTTTTTGCTTTTTAAATGTCAAACAAGTTGCGAATTTGAGCAACAATTTAATTGTTTTAATTAATTTTTAATTGACAGCTTTTCAAAAAAACATTAAGAGATACGTATTTTTTTAGCTGCCCAATCTCATGTTTAGGGTTTTGAAAAGTGGGGTCGAAAATTTCCCCATTTTTCGTTTTTTCGGCTTATTTCGAATTGTTTCAGAGAAATTTTAAACAAATGAAAGAGCTTTTGGAGACACATTAACTGGTATGCGAAACATGTCCGATAACTTTGAAGTATTTTTGTTATTCAAAAAATGTGTTTTGAGAGTTACTAAAACTTGAGTTATATATACGTATAAGGCCATACAAAAAAAAAATGTGTTTCAGTAATTAGTGTTAAAAAGAAGTATAATCGTTACTTAAATTAAAACATTGTGAACAAATTTTATATTATTTAATTTTTTAAACGGGATCTCACAGATAAAAATACGAAGTACTCAAATCGTTCAATTAATATGAGTTATTGAACAGTAAGTTCATGTTTTCATTTAAAATCTAAGGGATAAATTCATAATTAAATCTTACTATTAAATAGAAAATCCAATTTTTTTTTAATTGTAAATGAAAAAAATTATAGTTATTGAGTTATTCGTATTTTTGTTAAAAAAAAAAAACTTATAATATGAATTTTGTTGTTTATCAGAGCCAAACAACAAAAAACGATGAAATAAAAAAACTATTGATTGATTTTTATTATACTGAATTGCCCAATATTTCAATTAAATTCTTTAATCATCATCCCGGGGTATTTAATAAATAAAACTACAATTTTTTTTTTCAAATTACAAAAAATATATAATGAATGAAAGTATATGGGTGATTATATAAAATAAAATACGAACATATATGACCATATATGGTACGAATATGTATGACCATATATGATGTTTTAAAAAATATATATGATCATATATGACATTTTTTAACCGGGAGGTTACTTTTTTTTTGTTTTTATCACATTTGTTCCAAGAAAACTATCCATGGGTCATTCTTTTAGAATAAAACTGGGTTGAAAATCAACAAATCGTTTTTTAGTTAATGACGGGTCCAATTTAACAAAATTTTTAAAACTTATAACTTGTGTTTACATTTTTTACTTAGCAATCATTGAATACTCCCCGATAAATTTAAAACATTTACAACATTATTGCTTTTTAAAACGTTACGTGAGATTTATTTTCAGCGTCTCCCAAATATCCCTTTAAATAATTTAAAATTAATTCGATAACTAAAAAAAATCGCCATATTGGGTTTGCCGTTTGGTGTAATAAAAATTCATCAGATTTTTATTTAGCGACCTGGAATCCGTAATATCGGACCCGCAGTTTTAAATTTTAAAAATCAGATTTCAGATTCTTATTTAGAAAAAACGCCATTTTAAGTTTTAAATGTTGTTCGTAAAATTGGTAAGCGTCCTTTTGTCGATAATTGAAACACGAACACACGTCTTTTCAATTCAGAGTTTTATTAAGAACTAACGTATAAAGATAAAAGTATAATAATTCAGAGTTGAAAGAATACAGTGGACATACAAAAATAATAAAGTAACCGTTCATTTAGAACATAGAACACAAATTAGGGTTGCCATCGTGTAATATTTTCAACATTAAAAAATCTTATGTTAGATTCGTATTCAGCCCGATTCAAAATTGTACGCGTTAATAATTCGATTAATCATTTTAAATCTTATTAATAATACACACACAAGAACTTTTCAATAAAAATTTAACAGTTATTTAAAAATTTAATCGGTAAAGTTGTTTCAATGGAAATTACCAAAGAAATATATTTTTTAACTCTCTTTATGTTATTCAATAAACAAAATAAACCAATTAACGGACATTCGGAAATAGTTAAAATATTCAATTTAAATTTTCTTTTAAAATGATAACGAGCTTTCAACCTCCGTATATTTACAAAAATAAAGCAAATCAAACATATTAGCTAGGTTGATACTAGTATTTCGATCTGACTAGAGATCACATCAGAACCCGAAGTTTTAGAAAAGCTAGAGCCTCCAAAATAGATAGAACTTAAACAAAAAACCTATTAATCATCAATTCTTCTCCATTCTTGTCTTCTTATTAATCAAACAAAAAGTTGTTATATTATATTGAGTATTGAAATTTCGATAACTTTTTGCGATAAGAAAAAATTTAAAAATGTCAATATAAAGTTCATGGGATTTAACTGCAAAACAAAATTTCTAGATTCATTGTCATTTTGGTTTATTTTTTTGTATACACCCAAATCAAACATTTTGGTGAAGGTTTTAATTTCCTGATACATGAATGCAATCTTTTTAAATCAACAAAAGAAAAGTGCTAAAATAATAGAAACATTTTGAAGGAATATATTGTGATACAGTTTAAGTGAGAAAACGACTTAGAATTGCTAAAATCTTTATGTTTCTATAATTGTGTTTTTTTTTGCTAGCACATTGGGTCATAGAAGCTGTTACTTATAAAGAAAATAAAATGATTTTGAATATTTCGTTTGCACTTAAAATTCTTAAAAAAAATCTGGTCATTAATTTTCTTATTGTAGTACATTTACCCATAGTGATTTCTGAAAAATATAAACAAATATATTATACTAGTTTTTTTCATTTACTCATTGCAACGTTTTCAATTTGTTTATGTTACTTTACAAGATCTTTAAAAAATCAAGTGTCATAAAGGCTTTAGGACCAACTAAACTTTTAATCATATCAATTAAAATTATAATTAATTTTTTTTCTAAAATTTCAATTAAAAATTCAATCAAATCAATTTTAATATAAAATTCATAATGATGTTACTGAAAAAAAAAAACAAAAAAAAAATTTTACTTCCTTTGTAATTTTTCGTAGAACGGCATATTTAATTGTATCTTATCATATGTTATAGCATACGTTATACGACGGGCAATATATATGATGAAACACTTCAAAAACAACAAAGTCAATATATTTAAAGCCATAAAATCTTAACAAAAATTTACACGAGCGCTCGAAAATTAAAAATCCAAAAAATTAATATTAATATTCTCTGCGTTTAAAAGAACAAATTTTCCGAATTTAATTTTTTTTTTTTTTTTTTTGGTTTTGACAAATTTTTAGTAAATAATTTGATCCACGAATAATTTTTTGAGTAGCCTGGAACTCTTGAAAAAACTCAAACAAAATAAAAATTTTTATGTTTCTTAATTTTTCGGATAAAAATCCATCTTAGAGTTCTCTTCAAAAAATCAAATTTTTTTTTTTTAATTTACAAAAATGTTCAAAAATTATGCCTTCCCCTAAATTTAGGGCTGTATCCTAAACTGATGCAAACCAATGGTTTTGAAAAGAATTATAAATAAATTTTAATACACTACGAATAACAACTAACATAATCAGGGTGTATTTTAGTAAAGTGTTATATTACCGTCATATAGACAGTCGCAATTAATTTTTAATTAATATGCATTTGACAAATTTAATTTTACAAATGTTGAGGTTAAGAAGAAGAATAAACGTTTTTCTCTAAAAATTATAAACACTATTAATTTTTAAATCAGACTAGACTAGTTTCTGCCTTTTTATGGACAGGGTTGACGTTCATTTTTAATTTATTTTTATTATAATTTGAAATTTTTTTATAACTCTCGTAGATAGTTTTTCGTATTTGACAGACAAATACTCTTATGATTACACCAATATTTCGTTTCGACATACGTAATACCGTTTTTTTGAAAATGTCTATCTTATGTCGAAAAACGACACAAAAATGCTTTACATAAATAGGCCGATTATTCACTGTTGGCATAAACAAATAACATACACACACATACATTTACAAAATACACACACGCTTATAGGACATCAATCAGTCATTTATTATTTTTCATTCATTTAATAAAACATCACATTTTACACATCCACTCAAATTATTGCTGTCGTTGTTATAATAGTATTTTCATACACTTATTACTTAATTTTGCCATTTATGGCGATTGACAGCTGACATGGACGATATTGATGAATGGGATTTTTATATTCAAGTGCTATAGAGAGGATACAGCATCAAAATTGTAGAGCTTAAATGAGTGTAAATAATAACAGCAACAGCAGAAAAATTAAACATTGTAATTCAATTGCATGTCAAGCTTAAAAAGTAAAAAGGGGCGTCGTTCCAAAAGCAACATTAATAGTCATCTGCTAGACCCCTTCCGATTTGAATGAAACTTGTTATATGTACTCTTCTCATTAGTTTGACAAACATTATTTTTTTTAATTAGTTGTTGTTCGCGTTTTATAGCTTCTTAAAGTTGTTTAATTTTTCTTTTCTGAATTTATAAAAATACATATTACTCAAATGGTAGTATTTATTAAACGCGTTGTCCGATTTTTAAAATTAATATCCAATGTTTGTTATAATTATTATTTAAAAATAAATAAAAATTATGTTTTTTTCGACCTATAATTCTGTTATGAAAATGAAAATTTATTTAAGTTCAAGGCCATACTCTATATTTCTTTATTAGGATATTTTCCTAACAAATAATCTATAGAGTTTTTTGTTTTCAATTTTTAATTGACCACTTTCAAGAATTTGTTCTGATGATGGGGACCTAGAAAATCCTCGAAATGGAACCATCAACAAATTCTTGAAAGTGGTCAATTAAAAAATTGAAAACAAAAAACTCTATAGATTATTTGTTAGGATAATATCCTAATAAAGAAATATAGAGTATGGCCTTGAACTTGAATAAATTTTCATTTTCATTAATATCCAATTTCAAACTTATTTTGTTATATGCAAAGCTTTGATTTACCCACTTTTTAAAAAGGATGAAAACTTAAAAATCTTCTTTTTTCGCAAATATATCAACATGCGCCTCATTTTCATTCATAAATTTTTGTTTGCAGATTTATCAGTATGTCCTCTAAAACATATACAAAATTCAGATTTAGAAAAACAATTTTTACTAGTTTACTACGATTACACACCACGACATAAAACAAATTAATAGAGGACTTCTGACCATTAATTATATATATTTCGGTCATGCTAATTTCAATGGCTCACTTTCTTTTTTAAAAAAGGTGCAGATTTCGATAAAAAATGTCTTTTAAGTTTGACGGTTTTGCATTCAGTTTTTTCATTTAAAACTTTTCAAATGAAATAATAAGACCTGTGTTTATATACACTTACACTATTTTTTCTGTTACCGATTCAAGTTTATTTATGAAGTCTTTGTTTTCAAATGAAGAATCATTCAAATTGCATAGAAATATTTTTTTAACTTTTCCTATTAGTAGTTTAAAAAATAATCTATATAAATATACGTTCTTTCGGTAGTAGTTAAATATTGGCAGTTAAAATTTTACAAAAAAAAAACTTTTAAATTTCACAAACAAAGGAAAAAATCGTTTTTTTACGTTTTGTCAGTTAAATAGAAACGTTGTTTTAAAAGACTTTCTATTGCTTTTACTACTTGTATCGCCTAATTAAACAACGTTTGAAAATGAATATCAAAATGGGTTGAATATAACGGAAAAGCAGTAGTCCTTTTTTTAATTGTGTGTTTCAATTAATTTAATATGTATTTTAGGTAGTTTTTAACGTAATAATGTTGTGATTGGATTTATGGCTAATATTTAATTTACAAAACTTTATAGATAAACCGTTGCATCGTGTTTTATTGTGCTTTTAGCATTTTGACAGTTTTATAGAATATGAACGCTTAATGAGCTATTGACCTAAATAAGTGCTAGTTTCTTTAAAGAGTGCGATTAATTTAAAATATAAAAATGTTTTTACATATATCGGCTTATACTATATATTCGCAATTTTTCATAAATTTTTATAGCAGCATAGCTTTCCAAGTTGACCCCAGAGTCATGCTTTTGGTATAATATGTGGGCACATATAAAAAATCTTGTAGCAAAACTAAAGTGAAAAAGTTTCCATTTGCAAAAGTTAATGTAATTTATAATTTTCTTTTCAAGTACAGTAAATAAAAAAAAGTTTAGCGGACATATTGATCAATCTGTAAAACAAAAATTTATGATTTTTATCATTTTTACCAAGCTTCATGTAAATCGGGAAGGGTGAAGTCGAAAAAGTCATACTTTCGTCTAGAAAGACTTCTGAAATGACCCGCAAATGTAATTGGTTTCAAAATTAATTTAACACTATACTTGTATTTACAAAAATTTATTTAAAACAATTTAAGCATATTCTCATAAATTGCATGTTAACATATTATACAATTTAAGTACTCTGATTTAAAATATTGAAATCAATTAAGGTAAAATAAGAAAAAAAAAAAAAAATAAATGAATAAATAAAAAAACACTCATACGCGGTGTAGGTTCGAAATGAGATACAAGTAAATTAAATTAAGTATACGCCATGTGGTTTTTTTTTTTGCTTATGAGTGTTTGTGTGTGAGTGCTCAAAAATTATAAATTGGGGTTAAATTAGTATGAGCACACACACAAAATACGAGCAATTCCATATGAAAACGATCAAAATTGGCAAATTTTTGGACGACCCCTCTCCGATTTTAAAATAAATAGTCTCAATCGATTGCCCAGCAAAAAATAATGTACCTACATATATTTTTTTTTTTTATAGTGACTGGTTTAGTGGTGGTGTGCACCACTGTCATGTGACAAAATTGAAGAATTCTTCATAAGGGACCTCATTGAAAGTTGTTTAAAAAAAAAAACTACTAAAGCGATCGCAACGAGTGATAGCTCGTTGGAAAGGTATTGAATCAGGCTTTAATTGAAAAATAAAATTTTCCTAATTTTTTAAAACAACTTTCAATGAGGTCCCTTATCGCTTTCATATGGAATTGCTCATACAGATTATTTGTGATAAGCGAATGCGTTGCCAACCGAATTTTTGTAGTTACATGTACTATCACATTGTTCGGTTGCAGTAATCGACATTTTCTGACCCTATTATTTTAGTAACTTTGTACCGAATGAAATAAAAAACTATTTCCAATAATTTTAAAACTTTTTTTTATTAAATAGAAAAAATAAATACACTAAAAGTTATGAATTTAAAAAACAAGAAAACTAGTTTAGAAGAGTCATGATTCATTTGAATTAGAAAATGAAAAAAAAAAAAACTGAGAGCTATTTTACAGAATTTTATGTCTATTTATATAAATGATTTCCATATTACTTCTTCAGAAGATGAGTGCTTATCTATAGGTACACAACAGTTAGAATTTGGTGGTTTTTCTATACATAAAATCTCTCACTATCGAACAGCTTTTTTTTAGCAATTTTAAAAATCCTTTGCTATCTTCAGCATATTTTTATTGGCAAAATATTTAAAAATGCAAAGGTATATTTTTTCGAAAAGTACACCACATGTAAGGGTTTATATTTAGTTGTATTCACTTCTTAATTTCTGAAGAAGTTTTAATTTTGAAAGGGACTTTTACTTATAGAATTACTATCCATTTCAGAAGTCCTTGAAACTAAAATTCGACACAAATTCCAAAAATATTGGCTTGTAAGTTGCACCTGGAATAATTAGAATTAGTTTTTAACGAATATGATTTTATGAATGTATTTCCAAGCAATAACGTACCTTTGTTTTCGTTGATAAATCTTCTTGTGGTGACAACCATTGGTATACATAAAAATTTGAATTTGAAGGTATTTTTTTCCATTTCCTGAATATGATATTAAATAGAGTAAAATTACCGCAAACATCCCCATTTTTTTATAACAGTAAATAATATTTTTTTTTTTTCATTTTTATAATTGTTTTTAACTTGTCAACTTATATATTTTTTTTTATTTTTTTTGACAGTCGAAAAACTTTAATTTTACGCCAATTGTAGGTCGTGCAGAACAAAATTGTTCAAATAAGTTTACAATTATTTTGTTTTTCTGTTGTAGCCGAAAGTATTTTACTGTTCATTTTTGATATTGGTTGGTGCTACCATTATTTGGTAAAAAGTATTTAATAAGGCGCAGTGCGATAAAGCCATGGGTAGTAAGGCCATATGGTCTTATTTCTCAAAAAATGGGAAATAATGCCATATGGCGTCTTTTCCAACTCATTGGGAAATAAGGCCATGGACGTTTTGCAACCAAATGGGAAATAAAACCATGTTGTGTATTTTTTTTTAGTGACATAGTGACAAAATAATGAGTTGTCATTGCGAAGTGTTGAAAAGTTATGGTACAATCGTGGGATCGAGTGGGGTGGGGGTAAAGTAATCTATAAATAAGTAAGTGGCTTTGCTGAGCAAAGTTTTTCTGTGTAGTCGGCCTTCGGCCGGGCTAAGGGGGTTTTTCCTCCAGTATGTCCCACTCTCGGCTTCGCTGAGGAAAGTTTTTCTGTGTAAAAGTAATCTATAAATGATAAGTGGCTTTGCCGAGCAAAGTTGTTTTGCGTAGCCAGCCACGGCAAAGCCACTTATTATTTAAAGATTACTTTTATAAACACACAGAGAAATAAAGTGACAACCGAATTGAAAAGTTTATATTAAGGTTAACAACTTATAAATTCAGTTAGTACAACGATATTTACATTATATTGCTGAATATTTTGGGTGTTGCAACTAAAATTCAGTTGAATTAACCGAACTTTGTTGTGAAAACTAATGCTAAGGTGTGCCAACAGTCTGAAATTCGTAATAACCGTATTTGTGTCGATGTAAATGAATTTCAGTTGGCGAACAGCTATATTGTTCTCTGTGAGCAGAACAGCTTTCCTCAGCGAAGCCGAGAGTGGGCCAAGCCACTAATTATTTATAGATTACTTTTACACAGAAAACCTTTCCTCAGCGAAGCTGAGAGTGGGACATACTGGAGGAAAAATCCCCTAAGCCCAGCCGAAGGCCGGCTACGCAAGAAATTTTTTTTTTTTTTGTTAAATTTGTTGTAAATATTATTTTTTTGTAATGAAATATACTACATTTTTGTTGAACCAAAATTTTTTAATTGAGTAATAAAGCCATAGTGGCTTTATTTCCAAATGAAATGGGAAAAAACACCTTACGGTGTTATTTATTTCTTATTTCTCTAAAAACGGTGAAATAAGTCCATATGGCCTTACTGCCCATGGCGTTATCGCACTGCGCCATTTAATAAAGCATTAGTAACTCCAAATTATTAATATTAGATTGGTGCAACGTTCATGTAGCTGCAGTTCCGAATTGTTAGGAAAAATTGCTCATTTTCAGAAATTTTATATAGTTGTCACTATCGAATTAATTTAGAATAATTTCTTTTTTTATGAATTAGCAGAGAATCCTAATTAAAACTGCCAAAATAACCTTAATTTGGTTGTAGATTCAACTGTTAGTCATAAACATCATATTTTTGTTAATGGAATTTATATTTTGTAATTATGATATAAATTTTTCTGTTGCAATAGAAAAATAAAAATTATGCTCGATTTCCAACTGAAGGCAGAATTAGTTTGTACGTTCTGTTCTGTTACGAATCAGCTGTTTCGTTTCTGTTCAATTGAAAGTCTGTATGTGTAGTTAGTTTTCACTTTTTCGTTCTGTTCTGTTGCGGACAAATCTATTGAAAATAGAATTCAACGTTAAGTGACAGCCTAAAGTGCGTATGTATTGGTTTGTTGTGAAATATTTTTCTGAATATTTGAATTAGGGATGATAAATTTGGTACTATAGTACTTTTTAAGGTACTATTTGAACCTCAGATTTTTTTTGATGTATGAATTTCTTGGTCCCTTTAAAACTCAATAATTATTAATTCGATTTGCAATCCCATATGAACAATGAATTAATTTGGAACCATACGCTGTGAATTCAATCACATGAATTCACTGAGAGCGACTGATTACAGATGATTATATTAGAGTTTTAGTAATCGATTAAACCAGTTATTGAAATTAATCACTAAGGGTTAAAATTATTAACTGATTTTGATTTTCATATGATTATATAAGAGTTTTAGTAATCGATTAAACCAATTATTGAATTCAATCACTAAGGGTTATAATTACCCTGCCGGAGATCGAACTAGTACCTATCTAGTACTTAACTAGTACAAAAATCACCAGTACTAGTTCCAGACTGTAAACTTTTCTATACCATCCTAATGCTCAAATTAACATTGAGTGTGTTTGGAAAATCACTAGTACCATTGGTTCTAGGCGTGTACTAAAACATTTAGACCCAATTGGGTGCTTTTGAACCAGATTGTTACTAGTTCTTTTGTATAGAAAATTTTCCCATAATTGGTCGATTTACTCCCTTGTTTTACTCACTGAAAAGTACTATTAAATGAAATTGGTTTTTTGTATGGGTTTATTTATTAATATACTTATAAACAAAAAAGAAATAACTTAAAAATTTTATATTTTGTACCAATTTTTTCAGGTTATTCAGTTTAAATAAAAATATCAGTTTTATAAACGTAAAAAAGTTACATTTGTAGTTATATTAAAATAAAAGATTAAGGGCCTATTTCTTCAAGGCTGGATCTTCAAAAAAACTTTCAGTGTTTAAAATACGTCTTCCTTCAATCAAATCTTCTTTGGTGTCTTCTTCTAAGCATGGTGGAGAGCAAATGTTATTCCCAAACTCAAATTCTTCACACTCTTTTCATTTTTTTCCCCAATTTTGGCGGTTCAATACTCTACGTTTATATTCACTTATTTGTTTTTTTAATTTTCTTTTAAAATATCTCTTAGAACAGGAGTGCCCAAAAGTTCCTTATGGAAGAGCAAACACCAATACATTTAAAGAAAAACTAATTTTTATTCAACATTTTTGTTGTAAAAACCAATACATACAAAGAAAAAAGAAAAAAATATTTCAATGTTTACCAGCAAAGCATACGAAAGTGTTGTTGCTTTGCGCTTGCGTGTATAAAGTGAAGAACGACAAAAAACTAATAAGACAAAGTTGTTTGTGTATTTCGTATTGCTAGTGCTGAGCGCTCTATATGTGTATTAAAACACACAGCCTATAGCTAAGTGTTTTTACAAAAACAAATGAGTACCAAGCGCATAGGCCGTGGGCACCCCTGTTTTACTCATGAATTACTCATTTAAAAATACCTTTTTAATAAATTTTGTAAAACAAACTTTTTTACGCACGAGCGACTTTAATAACGAATCACATTTAAATGAAAGGGAAAAACAAAATTAAAATGGTTCTTTGTTATGCATGCTTGCCACACATTTTTTATTAAATCAGTGCCGGCTAACGTTTATTTAACTGTACGGCAACACTTAAAAAAAACAAAGAAATGCAAATGAAAATTATCATTTTGCATATAATCATCTTTTTATAATAAAGATGGCATAAATCAAATATTTCAAATCAAATTTAAGAAGCAGTATCTAAATTAAAAATATGCGAATTTTTGATTAAAAACGAAAATTCTATCAATCTACAAGTGGTGCCCATATATTACATCAAGTACTAGTACTAGCACTAGTATTTTTATATAAAAACACTAACCCCGTTTGCACTAGTACTTTTTGTTATAGTAATTGCACTAGTAGCTTTTAGACAATTAACGCATAATCTCCTGATGGGTATTAACAAATTTTGATTTTCAAAAAAGTAAATTATAAAAATCTTATAAAAATGTGAAATTGACTATTAGCAGCGTGTTTTTAAAATCGAATGAGTTCACGAACAAATTTGTTTGCAACCAATCACAAGAATTCGCAAAAAACTGAGAAACGTAATTCAATACAGCAAGATATTAATAGCACATTCAAAAAATATTAAAAATTTGGTGAATTTAAGAAAAAATCTCAAAATTTTAATATCGGCTAATTAACATTGTTTCGAAAAGTTTGGTATTGAAAATGAACAGAATCGGTCCAGCGCTTCAAAAGTAATGAGTGAAATGTGAAAGTACCTCTAAATTTTTCATACAAATTGGTTTATAATGCACTGTATATTATTAGAATTCATTGTACTGTCCGGTGTATAAAATATAGACGCTAAGAGGTGAATAATATTTAAAATTCAGCGCAAATTCTTTTTTCTCCACAAAAAATATTTTTCACCTCAAAAATAGTTTTGTTACCTCAAAAATGTTTTTCACCACACAATTTATTTTTTTACATCCAAAAAAGTTTTTCACCTCAACATTTTGTTTTCGCCTCTTAACATATTTTTTTTTAATATATTATTGTTGTTGCATTTGTAATTGTTCATTTTGGAGGGTACAAAGACAAAAATTGGTAAAACAAAATTTATGCATGCACTTATTGTTTGTTAATTTATATCTAAATTTTTTTTTTATAATTTGGTTGCCGAAAAAGTACTATTTTATATGCAGGTTGGTACTATTTTAAAATCGCATTTATCATCCCTGATTTGAATGTTTTTGGTTGGATTTTCATTTACTTTGTAAAACAGCTGATTCCTTTTACAGAAAAAGTAATTACAAACTATTACCTACAGAACATAACGTCACAGAACGGCAACAGAAAGTAACAACTAATGAGGCCTTGATTTGTTTTCTGAGTATACATACGGCATTTTTTATATATTGCTACATGTAATGTCAGGTTTAAATGTGAGTTTTTTGTTTTTCTAAACTACTTAAAGTTTTGTTTTTTTTTATATTTTTTCGTAAAAATAAAATACTATTTTCATTTTATTGAAATCAAGTGAACCATATAAGAGTTTAATAGTTTATGACTTAATGTTTATTGCATTTTGATATTTAATATATTTTTTTATTTTTGTTATTCACAAACAATTCATCAGAAATGTACAAACTTTAAATATATTGTCCTTTTTTAAATATATTGTACCTCATAACTGTTCCCAAAAAAACCTTCGACACGATTTTAGAAATTTAAATATATAGTATATAGAGGCGTAATTGGTGAAATGGGTAACGTTTTGATCTGATCTGGAATGTTCGCTAACGTGGTCCAACATCTTTGGGATTTTTTTTTTGTTGCCATAAGTAATTTTCTTGTGGCAAGTAATATAAAAAAATTATATAACAATTCTCAAAACGACTCAAAAATAATAAATTAAAAACCTTACTAAAACCATATAAATACTTGTAGTTACAGCATCGAGTTTTGTTGTGATTCATTTTGAAAAATTGTCTAAAATAGACATTAATAACGCAGAACCACAAAATCATAACTTTTAAAAATTAATAATGATATTACAAACAATTATATATATTTCAGGCAAGCTGATTTCAATGGCGTACTTTACTATTGAATATATGGTGCAGTTTTTCCACAAAATCAATTTAAAGTTTTATCCATTCAAACAGGGACTTAGCCAGGGGGTGGGGTCTACATTATGAGTCTACATTAGTTTAGAAAAGACATCGGAAATGGGACGCCATTTTAATGTAAGTTTGATTTGATGATTCCCATGCACCAAAATTGTACATTAAAGAGAGCTGTGGGAATGCCCATTATTGGTAGGTCTCACTGTATTTATTGTCTTTTGCGAACGTTAACTATTTGTGAAGGAACCACATTGAAAATATTTCCAATGAAACTGCTATGGATGCAGGATATTGATTGTATCCCAGGTACAACCACTCCCACAAAACCATAACTTTTTTACAATTTTCCAAAACTTAATACAAAAACTCCATCGAATTTTTTTTATTGAATTCAACAGAATATCATACTAAAATATATATTTTTTAATACACCAATTGAAAAAGTTATTAAAAAAAATAAACTTACTTAAATATCTTTTTTGAACACCTCTAAACACAAAAATGTGTATCCGAGACTGCTTGTATAGTAAACTTCCAAAACTTGGAGATATAAAATATGGTAAAAACTTAACATATTGTTATTTAAGATTTTTTATTATCCTTCCTAAATTTACCCTTCTACCCTACTATGCAGCCGATCGCAATAAAACAAATAGTTTGCATCAATTTCTTATTTAAAAAGGTTTCTAAAAAATTGTGATATTCCAAAGCTAAATATACAAAACAAAATCTACCAAGCTTAAGTTGTATTGTTTTTTAATCATCGTTTAAGACTTTGAAAATTCTCATATTATTTTGAGATACTCGATCAAAGCCAAATTTAGCCAAAATAAAAAAAAATGTCTTATTAGGAAGAGGTGTTTCATGAGAAAACAATTATTTTAATATGGTGCCTCATATGCAAAACGCAGGATATGTCCAAACTTGTATATGGCAGCATAGCCTTAACATATATTATACTAAAAGTTGGACTCTGGGTTTATTTTCGAAAGCATATGCTGACATATAAAATTTTTGACAAATCGCGCGTTTTACATATGAAACCCATCTTCCTTTTCGGTTTAATCTACAGTTTTGTGAATGAGATATGTACCTCATATATATATTTTATATACTATTATTATTTTCCATCTCAAATACTCATCATCAATCATGCAAATTATAAAATTCATCATACTTGTGATGGCCGATATTCAAAGCAAAGCCGAATAACACGGTTAAACTTTTTGTATAGCTCAGAACGGCTGAACAGATTTTCATAATTTTTTTTTTTAAGTTTTGTAATAGTTTGGATATGGCTATTGCGGAGAGAAAATTTTAAAAAAGTTTCCAGGAAAATTGGAAAATTCGGGAAAAACTGAAAGAGTTTTGTTTAAGTTTTTAAAAAATTTTCAGAAAAGAAAATTTAAAAAAAATTTCTTTGCAAAATCGAAAAAATCGAACAATGTTCAAAAATCTTAATTTATGTAGCCAATCTCGATGAAAGCTAATCAGGAAAATTTTGCTAATGGATGCGATAAAGTATAGATCAATTACCAATGGCAGTTATTTGTGATGTTACCCCGAACAATAACATTTCAAAATAGAGAAATAATTGCATGGTCGGCCTTGATATTTAGTACACCATTGGAATCACTTAAACTTGCCAAATGTCCTTATAATTCCGTTAAAGATTACATATTAGCTTTTAAATTGAAAGCCAATTTATGTTCTGTTATAAAAACGCAAACTATTCAAACCTATTATACATTTTTCAGACAAAAATATTGTAGTGTCAAAGTATGTTATTTATGTCAAATTTTATATACTTATTACTTTTTGTAAATTCGTAAATATTATAGTTCTGTATTTTGTCAAAATGGTGTAGGGCGACCCAAAAAAAAAACACTCATGTAGCAAACATTGTATAATTAAACCATTCGATAATGTATACTCCATGCGCTTATCATTATTTTCCAAAAAAAAGTAATGAGTTACTGATAATGACAATGACATTATTGCGTAACATAGAGTACTAAGTAACCAATAGTTGGTTACATAATGCATTAAATTGTAATGTATACTCCTTACCTTCAATATTATTTTGAAATATAAAGTATTGAGTTATCAATAATTGGACAGTCATGATACATCATTACCGTTTATATTACTTCAATGCATAAAAGAATGACTTACCGGTCATCAATTACATACTGCATGAGATATAAACGTAAAGTAATATTACAATATTTTTATACATGATGTGATTTTTGAAGCATGAGGGTAAGGCATATATTTTTACATTTTAAACAATCCATTATTATTTGTGTCGATTGTTCAGTTGGTACAGTTCTCGCATAACAACCAGATACCTCATTTTCGAATCCTATCGTGACAACGTTATTTATTTAAAATGAAATTGATTATTAATAGGTTTTTTGTTAAAGTTCTGCCTATTATGGAGGCTCTAACTTTTCTAAAACTTCGGGTTCTGATGAGATCTTTAGCCAGATCGAAATACTAGTATCAACCTAGCTAATATGTTTGATTTGCTTTATTTTTATAAATATACGGAGGTTGAAAGCTCGTTATAAATTGAAAATAACATAAAAATAATCTCGATGTAACAAAAAACTAATATAACTGTAAAAAATATTACTTGAGCCAGAGTACAAACTAAAAAAAAAAAAATTTTTTATATAAATAGAACATTTTTGGTCTTCAAAGTTTAGTACCGTCATGATGCTTGTTAGGAAAAGACCTAACCACGTGCTTGATTACTAAGAAGACAAGAATGGAGCAAAATTGATTATTAATAGGTTTTTTGTTAAAGTTCTGGCTATTATGGAGGCTCTAACTTTTCTAAAACTTCGGGTTCTGATGAGATCTTTAGCCAGATCGAAATACTAGTATCAACCTAGCTAATATGTTTGACTTGCTTTATTTTTATAAATATACGGAGGTTGAAAGCTCGTTATAAATTGAAAATAACATAAAAATAATCTCGATGTATATAAAAACAAAAAACTAATATAACTGTACAAAATATTACTTTAGCCAGAGTACAAACTAAAACAAAAATTTTTTTATATAAATAGAACATTTTTGGTCTTCAAAGTTTAGTAACGTCATGATGCTTGTTAGGAAAAGACCTAACCACGTGCTTGATTACTAAAAAGACAAGAATGGAGCAAAATTGATTATTAATAGGTTTTTTGTTAAAGTTCTGCCTATTATGGAGGCTCTAACTTTTCTAAAACTTCGGGTTCTGATGAGATCTTTATCCAGATCGAAATACTAGTATCAACCTAGCTAATATGTTTGATTTGCTTTATTTTTGTAAATATACGTTGGTTGAAAGCTCGTTATAAATTGAAAATGAAATAAATTTGTATTAATAAATATTTGTAATATTTTTTTTTCTTAATTTGCTTTTATGAATATCTATTTATAGGTACATTACTTTTTCCAATCCGGTAACCATATAAGTAACCAATTATTTTGCACCTACTAGGTAATGAGTCCAGACATTACTTTAAGGTTCATTGCATCAGCTCAGCAGTGAAGTAATGTGTATTTTAATGCGTGGTTACTCTTTGGTAAGTTCATAGTAATTGATTCATCTTAATAAAGATTACAGATTTAGTGCAGATATATTCGATCTCTTTCCTTAAATTATTCTTTGGTTTTATTTAGATATTCCTAAATACAGTCTTCTTAGGCCACTATTGTGCAAAATTTAAATAAAAAGACTATTTATTTTAATTTTTATTCCAATTTGACGTTTCGCTGGGGATTTTCCAGCATCTTCAGGGGATGAAGTTTTTATTAGAGATATACACCCCCCTATTCATAAGTAAAAGTTAGCAAGGAGTTAACACGTATTCTATTAATAATACACTTGTCATACTGTTGTTAAGTTTATGTTAACAAGCTGCTAAACTGTTGTTAAGAGTTTAAAAAAAACATCTGTTTTCGGTCAAAGTGAATGCAAAAAATTATAAAAAATAAATATACGTATTTGTGGCCAAAACATATTTTTTAATATATAAATTATGGAGACGCTTAATTATTTAGATTCATTGGACATTTTAAGAAATAGAGCCCGTAATCGTGTATACTTTTGCCTTCAGAGTTTCCTCTTCTCTGGCTGTTTTTGCAACATCTTCTGATTCCTTTTTCAAAGTCTCATCAAATTCGTCTGTTTGTTTTTCCTTAAGTACTTAAATCCTCGTAATCCCAAATTTCAATAATAGTGCTGTTTTGAAAATTGGATGATTTGAAAATTGGATGATTCAATACCTAAAGCATTGCTATCATATAAATTGAAGCCATTTCCAAAATGCTTAGGAAGACGACCAACCAATTCTTCTTCAAAACTATTCAACCGAGTAGGTGGTGGACCTCCACCCGTGTGTTTTATTTCTCTCCTAAATGCGTTCATATTTGTTTTGGTTAACGATTTGGTTTTTCTCCATTGATTTTGTATTTGGTCCAAAGTCCTTTGGTTTTTTGAGACCTTATTAAAAAGAGTGGTAATGCAACGCCAAGCATCCCTTTTTATTTTGTTTGTGTTAGTATCAATTTTTAAGTTTTCAATTATTTCTAGCTTTTCCATAACTAGGCTATTTAACAAATACTATTAATGCATGTAAAAACTAACATAAATGTAAAAAAATTATGAAAAATAAATATCTTCTATTACCTTTTTATCTTGTTCCCAGTTGACTGATGTTTTTATAACTTTTTTTTATGATTTATCAGCTTTTACAAAATTGTGGATGTTTTTTTTTTCCATTATTTTAAGGAAAATTTTTTTTTGGGGGCAAACACTATTGCAAACGTCAAAAATCAGAGTTGTTTTGCAAAAAAAAAAAAAAGGTGCCACCTATAGAATTACCCTGTGGCATCATAGAAATTTAGTGTTGATTTTTAAATTTAAGTTGACAGATTAAAATGTATTATGAATAAACTCTATGCTAACAAGCTGCTAAGCAAAAAGTACATTCTAGTAAGCAGCTCGTTGGCTGCGATGTATAAGTAACTGCTAACTTTTACTTATGAATATGGGGTGATAGCCTTTAATAAAATTGGTAGATTACTTTTAAAAAATATCACAGTGTCTTTAAAATGTCCGACGACACAAAACCATTGCTTAATTAATAAAAAATAAATCTACAACTAAAATAAATAAAATATCACAGTAATTTCTTGTTAATTTTTAATGCTAAAATCTCAGTTTGCTTATTATACTGATGCGACGGTGTAGTTTGCATTTTATTTTTCTGTCTGCGAAATACGGTGTATTTTGAAGTTACAAGTTATTATACAGAGTCGCCTTGAGTTTTATTGTGATTAGAAATTTAAATTTTAGTCTTTTCCACTATACAAAATATTAAATATTAAATAAATAAAAAATTAATTAAATTAGTTGAATATTTAATTAAGATCAAATTACTACAATTATTTTTTCTGTCTAGGCAATATGGGGGACTAAGTACACTATCTTTATTTCGTGTGCTCTAGGTTGGTTTTCTTGTAAAAGTGCAAGAAACATAACAGTATCTAATGTATAGTGCGTAAATATCCTACCACATACTACTTTTAATAGTAACTTTATACATCTGCTATTATTACAACTGCTATTTTTTCTTCTTCTATTCAACGTTATATTTTTCAATCTTTGATATAAAAGTATATTATTTTTCTGTTAAATTTTATAACACAAATACATAAATTGCTTTACTGCCGCTTTAGCCTGTTAAAAATTTTATTTTTCTAAAAAGAAAAAAAAAAACAAAACTAGAGAACAATATGATTGAAAACTAGGGTTGGCAACCGTTTCATTCGGTTATTGGTATTGGATAACGGTATTTTCTGAATATTTCTTTAGGGTATTTTAATGTTAACGATATATTAATTTATTTCGTTAGATTAATTTGGGCTAATGTTATTTTATGTTATTTCGTTAAACTATTTTAGAGTTAACGTTATTTAACGTTATTTTTTAATATATTTTAAAGAAAACTGCAATAACTAGAACACTAAATTTAAAAAAATGCAAAATGAATTCCAAATTTGCAACAGCAGTAAAAATGCATTTTTAGCAAGAACAGGTTATTTTTGGTTTACAAATCGTAAAAGTAGACAATCGCGCAATTTCAAAAATGTACTTCATCAAAGTTTACCAGTTTAGTTTTTTTTTTCAAGTTTTTGAAAAATTAAAAACTGAATGAAGTCGAGAGTTTTTAAAATTTTATATATTTCTTAATAGAGTCTTATGGTTCACAATATGAATAAAGCAGGTTGACATGAGGTCAAAAATGCAAATATTTCAATTTACATTGATGATTAAAAAATTGGCCCTTAAATTTTTTTTTTGATAAAGTAATGATGTTAGAGGAAAAAAATATGTATTTCGTTAGGATACTTTAAGGTTATCGATATTTTAGAATTATTTCGTTAGGGTATTTTAAAGTTAACGATATTTTAAAATATTTCGTTAGGGTATTTTAGGGTTATAGGTAGTTATTTCATTGGTGTTATTTTAATTGTTTGAAGATAAATTTGATTTTTTGAAAATCCGCATTTCAAAACGCTATCTTTTTGTTTTTAATTCTTAAAAAATATATCAATTATAAATTATTCCCATATACCGTTTGCCAAATTCCTATAATCATCCCAGCAAAATAAGAGCTGAGGAAGAAGTAGTAAAAACACCACATCTACTGAGCCGGATGTGGTGCAAATTTAGGTGAATCATTAATGATTTTAACATTGTCGTGTCATTAGGCGGATGGAGTGAATATATAACTTAAATAGCATTTTAAACAGTGCATGGATGCTATTTGTCAATAGTTCATGGAAGATCTCTTTCAAATATATATTAAAATTTTTATTTAATAAAAATGTGCAGCATACTTTAGGGATGTTTCTTTAAATATTAAAAAAAAAAATCTTTTGGTGCCAGCGAGTATTGAACACACGAATATGAGTTACGATCTGCTGTATTAAAGTAGACCGCGCTACCATTTGCACCAAAGTTACTTATGCAATACAACAAACTTAAAACGAACTTAAGTTGAAAATATTGATATATTTTTATGAAAACAAGAAAAATATGCTACACAAATATATACTAAAAAAGATAAAATAATGATTTTTAAAACATTTTTATTATGTGATGTCATATCACTGAGATATAAATTATTTTTAAAATATTTTTAAGTTTTGATGAGGTTAAGAAAAATATTAAGAAATAATAAAAATGCTGATTTAACAATTTTGAATTCATTGCATATTTTAAAATATTTTTTTAATAATTAATTTGACGAGAAGTGTCTTCAATAATATAAAATATACCAGACAATGAAAAAAAAATATTGGAAAAGTAGTTTAACTACAGGTAGGGAAAAGTGGCCTGCAATGAAACGAGCGTGCCTTGGAACGTAAGATCTTTTAATGTTTCCCGTATTTTTTTCTAAAGATTTGGAGAAAGAGGTCGGTAAAAACTCTATAGGTAAATTAAAGTGATATATTTAAATTAAGGAAAAGTTATTAATTAATGAATTTACTAATTAATTATTATTATTAAGTAACTAGCTTTCAAAATTTGGCTGCGATATTTTTTGTTTTTGCTAATTTTTGCAATCCGAAACAATAATTCTCAAATAGATTTTTGAAGCCAAAATCAAATTTGTTTACCTAATTTTTTTGAATATTGCACACGTTTCAAGGCACACCTAAAAAGTATATCTTGAAACAAATATGAGAAATTCGATAAACTAATTTTTAGCAGTGAAATACATCTTTGCATTTTCGTATCAATATAACAATAAAAAATATAAAACCTTACGTTTTTTTTATATTTTTAAATAACTTTTACAAAAAGTTCCATCGCAAAGACAAAAAAAATTATTTCCCCGGCCCGGAATTGAACTCGCAACCTTCTGATTGCAAATCCAACCACTTACCACCTCAACCTCCATATAAAAAAAAATATATATGAACTTATAAAAAAGTACTTCTTATGATGTTATTAATTTAGATACCAATTAATTTATATGATGATGCAAATGCTGTTTAAAATAACTTTAATTTAATATTTTTGGCAGTTGTTAACAACAACTTCTATTAAAGTGAAAAATGTGCGTATGCTAATGCTTTGGAAGTCAAGTTAAAGAGGTTCTTAAAGCACTACTTCCACTTTATTTTGCTGGGATAAGTTATGAATAAAAATGTAATCATATTAATTTAAAAACCCGATAACTCAGAAACCAGCAGGAGCATCATATAATGGTTTTGCAACGGTATAGAAGAATATATGATTACCATATGCTTTGCTTTTTAAATTTTGGAAAACCTGGTTTTTAAAATACAGCTGTTTGAATCACGGATTTTAAAAAAAAATTGTTTTGAAGACAAAAAGTGAATAACTTTTCTATATGTAGTTGTATAATTACGAAGCACTTCGATAATATTAGCCCAGTTTTTTTCTGGGTGTAGCTTTAAGCATTAAAACGATATGGACAAATGTTAAAATTTCGACAAATATTAAAATTTAGATTTTTTTTCAAATTTTAAAACGCTATATTTCCACAACCGTAGGAGCTACTAAAATTTGGCCTATATCATATTTTTATGACAATTAACTTCCAGGCCAAGTTTGGTTAAAATTAAAGTTCTCGGATGTCAAAAATAAAATTTATTTTTATGGTTTTATTTGGAATGAGTCATATGAAAGAACAGCGTTGAGTGTTTGGATGATAACGTGACAAGTGCATTTAAAAATATAGTCAATATATGTCAACAACTTTTATGTTGTATAAATTCTTGGGAAAAAATTTTAAAATAATCGTCAGTTTATATATTTTTTTTCACCTTCAAAACACACGAAAAAAATAGTAAGTATGTGGTAATAAGTTTAGATAATTTGTATATACCCTGCAAAATTATTTTAGTCAAATTAATGCTTAACAAGTCCACTTTTTAGGGTTTTGAACATTTGATCTGTTCGACCGATTTTATTGATGCTTTACCTGATATTAGTTTTTGACCCTGAGAGTCCTTAGGCGGACCCTCAGATTGCAATGAAAATAGAAAATAGACTCGATAGAAGCGCCAGAATTTTTCGGTTGTGATAAGAATAATTCGATTAAAGTAAAAAAAAAGTTCTCAAACAAAAAACACACTTCAAATCCATTTTTAATCCCTAAAGTTTCTTACAGAATATTTCTCACTTGTGTCCCCTCTACACTGATAGAAATTTGTGCGTAGTATTAATGAATTCCTTCATTAAAACAATTAATTTTTTCATAAAAAAATCCCCAAAGAAATGATTTATTGAATCAATGAAACATGTTTTATTAAATAATTTTTAATGAATCATTAACCCACTGAAAATTTCATTAAGCATATGTAATTTTTCATGAGTTCTATTATAAACGTTTTAAAAGATTCATGTGTTTAATGAGTAAAAATTATATTTTGTATGAAATATTTTCAATACTTTTTATTGCAAAACAAAAACTTCTTTCTTAATAATACACTATTTAAAGAAGTTGAGATTTTAGCCAAAAACAAGTTTTTCTTTAAATTAAAAAAAAATCTGATGATTTTTTACACTCATAGAAATAAACCTTTAAAAATAGCAAAAAAAAGCTACTAAAAATTTGTTAAAAATTAGCTTGTAGGAAAAACTTCTAAAACGAGCAGATTTTTTTTACTAAATATTAGTAATATAAGAATAGCAAAAATAAATCTGTTGAATTTAAAAATATTTAGTTATATATGAGCTAAATGTTAGATAATTGAATGTAAGAAAATAATCTGCTAAATTCAGCAATAATATTTACTAAATATTAGTAGACATAAATTCATTAAAAATGTGAAATTTTTAAAGTTTTTTTTTTATTTTTTTTTTTTTTTATGGAAAAAAAGTTTGACCTTATGAAATCTGGAATCTACAATTTTTTACCAATAATTTCTGTTGATTTTAGAAAAATGAACTTTTGTTTGCATTTTACTAAATTTGAGGTAAATATAGCAAAAATGTTGTTAATATTATAGTTTTTCTTTGCTATTCAAATATTTATTAAAAGTTTTTGTTAATTTTACAGCGTAAAATGCTATTTTCAATTACCTAAACTTCATATCGAATACACTTAGAATACTATGTAGATAAAGACCGCTGCAATTGTAGTTGAAAACAAATGAAATTTCACTTAAATAAAGGACGACTAGCATTTCAGTAAATTCAACTGACATTGTCATTTGTTTTTTAATGTTCAAAAAATGACTAACAATTGTAGTAAAAATGAACACGTGGTAGTAAAAATTAAACAAACGTTTATTTATTTTTTATTTTTTTAAGTAACAAAAAACAACTGTAAAAATGAATGTAAAATCATAAAACAGTCATTTGATGTGGGTTGTTTTTTTTAAATGAACTACAAGGTTAGTAAATATTTTAATTTGTTCTACAAATGACTGACATTTACATTAAAAATAAAGAAATTGTATTACAGCCCAAACAACTACATATTTTTAAAGCAGAAGTTCCCTGAGTGTATAACTAAAATTTTGTAAAGTTAACAGATTTATTTTTTCTGTTCTTATTTTATTAATATTTAGCAAAAAATCTGCTAAATTTGGCAGATCTTTTTGTATTTCCTAAATATGGACAATATCTCAAATTCGATTTTCTTTTCTCTAAAATCCTGTTGTGTCCATCTGTGGAAATTTAGGGATTTGGATGCAGACGCATAAGTGCTTTGTCCTATATCGTGTTGCATGATCTGTCCGATGTTGATTGCATTTCCTACATTTAGATACCCCTTGGTACAGTGGTCCGCATCGGGGTACCTCAGTTGTCAGTAAAATTTTGATAGTATATACATTTTCGTTAACTATTTAAAACTGTCACAAATAAAGTAACAAATTTAGTATACCTCTTCTTTCATGTAGATGCATATAATAAGAGCATTTAAAATCTCAGCAATTCTTAAAAATATAACATGTGAGTGCTTAAAGTATTTCTGGAATATCTTAAAACTTCCTAGAATTGTTATTTTTCATGAATTTTAACAAATTTATGTATAAATTTATTTCGTTTCACGTTGAATGTGTATAACCAACTTTTATCTAGTGAACGGGAAAAATATTTGTTACTTTACACTTGAAAAAAAAAAAATAGTTTTTGCTCGCTGAAATGGATTTAGTGGTTATGCCAAAACTAAATAAAAAATTTCAACATTGATGACAACTACGTGAATTAATACCACCACCCGAAACTTATGTATTACAGTGGCTGTCATAAATAAGTTAACAAACTCATCATTTTACTTTTGCTTTGAATAATTTAATTTACACGATTTGACAATAATCAAATTATTTTTTCTTCTACTGATGAAAAATTTTAGTAATTTTGATAAATTAGTAAAACGATAAACATAAGTTTTTGACCGTTCAAAATAAAAAATAAGACAGATCCGTAGTTTTTTTTATGGAATTTGAAGCTGACGAGTTTTCTATTCTTGTATTCATCAATTTTTTTGTGATTTTTGATAGTTCTGGACAGTAAAACTGAATGTGTTAATTACTTTTCTATATGATTAGTCTTCATTGACTAATTTAATAATTGGGTTTCGTTCTCCAGTACTTAATGGAGCACAATGAGGCATTCTTATTCGAAATTATGGCAGAATTGAAAAAAATTGTTTTAACAGGGATTTTTAAGAATTTCAGCAAAAGTGAGTGCCTTGTAATTATGAAATATGTATTGCCAGTATTAATAACTCGATTTCAACCAAAAACTTCACCTTTTTTTTAACAAATAATTAACCCTTTCACTATCGACTTTGTTTATGGGTATATTTCAGATTCTTGTTAGGGGTCCTTAATTTAGAAAGAAAAACGTTTTCATCTATGCCGCCTCCCCCACCTACCCACCAAAAAATGGGTCCAAAAATCAAATTTTTTAAACCTCTCATCCCATTTTTAACACTAAAAGATTCGATTATCTAAAAATGCTTTGTTTGATTTTGTTCTGGTCATTAGATGAAGCTACTTTCTAAATTTCGAGTTTCCAGCTTTGCTAGCTTAGGAGATACACCAAACGCCCATTTTTTCGGAGATGAAGGCTGATTAAAAAAATCAAACTTTGTTGGAATATATCGTTATTATATTTCCCTGATGAACATATTATGCATATAATGATTTTATTCAATGACCAATATCCAAGTGATTCCAAGTTATACCATTTTTTATATTTATTTTTTAATGTGTACACTGTGGTGTACAAGGATAGCAAAAGGGTTAAGAAAATCAAGTCAAAGATTGATTGTATATGACACTCCCGAAAATAGGGGTTTTTCATAATTTCCTCATAAAAAACTAAAAATAAGCTAAATGACTAAATATTGTAATTGGTATAAGAAAAAATATTAAGATTATTGTAAAAACATGTAAATTAAGATATATGGAACGTTACGTTTACCGCTTTTCAAAGCAAAAGTAAAATGATGAATTTGTCTACTTATTTATGACAGCCACTGTAAAAAAAAATATATAAAAATCGACATAATGTTGGAAAAAGTTGATTATTTTTTTTGGGCAAACAAATTACTTACATATCAATATACACAAGAGGATAAGAAGGATTTTTAATATGATGGTAGTATTAAAGATGTAAATATGGTTTACAAAGCAGTTTGTCATTCGCATGAATGAATAAGAAACTAAAGTTTTTTTTCGTGTAACTCACTTCTGTCAGTTATTCTTTTTTCTTGCAAAAATATCAAATGTATTACCATCATATATTTGATCGAAAAACTATTATAAACAATATCTTGTACCATTTGTTGTTAAATTAAGTTTAAAAGTACTTGAATACATAAGATTTCGAATATGAGGCTTTTCAAGCCAACTATCCTAAGCAAAATGCTTATCGTGTCAATGTCAAACTAATACTTTCTCTTCTCCTAAATGAGACGAAAACTCCATGAAACAACTTATTCGATTTTTCAAAAAAGTGGGCCAAGTAGGCGTGGTAAAATAATGATATATTTTGACTAAATTTTTTTCAAAAACACGCTAGTTGCACTCAGTGGAAAAAGTTTCATCATATTGATGATATTATTTCATTAATAGTTCGTCAACAATTATTCATCATATTTATGAAGTTTTTTTTTTGATTTTTCATTTTGATAATGTATTTTTTTTTTTTGTAACCCGGGAAAACTTAAAAACTTAAACTAAATTTTTACCTATCAGCACGTATTGTGAAATGATGTATTGCTAATAGAAATCGCCTTTTCATGTAATTTTGAAACAAAAACCTCCCACATTTTTTTCAAGCTTTTAACAATAAATTTGTACTAGTCAACCAATAATACTTCACAACATATTTTAAATAACTTTTTACTTATTGTGTTCATTATTTTGCGAATTTTGATGTATATATCGCGAAACAACGCTTTAATCTGTTTTATCAAAATACGCGAAACACGTCAAATTTTAAAACGTTTGTGTATTTTAAGTTGGATATGCATCGATATTGTATAATTACGTTAAAATGTAGTGTCCGACCGAACAGTTCGGCCAAAAAACTATATTTTGTCGGTTTTTTGATATCTAGAGGCAATGATGACAAATTTTGGTATTGGAAACATGTTTGTTGAGCCGATTTAATTCGATTTTTTTGTATAAAATTTAATAGAAAAGCCGAAGTTTAGCTATAAGTCTAATCTAATCAGCCCAATAAACATTTTTCCATCCGCCAAATTTGTCCATAATGCTTTAAATAAATGAATACAGACCAAATGCATTTTCTGGCCGAACTGTTCGATCGGACACTATTAAAATGTAAGCAAAAAATTAATTTTTAGTTTAATTAAACAAAAAGATGAAACATTTTTGAAAACCGCAAAAAAATAAAATTGTTTTACTTTAAATTTTTAAATATGGCTAGGGTAGCTAGAATTTGGTAATAACCCGATTAAAAAAAAATATGATAATATGACGCATAAGAAATTTAATATGAGTCTTTATACTGTTTTATCCGAGAAATAGGCGCATATAATTATATAAGTTTTAATTTGATAACATCAGATTAAATTCCATCCGAATAATGGCGTGATACGATTTAATCCGATTTTATATAGCGGTATAAATTTCTATCTTCTGAACTGATACTAATATATACAAAATAAGCAATAGTTGTATCAGGTTTTTTATTTTAAAACTTCATTAAAATCCGCAACATTTTGCTGAAATAATTTCAGTCAAATACGGGTTTTGTTCAACATTATTAATCCTTTTAGACTTGAGCCACTTGCAAAAAGCTTACAACTTTATAATTTGTAGCAAATTTCTTTCCATTTGTACATTTTATTTTATTCAAAAAATTCTCTTGAGATTACCTAAAAAAATAAGTTGTTTGAGAAAAAAACTTTGAAAATAAAGGTATAATGAAAATGCAGATTTTATGGAATTTAGTAACTTACACCATTCAATAACAAACTCTGAAAAAACATTGGAACTTAACCCGTAAACCACAGGGATATTTTAAATTTTAATGTAATTGGATTTAAGTGATGACCGTCTGTAGACGGTCTTAGTGGTTTAAGGGTTAATGTAGCTTTTAACATTAAAAAAAAAAAACGAAAACTAAATTTAAAACTAAATTTAAAACTCCTCATCATACAAATGAAACAAGTTCTTTTTTTAGGGTTTTTACATCTTATGTGTATAATGTGTAGAAATTTTAGAAGCAGAAAGAAATCAATTCCAAAGACAAAAATTTGTGTATAAAAGTGTACAGCAAATGAGATAGCAATTCGTTTTACTATTGTATTGATGTAATACATATTTATATCCAAAATATAATGAAAAATTTTCTCTGATTGACAAATTTTTCTCTATTTTTTTTTTTATATAATATCTAAATATATATTATTTTGTATTTTCAATGTCTAGGTATGTATAACATCAGTTTTAATTGGATTAGTTTAAGCGTATTCTAAATGCAATATACAATTATAAATTGAGCGAGATGCGACAAGACGCAACTATATATGTCATCATATTAAAATTTTACGACGAAATTAATTTTATATATGAATTTATATAATTGTGTCCGGTTAAAATACACTGGCAGATAAAAACTTATAAGTGTATATAAAATAATGTATTATTTTATGCAAACGTTTTAACTCGGGGAATTAAAGATTTATAACCGTCCAAAAAAACTACGTATTTTTTATTCGTGAACTCGAAAATTTCAGATTTTGCAGACAAGTTAAAAGGAAAAAATCCTATATAAATTGCCTTACACTTACAAGGAAGCTTTCCCGATGGGTTCCCTTTGAACTTAATAAAATTCAAATAGGTGATAAAAGAGCAAAACAAATATGAAAAACATATGTTTCAGCGGCCCAATCCCATGTTTTGGGGTTTAAAAGTGGCGGTGAAATTTAACTCATCTTTGTATGAAAATATGTTTAAAGTTTAGGGAATTTAGACTTATTTACATTTTAAAATCCATTAAGACACTATGTCGTGGACCCAGACTGCCACTTATTTGAATTATTTTAAATATTGGTAAACAAATTATTCACTATTTTTTCTCCTTTTTCATATAAATGACTTTGTTATAAGATCGAAAGCAAAATCGTAAATTTTCCAAGGTATCGTTTAAGCTCACTAGTGTGAGTGTAGTCTGAAATAAATAATGATAAAGAAAATATATACAATTGGAAGATTTAAAAATATACCTGACATCGCCCATGTCTTATTTAAACCAAATTATGTATTTCAAATTCAATTTGATTTATATTTTGGTCGACTTCAGATTCTTTTCAAGCGTTCTTGTGTGTTACCCTACATTTTTAACTTTTTCGTCAATAATTACAATTTTCTTTAATAAACATTTTCACTAAAATCCTTTTAATATATCTACAAAAAAAAACCATCATTATTACACAAAGACTAATTTAGCTGCTTAATTTTAAAATGTCTCATTTCAAGGAGCGCCGATCGAAAATTCTTTCTATTTAGTCTAAAAAAAAAAACAAATGAGAAAATTTGAGTCAAATTGGACAACGCTAACACATGCTACATATCGATCAAAGTTTATGGCTTAAATTTATTTCGAATAACTAAACAAAATAGTCTCTGTGTGCTGAACACGAGTCTCTTTAATGGATTTTGTAAAAAAAAAAAAGATTGCACTATAAGTAAAGTTTCAACTTTTGAAACTTTTGAATTGCTCCATACACAAGACTAAAACTGAACTGATGATCTGAAAAATTATAAGATCATTAATTAATAACTTAATAAATAATTACAATTTTTATATGGAAAACAAAAAACAATTTAAATTAAACAAGATGAACAAAACAAAAAAAAACTAAATAAAAAATTTAAATAAATTTAAATAATTTAATTTATCAAATAATTATGTTTGATTTTCTTATGCCGAAAACAATTTAAAAATATTTTCTTTAAATTTTCGTGCGTTACTTAGAAGTTGAGAGCTGTGGTGTATAGAATTCCAGAGAGATACTGCGAATATGTAGAAATGCCACTCCGAAATTAAACTTTTGTATCTAAATGATCTAAGTCTTTTTCCCCTGCTTATATCTGAAATAACAAGTTTGCTGTACAGATGATCAGGTATGTGGGTATATATTATTTTATGTAAAAAAACTAAAACTCTTATGTTTAGTAGATTATTTAAAGAAATGCCATATCCTCCTCAGTCCCGAGGAAAAATCTAGCGTCAGAAGTCTTCAAAAATTTTTGTTTTATGCTTCTGAGAGAAACAATAGAAAAAAAAATTGTTCAAGGACATAAAGGACGAAGCGATTCTAAGATACTGCAGGTGCAGCCGGCTGGACATTTGTAACTAAGTGAAATAAAAAACGTGCCATTATTTTTGTAATAGGTAACAAATGTGCAGCGGGCTGGACATGTAAAAAAAATGCTAAAATAAGGGTCTAACAATAAAGTTATTGAAAATTTATGTACTTTAACTTGTTTATTGAACTGTTAACAATAAAATTATATATTTTTTTTTAATTTTTATATATCACAATTGCAAAAATTTAATTAAAATGGTTAAGTGCTTTAAAAAACGTGTTATACGATCACCTGATCACAAATATAAAGCAAAATTTTTTAGAGTGACCAGCTTGCAAAAAAAATACTGGTTTTTAGTACAAAAAATATGTTCAGTTAGCTGTACAAATGGTCATAAAATTAAAAATAATTTTTGAAAACACGTCTGCAAACGTTTGAAAAATGTCCAGTAGGCTGCACATGAGGAACGAGGAGGATATAGCTGAGATGAAAAGAAAGATACACTAGAACGCCTATTAAGTCCATACACGTATCGGATTATGTTGTTAAATGCAACGTTCAATTTCCCTTTACTAGTTGCATCACATTTAGCAAAAAGCTCACAACCATATAGTAAAACAGGCATCAGATAAGTTTTGGCTAGTAGCATTCTTATTCTAATAGGTGTACAATGCTGGGTTCGCCAAAGAGTTCTAGTCATAGAGAAAGTGCGACCACAAGCATAGTTAATGTGGTTCGACCACGTAAGAGTGTCATTAAAAAATATTTCGAGATTCTTAGCAGATTTTACTATTTCAATTTTTTGATTATTTATAAATATATTAGGTATAATACTTAGTTTGGCAAGTCGCTTTTGAATTACTATGCATTTAGATTTTTTGGATTTATTCCTAGTCCATTTGCGGTTGCCCACGTATAAATACGATGTAGTTGCTGATTAATAGAGATAATACACTGGTCGATTAAGGCATTATTACAACTGGTATAAAGTTGAACGTCATCCGCGTACATTCTTACATTACAATTTGTTAAAATGCCTGGAAGGTCATTAGAGTACAGTGAGAATAATAGTGGCCCAACAATGGACCCCTGAGGTACCCCTCTGGTTACAGGAAGTGCCTTGGATTTTTGGATTGCAGTTTCACAATAACTGAGTAGCCGTCGAAGAGAAATTGAAAAAGTTATTAAGTTTGTAACAAATAATGTTATGATCTACGGTATCAAACGCTTTTGAATGATCTAAAATTATTAAAAATGTAGTCTTGCCATCATCAAGTTTCTCCCTAATCTCCTCTGTAACATCAACTAAGGCTGTTATGCAACTTTCTGAACCCAGATTGACGATCTGTTAGCAAGTTATTGTTATCCAAGAAATAAGTAATTTGGTTATGCATAATACGTTCAAATGCTTTAGAGAGAAATGGAAGAATGGCGATTGGTCTATAATCAGAACCAGCTTTGGGTATTGGGACGATTTTAGCTATTTTCCAATTCGAGGGAAAGTAACTTGAAGTTAATATTTTGTTAAACAAAAATGTTATTATTGGAAGTAGTTGAGGTAAAAGAATCTTTAGAAACTTTGGATTAATCCCGTCCATTCCTATAGAGTTGGATTTTATAGACAATATACTAGATAAAACGTCACATTGGTATACTGCAGCAAAAGAAAAAAAGTAAGATTCAGAATTGTTACTAGAATGATTATTGATATAATAATTTTGATCTGCTTGAACCATAGGAACATTTAAAAACTTTTTATTGATTGTATCGGCATCAATCGAACATGGTTCTTGATTCGTAGATTTGCCGATACCAACTTCACGTATCGTTTGCCATGTTCTTTGTAGCCAATGGCGGAAGAAAACTTTTCAGCATTAAAAACGGATTTGGCCTTTTTAATCATTTTATTTGTTTCTCTTTTAGCAGTCAGATAATCCTCATGTAATGTTGTAGTTTTAAATCTTTTCCAATCTTTCATTTCAGATGAAAACCATGGTTTCTGTTTATTACTAATAATTTTTGTCCTTATTGGTACAGTGTCATCAAACAGATAATTTAGGTTTTGCTCAAGAAAAGAGAGTTGGTCATCTACGGAATACAAAGAATACAAAACATTTCAATCGATTTTAAAAAATTCTTCCGCGAGAAATCTAATTTAATTTGGTAATTTTTTTTAAATTTCTGTAATTTTGAAGATTATTTTTTTTAATTTTATCAATTTTTTTTTTCAAATTTGGCGGTTTTTTCAAATGTTTAATGTTTTTTTAAATTTTAGCGATTTTTTTACAATTTTGGTGTTTTTTTTTAATTTTTGGCGATTTGTTTTTAATTTAAGCAATATTTTCTCCAAGTTTTGCAGATTTTTTTTTTAAGTTTTAATTTATGTTTAAATAGTATCTACTAAAAATTTGTTTGAAATAAAACCATATTCAATTAAATTTTTAATATATATGAATAAAATTATAATCGAAAGTAATATCAATTAAACAGTTATAAATTATTTTAATTGTTACTACAATTTCCATACTAGGACCGAATTCAATTAAACTTTTAACTGAATCAACAAATATTTTAATTGAAACTCAATTTTAGTTAATTCTGTACAGACATATTAAGGCAAAGACATCGAAATATCTTATGAAATGACTATATTTATTGCTTTTTTTTGTCGAAAATCAACTCTAACAATGATGCATTCTAATGAAATTTTAAGATTCGAACCATTTATTACTGAACTAACAGGCATTTCCTATATGTTCCAAGGCTCTAGCCCCCTTAAGTTAAAATTTATTTTTATTTTTATTTTCTAAATATTTCAGGACATACTTAATGAATTTGCAAATTTAGTACAAAAAATTTTTCACTGGAATGTTTGGTTTTTGCACAATAAAACAATTTTAAAAATTTTTAACATTCATCAAACTTGTAAGGATAAAACTAAAAAAGGATAATTTTCCACTTTCTCGCAATACCAGTGCGATATGCTAAAAACGCCGACATAATTATACACAAACTAAAGATAATTTAAAAAAAAAGTCTTCTTGAGCTTTGTCAGAAACAAAAAAATGAATTTAAAAAAATATTAAAAAGTATATAAAGAAATGTATTCCTGGACAATTCCGAATATAAACATACACTTAGAATACTATGTAGGTAAAATCCACTGCACATGTAGTTAACAACAAATAAAATTTCACTTAAAGAAAGGACGACTTACATTTCAGTAAATTCAACTGACATTGTCATTTGTTTTTTAATGTTCAAAAAATGACTAAGAATTGTTGTGAAAATGAACCACATGATAGTAAAAAATAAATTTTTAAATAACAAAAACCTACTGTAAAAAATTAATGTAAAATCACAAAAAAGTCATTTGATGCGGTTTGTTTTTTTTTTAATGAACGACAAGGTTAGGAAAAAATTTAATTTGTTCTACAAATGACTGAAATTTACATTAAAAATAAAAAAAAAAAACTGTATTACAACCCAAACAACTATATATTTTTAAAGCAGAAGTTCCTTGAGTGTATTTAAACAAACCATCATCATTTTTACAAAATATATGCCTTCCCGGTTAAAAATCAACATATATGCATCCATTTATAAACATGTATGAACTCATTCATCCTTATATATGAAGCGATTCGAGGTCATACATGTCCGTATTCCACCAGATATGATTCATATATGTTCATAGGAGTTCATATGTGATCATATATATAAATATTATCTCAATTTTCGTGAATGTATACACATGACCTTGTATGGAAATGTATATACATGTATGATTTTATATATAAATATTACCTCGAATTTCGTTAATGCATTCAGATGCACATATCTGATTCCGCATATGAACATATTAGAATGGTTTATGAACCCATATGAATCATGTATGGATGCAAGAGTATATGTATGAATCATGTGTGCTCATGTATGTATCCATATATGTCGATTTTCAACAGGGTTACCAGTTGTTAGCTTTCAAGCCGTTGTCTATTTCCGACTGAATAGCACTGGTAAAACACTTTTTGTTGACGATGGCCCAGTATTCTTAGCCAATTCCTTGCCAAATGTTTTTTTTTTTGTTTACTACTGAAAATATTGTAAAACAAATACTGGCAAAACACATTTAGACAACGCTGGTATAGTGCCTTAAACAAATGTTATGCCAGTAATATATTTACAATTCCTGGGTTGGCCAGTGGTATGCCAGTGCTTGATTGTTTATAAAAGTTTGTACTGACAGTTTCTGTCTGGGTACATATATAAACTAGGAATTTTTTCATTTATGTTAAAAATGTGATATCTGGCTCTTATTTATTGTGTTAACCGGTAAAAAAAAATACAAATAAACGTGTATAAAAAACATTATATATGTATAAAATGTATATAAAAAGTATGTTATGTATAAAAAAATTTACTTTTAATATTTTTTATACACGCATCTGTAAAATGTCGATTTCAAATTACTTTCAAATATGTTTCTAGAACACATCAAACCACTTCCATTACACTTGGAACGAAAAGAAAATAAAAATTTTCTTTTTAAAATAGACTTGTAAAATAGACTAAACATTTTCTTAGGATTTCAAAAATCGTAATGACAGAACGACACAGCCATAAACAATACATACGAAGTCGTTCCAAAGAGTACCAGACCTGGGCGTTTTCAATAACATTAGCTTACTCTTGACATCCGTTAGTTTTTTTATTTTATTAATTCTTTCTGATGTACGTTCGCATACTTGGGCTTTAAAGTTTCCTAAGAAAAATTAAAATTTGTTTAACACCAGACATGGGGAACATATATATTGTTTACTTAACTCTTAAATGCCCAACCGTGTCGATTTGCATCAAAAAGTGTTTTTATAGTGTGAAATGCTAAATAATCAAAAACTGAGTACCGCGATTTTTAAAATATTTTTTTATGCTTTTTATAACCTTAAGTCAAAAATGAACTGACTTAAGGATAATCAAAATATATAATTTGAAAGCTTACATTTGCCTGTAAATATTTATGTATTTTGTTTAAACTTTCGAAAATTATTTTTGCATTTTTCGATATCAAAAAAAAAACGCATTTTTTGAGTTTTTAATTAATTTCGCACAATTTAATTTTTTCAACTTTCATGATTATATATTAAATATTTATCGAAAAATGTATTTTACTAAGGAGCGCTTGGGTTTTCTTAACACACTAGCGAAGGGTTTATTTTAATTAAGCTCAAAATAAATCCGAAGATTTTTTGCAATGGTTGTATCACACGGAGGGCATTCACTTTAGCAATTACAAATTACTGAAATTTGTAACTACAAAAGCAATTGTCTTAAATATGAATACACAATATATATTCTATTTCCCATGTGTGGTATTAAGAATGTTAGAAATTTTCTGAGTAAACGTTTAATCGTAGGTCAGAAAGAAATAATAAAACTAAAAAATTATATAAGTTAAGAATTAGCAAATGTAATTGAAAACACCCAAGTCTGTAAAATATAAATGACAGTGACAAAAATAGAAAGTAAATTAAACTGGTTTAAAACATTTTAAATTTCTTACAATGTTCTGTGTCGTTGCTTGTGCATTTTTTTGTATTCATAACATTTTGTTTCAGTTTTTTTTCCGTGTTTGTTTTAAGAATGTCCTTCGATTTCAATTTCTCTGACATTTTTAATTTAAAGAACTTTATAAAAAAAAACATAAAAACGTACGCTTCAATTACTTAGGCTTGTTTTATATGTCTGGTTTTCTATATATAAAAGAAAAGTACCAAAATTGTTGAAAAAAAGCAACTGGGGATATATGAAAAAAATCGTAAATAACGCTTTAAGCACCAACAATTTTTTTTTTCGTAAACCCGATCTCAACATTGCTGAGAAAATGTTAAACTTAATAGAACACAACTTAAGATATATTTTAACTTCTACCGATATTTTTGATGTAGCAACGGAAATTCGGTGAACACAACTGATTGGAACATTCTATTTTAAGTGACCCAGAAATACATTGCTACCAGGCGCGGATCCAGGAAAAGGTTTTGGGGAAGGAAGTTAGATTATTTTTAATTATTTTTTTAATCTTTTTCACATTTTTGTATTGAAAATTTTTATTTTTGTTGAGGAAATGTCATATTTCACTCCTCCTGCATCAGTGCCTGATTCCTACAGAGCTTTTAAAGAATTAAATTCTTAATTCGATTTTAATTCTGAATAAATGTATAATGATTGCATCACCAAGACATATTTCTAAGACCACGTAGACCATATTACTGAAATATCATTCATTTACAATTTAGAAGACAATTTAAGTAGTATTTTGAGAAAATCTTCTTTTCATCGACATCGAAAACAAATGTCAAAATATATACTTTTGTTTTAAAAAACTTTAAAATACAAATTCATGAAGTAATGCATTCTCATGGTCATCAAAGCAATCTTAAGGCTTCGAATGAATGATTTCGAATGATTTAATTAAGAATTTCTATTTTAGTAGAATTTACTCTTCAAAGCTCTGAACTGCGAATAATTCGGTAATTGCAACCAAATCAGCTGACAAGAACTTTTGTGGTCACAATAAATATGTTTTCTAAATAAATAAAAAAAGTCTACGATTTTATTTAAATTTTAATTAGACACGACTTCGAAAGCCCTTAATTAAAGGAAATGAAAAAAATAATCCAAAAACTTTTTTTTTTTAACAATGAAATTCTACGCAAGTGGACTTCATTACAAATGGACTTCATTACAGTTATTAGTTTTCTTTTCAAATAACTTTATTATTATAAACCAAAGGCGTTCCATGTAGATAATAAAGTGGTACAACACTATTAGAATCAACAATTGTATTAAGAAAAAGGGTTCAATTGTTATGTTTCCCTTTAAACAGGTTAAATTCTCATTTGGCAAAATAGAAAACTAATATTAGAAAATACAAAGGAAAAAAAGCACAACAATAAAAATACTGTTGATCATCAAGGCAGCATCATTTTTGCTGAAAGTATCCTTGCAGAAAAATTGTTGATATGAGTAAAAAAATTAGTAAATTTAGCAAAAAATTTTGTTGAATTTAACAAATTGTTTGCTGATATTAGCCATTTTTACTGCAAGAATCCTCCCTGCAAAAATGTTGCTGACTTTACAGACTTTTTTTTTTTGAGTGTACTCTTAAGCAGGGCAACAAGAAACATGCTGTATCATGTTTTTCGCGTGAGTTGTAATGAAAAATGAATTTTAGAACAATTGACGAAGTTATTTCTGAGTCAAATTTTTGTTACTTAAAAATAGCTCTATTAAAATCAGCAAAAACTTTTATCATATATTTGTAGACAAAATACAGCGATCAAAAACTGTAATATCAGAAAATGTTTGCCAAATTTACCGTTTGTCAGATTTTTATTCTCATTAAAAAATAAATTAAAAAGTCTCACATATTTTAAGATTATTTCTACTAATGTTTAGCAAATTTTAATTAAAAATAGCAATTTACTGTACAAAAATCAGCAAAAACTTTTGGTAAATATTTGTAGACGAAAAAACTGTAATATAAAGAATTGATTGCTAAATTTACAGTTTAGAAAATTGTTATTCTCATAAAAAAATAAATCTAAAAAAACTTCACATTTTTATGATTTTTTTTTCTACTAATGTTTAGCAATTTTTTGTTGATTTTAGTAGTTTAATCTGTTACTTACAATAAACTAAAATAAAGCTCAAATATAAATAAAATTTTGTGGATTTAACAGATTTATCTTATTATTATTTAGCAAAAAATCTGCTATATTTAGAAGTTTGTCCTGCAACATCATTTTATACTAATTTTTAGTAGATTGAGAATCTATCTATCTATCGATTTTGATAGAGCATATATTTGGTTGCCCAGCTTATAATAATTGTGTCCAGTTCTTATAAACTTATGTTTGGTGATAACTACATATACACTCATAGAAATAAACCAGTAAAAATAGCAGAAAAAGCCAGGGACCGTAATCATTATGAATTTTATAATAAAAATTACACAATAATGATTATGTTATGAGTTTTAATGATTTTCTTCAATAGTAATGATTATTTTTGAGTAATAATAAAAAAATCAGCAATAATCATTATTTTTGAGCAAAAAAAATAAAACTCAAAAATAATCATTATTTATGATTTTTATTTTTTTCGCTCAAAATAAAACTCACTTTCATGTAGGTGTAAATATATATACATATTATTGTGGGGCGATTAGTATGGAAAGGAAAAAATCTTAATGGGCACATCGCGTTTCTGATTCTTGAGATTGTACTGAGCAAAAAAGTCCACTAAAACATACGTCTACGGTGAAAATCGAGCTTCCAAATTTTGACTTTACGGCAAAAAAAAACCCTAATTTGAAATTAATAATTAACCCCTTAAACCCCACCCACAAATATGATTGATCCATTAATGTGCTAGAGAATCTTCCAAAGAAGAGATTGATACCATAATCTTGGATAAGCTCCTCCTCCTTTCTGAGATATGTCCATCCCACACATTGTTACTGTCACAAAATACGGCAAAAAAAAGCCCTATTTTGAAATTAAAAATTAACCCCTTAAACCTCACCCAGAAATATGATTGATGCATTAATCTGCTAGAGAATATTCCAAAGAAGAGATTGATACCATAATCTTTGATAAGCTCCTCCGACTTCCTGAGATATGTCAATCCCACACATTGAAAGTGAGTTTTATTTTGAGCGAAAAGTATAAAAATCATAAATAATGATTATTTTTGAGTGTTATTTTTTTTTTGCTCAAAAATAATGATTATGGCTGATTTTTTTTATTATTACTCAAAAATAATCATTACCATTGAAGAAAACTTTAAAAATCAAAAATTTAAAAATCATGACGGATATGCAAAGATTGTCAAAAAATAATAATAATGGTGCAATAAATTTTTTTTATGTCTCTTCTAAGTGATTGATTTTTTGATTCAAAAAAAAAACTAGCAATAATCATTATTTACGGTCCCTGGAAAAAGCTACTAAAAATTAGTTAAAAATTACCTTTACTAAATATTAATAAAATAGGAACAGCAAAAATCTGTTAACTTTACAAAATTTTAGTTGTATTCTAAGTGCATTCCAGTTAATTTAAAATAGCGTTTTACTATGTAAAATTAACAAAAACTTTTACTAAATATTTGTAGACTCAAAATAGCAACCAAAAACTCTAATAAATATTAACAAAATGTTTGCTAAATTTACCTCAAATTTAGTAAAATGGTCTTCAAAGTTTTGTAACCCCATGATGCTTGTTAGGAAAAGACCCTAACCACGTGCTTGATTACTAAGAAGACAAGAATGGAGCAAAATTGATGATTAATTGGTTTTTTGTTAAAGTTCTGCCTATTATGGGTGCTCTAGCTTTTCTAAAACTTCGGATTCTGATGAGATCTTTAGCCAGATCGAAATACTAGTATCAACCTAGATAAAATGTTTGATTTGCTTTATTTTTGTAAATATACGGAGGTTGAAAGCTCGTTATAAATTGAAAGGAAATAACTGTATATTCTGTTAAAAATAAACAGCAATTTTTATTAAAAATTTGTATATTGCTGATTTCATCAGGGCAGACATTTATCCGAAAAAAAAAACTTTCAAAATTTCACATTTTTGAAAGATTTTTTTGTCTACTCATATTTACTAAAAGTTTTTGCTGATTTTAGCAGATTGTTTTGTGACTTTCAATTAACTAAAATTTAGCTCAAATATAACTATATGTAATACAGTAAGTAGTCTTGTGTAGTAGTCATTTCTTAGCCATATATGGGCTCGGTTATTTAATTGAAGAGTATTACTCTAAAATAAATTCAACAGATTTATTTTTCCTATTCTTATATTACTAATATGTAGTAAAAGAAATCTGCTACTTTTAGCAGTTTTTTCTGCAAGCACATTGTTAACTAATTTTTATTGATTTTTTTTTAATATTTTTACAGTTTTATTTCTATGAGTGTATCTGTCAACATCATAAGAAAAGCAAAGGAATATTTAAACGAAAGAAAGTTGAATAGTCTGGTAATGAAAAATTGATACCTTTACACAGGCCAACAGTCCAACAGTCCAATCTCATAGAAAACAATGAGCATAATAGCGTGTAAAAGGAGGACAAACTGCACATATAAAAGAAGTGAGCAGAAATACAAGTCGACTCAAAAACTTCGGCGGTGGCTAAGCCAATGTAATAATTAAAAAAAAAAATCCTTTATTTTATTAAAAATATATACAAGTAAAAAAAAATCATGGTAGTGCTTTACCGATAAAAAAAAGTAGTGGCATTCTTATGGTATTCAAATTAAAAATAAAGGTAATAACAATTAAATAATGATATTCTTTTTATATTTAATCTGCAGATAACATTGGTTCAACTATTTTCATATTGTCGCAAGTACAATTCTCGAAAAAAAAGCAAACGGAATATATGCATTGCCACAGAGTAGCATATGTTGGCATCGTTTTACAAAATACTTACCACAATGCCATCGTGATTACAGTGTTGCAAAAATATAAAAACTTTTTTTTTTAGTTTTACTAATAGTTCTTTGCCTAAAATCATATTCAACGTACTAAAATTACATTTTGTTTGTAATTTTAATTGAATTGAAAAAAACAAAAAATTATAAAAATATCGGTTCAGCTAACAAACATAAGCCGAAACTAGTCACTTGCTTCGGCGCACTGTGGCGCCATTTTTTTATTTTTTTTTTGTCTCTTTTAAAGGCTTTTATGATTTAAAACTATTCCAGAAAAAATTTAATTTTTTTTTTTATTTATTTTTCAATTTTTTTTTTCAATATTGCTCACAGTCCGTAAAGGAAGGTATATCTAAAAGACTTATCATTTCTGAACAATAATTATTTTCTAACTCTTTTCGTGACTTTATATGCCGCAGTGATGAAATAAGTGGATCGGAAGATGCTGCTAACATGTTGAAGAGATCCTGATTTTGTCTTACCCTTGATGATTTGAAAGTGTTCAGCAGTCCATATTTTTTATAAAATTTGTTTAGGGACTCCTGTGCTTCTTTAGAAAGCTCTCCAATTGCCAAAGGCTGATATTCAATTATATCTTTTCCATGTGACAATATTTTATGTACTGTCGGGTCAACTTTTTCTGTGGATATAAGTTTGCTAAAAGATATGCAGTTTTCGAGGCATATTCTCCATACTTTTCAGAATCAACTTTTTCCTTGCAGTTTAAAATATTTAAGATCGTTCCCAATCTCTTAATGATTTCATTGTCTATTCCAGTGATTCGAGTTACAGCCTCATCATTTTCAAAAAATCTTCTCGAAGTGTATCCATCGTTTGAGTTTCCGTATCCGTGCTTGGGGTAGTTTACTTTTATTTGATAATATAATATAAAACAAAATTAAGATAATTAACAAATTAAGAGTAGGACAATATAAAATATTTTAATCAAATAAAACGGGTGTAAAGTATAATTCAAAGGGGAGAAATAATTAGGGAAATTCATAAATTATATAACTACGGGATTATGATATTTTTTTTCAAATATATAGTCTAATCTACCTAATCTAGACTAATCACGGGATAATGATAGTTTTTTAAATATATAGTCTAGTCTACCTTGAATTAAAAACAAAAATCTACCTAATGTACAAACATTTTCATAATCTACCTTGAATGAAAAACAAAAATCTACCTAACCTTGACTAATAACGGGATTATGGTTGCTTTAAAATATATAGTATAATCTACCTAAACTCATAAACAAAAATCATATATATTAACAATAATAATAAGAATGGGGTTTCGCGTTTATATGTCATTAATTGCCCAAAAATGCATGCGACACCTTTTTGAACCATGCCTTTTTTAAAATTTTACCTCTAGCAAAAAATGGGGCAAGGACGGGCGGCTGGAAATTTTTGCAATAGGTAAAGGACTAATCAAAGAACTTATTTTGAAAATATGGCAAATATAGTTTTTAATAGTTTATTTTTATTTTCCACCAAAGTTGAGAAATATTGAAAAAATGGATAGTTTGTAAATATCAAAGTACCTGGACCAATACAAAGCAAACAGTCTAATTTTTTTTTTAATCTTCTCTTAATAAATATAAATATCAATAACATTAAAAATAATGACGATCCGTTATCTAGTTTTCGAGATTCTGCATCTGAAAGCGGACAAAATTACATAAAAATGTTCTGTTTTTTTGAACACTGAAAATCGGTCAACTTTGAAGGGCTATATCTTCTGAACCAAAAATCTGATTGTAATAAGAGTGGCATATTTGAAATCGTTGGACAATTTCCTATAAAATAGGTTTATTCAATATTGTTTAGGGGCACATGAAATTTTTGATTTTTACCACCTCACTTGTTCTACAGGCGCTACTTTGCGGCGTCAACTCAACTCGCAAAATAAAGTCGGCGGCGCTTCTGTGAACTGAAGTTAAAGTAAATAATGCCTTAAACCACAGTATAACGCATAAATAGGCAGCACGAGTATATATAAAAAAAGAATGGTCAAAAGTATTATACTACAAACACAGACAGAGAATAAAAAATTTAAACTACAGAAAAACTTTCCTTCAGCAGACTTCTTGTATTAACGAAACGAAAGAATCCCCATAAAAAACTTATTATTTTTTCTAGTTCATTATCTTGGCAAAATGTTTCTGTTACTAGTAGTTTTTATGATATCATTTTACAATATGAATCAATATGTACCACTTCTTTCAAGAAATAACAAAATATATAAAACACAGTTAAAAAATACCCCCCAAAAAAAAAAAAGAAATACAGGACTCGATTGTTATGACTGAACTTACCTAAGGCATGACACTGTAGAATTTGTGTACGTCCTGCACTAACTATTGAACCTGAAGAAGGTTGGGTTGTAGAACGAGGCGTCTGTAATTGTGGGCTATCTGTAAAGTAAATTTGAAAAAAAAAGGTAGAAAAAAAAATTGTTTAATATCAACAAATACTCAATTGAAATATTAACCAATTTTTTTCTGTATGGATTCATTTTATTTGATTAAAGGCATGTAATTTACTAAATATTTAATCAACATTAAATATATACGAACTGACACAAACAATGTTAGTTACACCACATATTGTAGAATAATATTATGAAAATGTATTAAATTGTTTTGCATGGTATATATAGAACAAATAACCTACAACAATATAAAGAATGCTTACGAAAAAAATTTTACATTTTGTATTCATCATAACCAGGGACAGAAACTTCATGCACTAAAAAAGTGTATTTTAGGCGCCCAAAAATTAAAAAATATGCACTTAAAGTTTTATTTTATTTTAATTTATTAAAAAAAATAAAAAAAAACTTTTATTGTTTTCTTAAAATACAGTATATAGCGATTAATAAATAAATTGGAATAAGTGTGCCCCGGTAGGCTAGTTGGTAGCGTGCTGGCTTATCAGTGCGGGGGTCGTGGATTCGATTCCCACCAGAGGCACTGGTCTGTTTTCGCTACAACGCGCTGAAGGCCATATTAGCTAGTGCTCGGTTAGGGTAATAGTATATAATTTGTAATTATATAATTATTAATTAATAAAAAAAAAAAATAAAAATTTTAATAAAATCTTTTATATATAAATAAGTTTGCTTATGTATATATATCGTAAAACTTAACCTATTTGTTTTTAAACAACGCTCAACGTCGACGGTTGTGATTGGTGCATGTTTAACCGATGTTAGTTCTTTTGTTATGTATTGATTTTCTGAGTTAATATCACAATGTGGTGAGGTAAACCAAACCGTATCCACGTCTCTGTTATAAAAACTTAAACTGGTATTTTGGTTGTTTCGTAGAAAATAAACAAAAAACGTGAAAAGAGAGCCAATTGAAATTAATTCTTTTTTATGCTTTGAAGAACTCTAAATTTAATTTTAGAGTTCATTTGTATTAAGTTTGATATAATTTTTATTAAAAATAAAAATTATTTTTTTTTCGACCTTAAATTGTGCAATGAAAAAGCGTGTATTGTATATCTACCAAACGCAGAGCTTACACATAACGAACAAGTTTTTAATTTATTTTTGATCAATGGTGATAATCTTTAACTTTGAGATCATATATTAGTTCTCATTTAGTGGGTTAACTAGGTTATATGAATGTTTGATGTTTGCATGGGACTGTCACTTCTTTCAAAACGTGTTCTGAAGATGGGAACCTAGAAAATTCCCGAAATAGATATATCAACACATTCCTGAAAGTGGTCAATGAATAAATTTGAAAACAAAAACTCTGTAGATTATTTGTTAGGGCAATATCCTAATAAAGAAATATAGAGTATGGCCTCGCACTTGAAAAATTCTCATTTTCATTGTTAATATGTTTTTTTTAATATTTTCAATGCATACGTTTTGTTGAATTAACACAAAATTTTAATTATTAAGGAAAGTTTGCATATACAATTTAAGAGAACACTTAGCAGGGCTTGACATGCTTGGATCCTCTTGAGTCTATAGACTGTTGGTTCAGTATAAAAATAAAATTGATTGTGATTTTTTACGAAAAATTTCGGAAAATTAAATAAAAATATGCATTTAAAGTAAAATAAGTGAAAATATGCAGAAAAAGTGTGCAATAAAAATATGCACCTAAGTCAAAGTATGCATTTGTAACAAAATATGCAAAAATATGCACATAGAAATCGATGCTATTTCAACGCAAATTCTATAATTCGCAAAGAAATTTCGTTTACCCCGTTCTTAGACTTAGGGGCAAAAACATGCATATGCATGAACTTCCGATCGCCGGTAATAACCTAATGAATTAAAAAGCTGCAACCAAAGTGTTTAAATCAAATTAAAAACAAAACTTTAGAGACTTAGCGAATTTTAGCTTTTTTCAAAAGGGGATATTATTGGTTTTGCACACCATATTTTTTCTATTCTATTTCAATATAAATCTGAAAACTTATATTTCTTGTGTCATATTTTGTTACTTCTAATACTTTTTCATGAATTTCATGTGTTTAAACTCAACATATCATTGTAATTAAATTAACAAAACAAAATTTAGATATGTCATAAAGAAAACAAAAATTATGGACACGTATTTTTTTTAGCGGCACAATCTCATATTTGGGGTTAAAAGTGTGGTTAAATTTTACGATTTTTAGGCTCATTTCGAATTGTTTCAGAGAAATTTTAAACAAATGAGGTACCACATGAAAGAACTTTTAAAGATGCATTAACTTGTATACGAAAAATGTCCGAAAACTAACAAGTATATTTGTTATTAAAAAAAATTGTTTAAAGTGATATTAAAATTCACTTTTTGTTAAAGAATTATATTGGGATTATGCTAAATAATATGTATATTAATGCCTCTCAAATTTCATCTAAGGGGTGTCTGAGCTTTTTCCGATATTCTTAATTGTTCGGCTTTTATGCGAATTTTTCAGAAGACCTTTTTAACCTATATTTGAAATATTGTAAAAAATGGCAGCCCTAACTCACTATATTAGCCAATATTGGTATCAAAATGTTTATGTTCTCTGGTGCATCAAAACTGCATTTAAAAAAATCTTAATTTCATTAGTTTCAAATACGGGCCCTTATTGTTTTTTATTACATATCCACATTTCATTTAAATCGGAGAGAACCCAGCATTACACACCACTTGTTAGTGGAAATTGGACTTTACGAATGTTTCATGCGTATCAAAATTGTATCATTAAAACTGGTCAACATTCATAATGAGCTAGTTATACGCCTGCTGATTGGTTTTTATGTTCAACCGTGCTTCGTTTTGTAACCTAAATAAATAAGAGTTATCTATGCTTTCATTAACCCATTCCTGCCTAATGGGTATTTAAATAGCCAAGAAAATGTTGACATTAAAAAAATTTTAGAGCGGACCAGGTGAGAGATATCACGGTAATTTTTTTTTATAACAAAGAAGAAAGATGGGCCTTAAATAAAAAAAATGTAACCGAATATTTTTTTGGGGCTTACCTTTTATTTTTACAGGTCAAAATAGCGGTTTTTTCACTGTCGGAAAATGGAGAGGAAAAGTGCCTCCAAACATAGAAAAATGGCAATTACAAAAAACGTGTACCCTTACCGGATAGCTATTGGTGTCCTCTATTTAATAGAGAAAGCCGAACAGAAATAAGTTTACACACCTAAGCGTGAGTTCAGTTCTAACTAAATTGGGTATTTAAATACCTAACAGTCCATGGTGTGTACTAAAAATAAAATTTTTTTGCAATAAGGAAATATTTATTTTATTTTGAATAAAACTCACATTTAAATCAAAAAGCTTGTGTTTTTATTTAGAAAACGTGATATTTGTTAAAAATAAATAAATTATTTAGCTTTAGCAATTTTCTTCTCATCTGGCTCAACACCATTGTGGTAATCCAGGAAGCAGGGAGCAGGATGCAAGTTCACCTGGCACTTCAAGCAACCATATTCAGTTTTGCCACCACATTGAGAGCAACGATGACAAGAATTGAGTTTTCCAATGAAGTGATCCATACGGTCGTAACGCATTACCTGTTGTGCCCCGGAAGCGGACATTCTACCCGTATGACGACAATTTGACTTTATCATAATCGATTCGCACACCTCTACTCGGAAGTCGTATTGAGACATGGGTGTTTTCTTTTCGTACTTGCGACAAAAACAATGAAGTTTCCATGCATTTACCATAGCCGCATCAAACGCATTTGTGATTAATGGCCAGTACCACTTTTTTCCCCGAATCCGAATTCGGTAATTGTTCATTGCATTGTCAAAAAAGTCCACGCCTCCCATGAAATTATTGTATTGGTTGACCAAATGCGGTTGTTCAATCGTCACCATTTTCAGTTGCTTTCGATCGTACCGTTTGGCACGGACCATTGGTGCATGGCACGAGAAATTGGACAGTAAGGTCACGACCTTAAAAGATAAGATGTTAAGTCAAAAATGTATTTGTGGCAAGGTGTGGTAACCAGTGATATACAATACGCCCAAAAACGTTTTCATTTCACTACTTGATGTAATAAATGATGGGCAATTGTTGGTCACAGCATATTGGTTGGTGGAAGTGACCAAGAGGTTGAAGACCTCCTCATCAATGAATTTTTCCCAAATCTGCACTGGATTCAAAGCTGCAATTTGTTCATACAACGCTTTGTATGAAGTTGCCGTATCATCAAATGGAATTTTATTGAATTGATAATTTTGCGACTGAGACCATCTTGGTTTCATTTCTTGATCAATTCTGGGTCGCTTCGGTGCATTTCTTGATTTCAGACTTGATTTACGACCACGGCCACTAGATGTTGAGGCCACCGGTGCATCATTTTCTTCTTCAGTTTCGGGTTCATTTACGTCATCCATATCATTATCACCACCCGATGGCATGTGCTCATTGCTGTCATCGTAAACACATTCAATTTCAAACTGTCCGGCAATCTCCCGAAGCAACCCCTGTTCATCGCGCAACAATTGAACATTGTCGTCCAAATCCTCATTATCACTAAGATTGTCGACAACATCGGGTGGCGTTATTATGACGTCAACGGTGTCTGCGTGTTCTACGAAATTCTCTCCTGCATCACTATCTTCATCAGACCAACTATCAAAAATAGCTTGCATTTCGATAGCAGTCACAACTTTCTGTCGACGAATCATTTTAAATCCAAATATTCCGTTTTAGATAACGACAATCTGAAAATGGATGAATATATAATTAAACGATGAAAATATTTGTCAAATATAATATAAAAAATTATTGTACTTACAACTGTTTATAGGCAGCAAGCTTAGAACTTTTTTTTATTTTATTACACCATTTTCTTATTACTGTGAACTTTTTTTTTACATGTGGGATGATAATGCATAAAAATGACACTAAGCGAATGAAAACAGTATACAAAATGTCATAACAATAGCATGTTGATTTTTTGGTAGAGATGGAAAAGTGAAAGTAAAACTATTACACCAATGCCTGTTGGGTATTTAAATACCCATGTCATATCTCAGGTGTGTGTACAGGTAAAAAATTTTTTTTGTTCCTATCAACTTCTGTGTTCTCCTGGACACATATATCCAAATTTGATTAAGATCGTACGAGCCGATCTATGAGCAGGCATTAATGGGTTAAAATATAAGTTTTGCGTATTTTTAATCGATGTAATAGCTTTTATTAAAGTTTCACTGCCAAGGTGGAAAATTGTTATTTTGAAACCTTGTTTCTTTTCGTCCCTAGTTTGCGGCTTAAAGGTCACTTTATATCCAACTTTTTAAGGGTTTGGAAATATTAATAAACTTTTCTAAAAGATTTATAAAAAAAGATTTAGTTCCTTCGATTGTACCGTTCTATTTTAATACAACTAAAAGCTGTATGACTGATTTTTGTTAAAAATGTGTTTGGGTTCAGTTTAGGCTTAAAAGAGAAAATTCGCTTAATTTCGACTAGAATTGCAAGTTTTTGTCTTTAAGCGAATTGAAAATTTAGATTTTTGTGCTTAATTTGATGTATAAATCTTGATTTTAACTTTTAATTTCACAAAGTTGTGATGAACACAATATGTAGAATTTTTTTCGTCAGCATTCTTTATGTGGTCAAATAACAATTTTGTCGTTTTATACAACATACTGTATAAACAATTTAACATGAAACTTAATCAAATATTTTACTAACTTATTTAATAAGGTTACAGCAGATTATTAATTACACTACTTTGAGCAAATTAGATTAGTTTACATAATATCTTTGTTTCCCAATATTGACCAACTCATAAAATCGATATGATATTTTGCAAATAGGAAATATGAATAACCCTGTGATAGAAAACGTTACAGTTTAATGTCAGGGGTCAGTTTGACAGTTGCAAACAGGATCGGCGCGAAATGACCCCATGACCGGTAAAAACAGAACCGGTCCGGAAGTAGCTACCCCGTGACATGTTACGTGATCGATGTAAACATACCGGATTCGAAAGACACCGTGACTAGTCAAAACAAGACCGGACTGAAAGTATTGTATTTTTAGGAATTGTATTTTTTGTGTCGGCACCTTTTCATCAAAGGGCAAGGAAATGGGGCTAAACGTGTTTTTTGGTTTTTCATATTGATAGAAACACGAAAAGTATTCGTAAGACTTATGTTATTGTGTATTTTAAAAATACATAAATTGGGTTTTTTAATTTTAACCCATAAAGGACACATGATAAATCCGATGTACACTTTTTTGCCAAAGTTTACATATATATTAAAAAGTGATTCAGTAAGAAATTGCTTATAATTGGTTTTATACCAACTCCTTCAGCATTTTCTTGTGGAGACTAATTTAAGAAAGGTTTATAATAAAATGTCCACATTAGGGAACATGTACCATAAAGTGGACCAAAACTAAAAAAAACCTCTAAAAGCATATAACAATTTTACAAAATGAAGTATGAATGTTAAAAATTTGTATTCAAATTAAAATTTATTATAATTTTGTTTATTAAAACGATTTATATATTGTTTAAAGCTGCTTAAGGAGCAACCATATGTAATGAAAACTTTTTTAATTGCGGTAAACAAACGATATTTTTTTGTTGTGAAAAATGTTGAAAAATTGTCAAAAACCAATTGAAAAAGACTACAACTTGGTAAAAATCAAAAAATAAGAAAATACATCAAACATTCACATTAGGAAACATTGTCAAAATTAAATTTTCCCATTTTTGTTGTATTTATTATATTTGTTTATGGAACCAATTAGTTTTATTAGAATTGTGAATAAATTTCTTACCGATTACAAAAATCCGACTTAGAGAATACTTGAAATTTGCTTGTTATTTACTTTTTATATTTACGAAAAATTATACTTTACATTAAGTTTTTTGGAACGACACCATAAAACCAAGAAAGTCGAAACTTTTTTAAAATAGTGATAATGGAAATTAAACTCGATAAGAATTGACAGTTTTGATATATTTATGCAACAACACAAAAAAAAAAAACAAAAGAGAACAGACCACAATAAAGATTATTCCCTTATTTTTTTAAATATTCGACAAGATTTGCATTATATAAAGTTACGAGAACAAAAGTTCAAATAAAAAAAAAATGTAGATATGTAAATGATTATTTTAACTACAAGTACACACAGAGAAAAATTTAGCTATTTGCCAACAGAAATTCGACTACTACGACTCAAATTCGGTTATTACAATTTCAGACGGTTGGCAGAGCTTTACATTAGATTTCTCAACAAAGTTCGGATACTTCAACTCAATTTTAGGTGCAACGCCCACAATATTCAGAAATCTAACGTAAATATCGTTGTATTAACTGAATTTATAAGTTGTTACCATTAATATACACTTTTCAATTCGGTTGGCACTTTATTTCTCTCTGCATATGGAGAGGAATTTTTTAAAAATAAATTTTGACAGAAATGTTTCTTTATTACGGAATTATGACGAATTTCATCGGTAAAAGGTTAAGAAATCGAAACAAGCTAAGTTCATATTGAAGTAAATGTATTTAAATTAAGGGCAATGTAGGATAAAGTAGGGGGGTCTATGAAATAACTCCCACGAAATAAGTCCCACTTTTAAAAACGAAATAAGTCCCACCAAAAATTGCTTAAAAAATGAAATAACTCCCACGGAATAAGTCCCACTTTTGAAAACGAAATAAGTCCCACCAAAATGAAATGATTTAAAAATTTACTTGAAATGAAATAACTCCCACTCAAAATGAAGTAACTCCCCTTGAATAATATATTTCTTAAATGAATTAAGTCCCACTTTCATAAACGAAATAAGTCCCACTTTTTCACTGTTTAATGCGATTTCAAATAAGAAGTATTTGGCTCTTCGAAAAAAACACACGTCGAATAATATGAATAATCAAAGCAGAGGAATAATAAAGAAAAATCGTATGCAAGCTTGCAGAAGGCTTCTTAATGGAATGGATATTACGAATTTTGATGGAGTTCCAGAATTTATTATTAATTCTTTTTTCGGTCAAGGAACGTATAGAGAACGCCTACTAGTAACAACGTTTGGATTCGTAAATGGATTAAGTACAGATCAATTGTTCTTATTATTAAGATGGAAACCGTTTCGGAAGGACCATCAGATTAAAATTATCGACCTTTATAAATGGCTTGAAGATCCAGTGCATGGTAGACGGTATTATAGTTTTAACGTGGCATTGGGATTAGCTGTATTTTGTAATGGTGATATTAGAAAACATGGAACACGAATTCCAATTTCCTACTAAAAATATAATAAAACACATACATACGTAATTACGTCAACAATTTTTTTTAATATTGTTTTTCCAGTAGTTAAGTTCGGTACCTATTTGTACACATTTCTTTAAAGTTTTTTTATTATAGTAAGTATAAAGTAATTAATAACAAAAAAAGGAGAGCCATGAGAGATAAGGACAAAAAATTATGGTTGTCCCTTTTACGAAATGTCCAATATATAACTTTTTGCATAAGAAAAAAATGAGAAATAAAGCCATAATGGCCTTATATTTCATGGCTCTATCGCACCCCTCCATAATCATTTATTTATCAGATAAATATTTGAAGGGTTTCATGAACTTCTGCACGACAGAATGGACATACTAGTTTACTGGTTTGATCAATTTTGTGAGTTTGCATTGTAAGCCAGCATTCACTGCAAATTTTCAAGTGCTTACAAGGAAAAAATAAGATATTTGGCTGCTTTATGAAACAAACCACGCACATATTATTATTAATTGTATTCTGGTTGGTTTCAATATGGTTTAACGACTCGTCTTCAATGTCCTCTTCCAAATATGATAATTCTTCAAAAAGATCTTCATCAGGCTCCATTTGTACAATTAAATTATTTTTTGATAACGCCAGTTGGTCAAGGAATTTAGAAGGAGTTATAGTACCTTGTAAGAGATCATTCTTGAATTTAGAAATCATATCTGCTTTCAAAACACAGGACTTTTTAATACGCTTTTTTCCCACACTACCATTGGTATTCATCAATAGTTCAAATTTTCTTACTTTTTCAAATTCTTGCATCTGTAAAAATGCTACAAATTTGAAAAAAGTAGCCTTCTTTGGAATGCTTTTTCCTATGACGCTATTGTAAGCTTCTATTGCAGACGTAGTGCGGATTTCAGAATCGAAAACTGAAAAGTTATGTGGACCGATCTGTAATAATGAAATCATAACACCTTTTTGTAAATATTATGTAAAAGGGAATATTGTACCTTTTGCATCCATTGATTCTCAAAATATTTTATAAATGATTCGAATCTATCTAAAGCGTTCAATTTTCCTAAATCTTCGGTTAGTAGTTGGAAGCTATCCGAAATGTGCAGAGCAACAAATAACGGGAAAAATTATTAAGCATTCACTTAAAATGCAAAATTATGAAAATGAAATAAGTCCCACTTAAAACGAAATAAATCCCACCAAAACATAAATTTAGGGGTATGAAATAACTCCCACTTTACAAAACGAATTTATTCCCACTCAAAACGAAATAAGTCCCACTTAAAATAAAAACGCGTAACGAAATAAGTCCCACCAATTGACGAAATAAGTCCCACTTTTAAAAACGAAATAACTCCCACTTTCAAAATAGCAATTTTTGGTGGGACTTATTTCGTTTTTAAAAGTGGGACATATTTCGTGGGAGTTATTTCATAGACCCAAAGTAGGAAATTCAAGTGGCACAAAAATATAATAAGGATACTTCTTCTCTACGGACCGGATCATGTTTTCAAAATTTTTTTATAAAATTTGATAAATATTAAATTTTGTTATTTATATTTTTTTTATAAATTTACGAAGATTTATAAATATTTTTAAATTAAGGGCAATGTGGGGTAAAGTGGCGAACTCAACTGGTATAAAAATATAGTAAGGATATTTTCTTTTTTGCTCAATTCGTTTTACAGATAAATTAGTGATATGGGCTATTTCAAATTTTTTGAGCACCTGCTGAAACCGACATACTATGGCTCTTATTTCGTTAAGTTTTATAAATTGAAAAATAACTTTGTATAGGGTTTGGATGACTATACTTGAAGGTTATGACGTGCAAAGTTTTACGTTGAAAAGTCTTCACCTTAAGAATTGGAGGTCATCTAAAATTCGAAAAATTAACAAAACGACTTGAAACTTGCAAGAGTTTTTTCATTCATTTAGTTTTCTTTGTAATAGTTTTTTGCTTTCAGAGCCAAACTAATACAAAATATAGTCATTAGACTGCTGCTGGGTGAAAAGTTGCATGTTGGTTTACAAGTGAAACCAAAATTTTCCGAATTTTGAACTTATTGAAGATTTTAAATAGGGTTTTTGCGCCGTTTAATAAAAACGAGTTTTAAGCACAGAATTAAAAAAACGGCGTAATTTTATAAAGTTTGAGGTATATCAAGTTGGTGTCAGCGCACCAATAACGTATCACGGACATCACAAACTCAAAAGAAATTAGCGTAAATTTTTTGAAAATGTATCTTTTTTGCGTCTGACAATCTGAATTATCTATTAAGTTGATTAGTGTATTGCGTGATATGAGTAACTTTGTAAAGTGCACCTCCGAGGCGAAAACGCACTTTAAAAATTTTAAACGCAATAATTTTATGAACTTTTGAAAATTTTTGCAAAAAAACTATTTTTTTTTAAGCTTTTTTTATATCAAAACATGGTATGGGAACGACGGACTAAACTGATATAGTCCAAAAAAAAATAATTTTTTTCAATCCTGGCGCATGCAGCGGCAGTTTCTCCAAACACATTTCGCTTTGGGACAACTAAAGCGCTGTATCAATTCCGCTCAAACGTACATCGAATGGAAGACTTTACTGAGATTGATACTAAAATCGAAAACGCACCGAAAAATTTTAAGGATTTAAAATTTTATGGAGGAAACAAATTGTTTCTAACCTCAAAAAGCATCCTTGTATGAAATATTTGATTTTGAAAATTTAAAAGAATTATTTTTGAATTCGGAATCCCAACAAGTATTTTATAATCGTTCCAATATTAATATTTGCAAAAAAAAAACGTAATTTTAGCCGTAATTTTGTAAAATGTTTAACAATTTCAAATAAATTTTTATATTTTTTTTCAGTGTATTTTAAAAAGTATTGAAGCTTTTACATATATTTTAGGGTGCTAAGAAAGACCTTAAGGGGTATTATCCACACGCGTTATCCTTCTTAAATTTTAACAAAAACTGTAATTTTAATATTCTTTTTTTAATTTTTAACTTTAAACCGCCGTAAAATTTGCGCCGTTTAATAAAAATCATTAACTCGAACGGATTTCACATGCTCAAATATCGGTTTATACACACGCAAATCGACATTGATGGCAGACAACTTAAAAAAAATGTCTAGGTGCCGTAAATTTTTGAAGTTGCCCATATATATTTAAGCGTTAATAGCATACACTTTGATTTGCCAAATCACCGAATTCTTTCTTTTAATTAAGCATTTTTTTATATGTTACAACTTCAATAGGTTTTCAATATTCAATAGGATTTCAAAAGATTTTACAATAGGATATTGAAAGTAGGACAGCATTTCATTGGCATTAAAAACAAATTTAACAATAACGATTATTTACATATTAATCCATATATTGTAAAATTATGTGTGTGGTTTCAAGTGTCAAAATATTGTTGTATAAATACAAATATAATTCGTTTTGGTTTTGTTTGGTAAAAATAAAACAAATGTCTACCACATTTTAATAAAAATAATATAATAAAATAAATTGCACAAATAAAGTCTAAAAACAAGAGCAAATATTTTACAACATATTCAAATTATTAATACCTACCCGGTTAAAAATGTTCATATATGGATCCATAAAGGTTCAATGTATATTTGTACATGCTCATAAACATTAATGCATGTCTCTAAATCAAGGTCCCAAAATAACTATTATGAAAATTTTCAGAATCAAAAAAATTGCCAGCTTTTATAGGAATATATATATGTATATAACTAAAAAGTGTTTTATAATTATTATGAACTAATTAAAAAAAATAATTGACACTTAACTATTACCATGAAACTAATTTTCTTTTTATTGAGTTGAAATAATTATTATTAAGTAAAAAGAAAATTTTTTGGCATAACTATTATTTTTTTTTAATTTATTTTTAAAAATTTGATTTAAAAGTTAAATCATATCTTTAAATCATATCTTACAGCCGCAGGTTGTTGAAGAATTTATCATGTAGAGACAATCTGACAATTATAAGACACAAATAATAATACAATTTAAATGGAACATCACTGATGAGCCTGTCCATAAAAAGGCAGAAACTAGTCTAGTCTAATTTAAAAATTTTATTTATTTATTTATTTATTTTATTTTTTATTTAATTTATTTATTTATTAGAAATTTGTGACAACCCAGTACAACAAGAATACATCTTATATTACAGCACTGAGATAATTAATGTTATTATAAAAGTTTGTTAAAAAAATTTATAGTGTTTATAATTTTTAGAGAAAAACATTTATTCTTCTTCTTAACATCAAAATTTCTATTAATTATTTTTGTTTTAGTATTTCTTTAAATTTTTTCTGTAAATAAAAAATGTTGAAAAAATCAGTTTAGAACATTTTTGTTTAATATATTTTTTTTTTAGTTCTGCGTAAAAACTAAAAAAATAAGAATTCATTATAAAAAAAATGCGTCTCCTACTGGGTTTAAACTCAGGGTGATTTGATATTAGTCCATCTACACTTCTATTATACTATAGAATTATTTATTTATTGTATTTCTAACTAGTTTATACATCAAATGCTTACATAAAAATGTTGATAGTAAAATTAAATAATAAAAAAATAGAATAGTATGCACACTAGTGTGGGGCGATTTGAACATCTTAATGGGCGCTTCGCGTTTCTGATTCTTGGGATTGTACTGAGCAAAAAAGTCCACTAGACCATACGTCTACGGTGAAAATCGAGTTTCCAGATTTCGACTTTTTAGCCGTATTTTGTGAAAGTAACAATGTGTGGGATGGACATATCTCAGGAAGTAGGAGGAGCTTATCCCAGATTATGGTATCAATCTCTTCTTTGGAAGATTCTCTAGCAGACTAATGCATCAATCATATTTAATTTCAAAATAGGGCTTTTTTGCCGTAAAGTCAAAATCTGGAAGCTCGATTTTCACCGTAGACGTATGGTCAAGTGGATTTTTTTGCTCAGTACAATCCCAAGAATCAGAAACGCGAAGCGCCCATTAAGATTTTTTCCTTCCATACTAATCGCCCCACCCTAATGCACACATATTATAGACATGCACGTGGCTAAATTTCGAAGTTATTTATACGACAATCAATAACTTTGAACATATTTAATTCTTTTTGGGATATACATAAATTTTTAAAATTTTTAATTTTTGTTCTGTATGGAGCTGTGAAGAGAACCAATAACTCAGTCAATAACTAATTCAGTTGATTAATGATCTAGTGCAGTCACATTGTTATAAAAAAAAATTTTCTGTCAATTAAAAACGAAAAAATGGGTCGTAAAAGAGACATAGTAATAAGAGAATTTTTTGTTAAGTTCACTTTTCCATTTCTTAAGCAACTATCATCAATTGTCCATGCTGTTCCAGTGACTCAAGTAACAGTTGAAATGTTTGTCAAATTAAATCAAAATTCCTTTCAGTAAATATTATTTTAAATAATAACTCTATTTCTAAAAATAACTTCTTAAATTTTATTTTTCTTATTTAATTTTTTTTTAATACAATTTTTTTTTATTGAATGTACATTTTTTAGTATTTTCAATACTTATATTTTTTTCTGTAAACTTTTTTATTGTTTTTTTTTTTGTAATTCTACAAACTTTTTTATTGAATGGATTTTTCTATTATTTCAATACTAATTTTTTATAAAATATGACTTCGTGAATAACAATTTTTTTGTATATAATTTCGTGTTCTTTTATGACAAAGATGTGTAATACAGTTAAGTGTTAAAAAAAACACACCAAAATGTAAATGCAATTTTTATTACATTTTTGTAAATTAATTATTTAAACATAATTTTTATAAACAACTTCTAATTTTTTTTTTCCTATGCGTAACTATTAAAAAAATATTTTAAAATATTACTTAAAAAATAATAGTTGCCAGTAGGAAATATTTTATTTCTTATCCATAACTATTATCATTTTATAAAAATGATATTAATTGGGATCAAGTAATTATGAGTATGAAAGAAAATAAAAATTGAGGTGTAATAGTTACCACCTAAGTAATTTACCATAAAAGTTATAATAATTAAGACCTTGCTTTAATAAATTTCCATACATACTTAAATATATCTCCATACATGTGCATTAACGAAATTTATCATGATATCTCTCTATATCTGATATATTATTGTACCGATCAAAGTTCCTTCTATGAAGCCACAAAGCCAATTGAGCTAATCTCCAAAATGAACTTGCTTTTATACAACATAATTTTTTTACGAGCTTTTAATAGTAACCAAAGTAACATGAAAAATTCAATTTTATATAAAACACAATAAAGAAATTTAAAAGACTGAATTTTAACATGAAACTACAGGGGATTAAAAGAATAAATTAAACAAATATTTATGTGCATTTAAAGATGTTAAAAGTTATTAACATAATTAAAGAATGAATAATACAGGACAACAAACGTAGCCGCTTCAACATTTATTGAAAAACAAATTTAATTTTAAAGAAATGTTAAATCTACCACGCCTTTCACAATTAAAAATTAAATAAAATTGCATATTAATTATAGTATTAATTGCAATTGTCTGAAAAAGACGTTAAAATTCAAACTCAAACAAAAAACCAAACTTTGCTCTCTGGCAATTTCCTAACTACGTAAGAGCCATTTATCAAATATACAAAGAATATATCATAGATGTGGCATCACTTACAACATATGGGAAAACAGTGGACATTAGAGTGAGCTAAGTTTCTAAAAATAGAACTGTTGTGTTGTGTTGGAGTTGTACTTCTGATATTATGTATGCAAGAACAAAAACACCGTGTAATGAATAAAACTAGTTTTAATCACAACAAAACTCGACCTGACAATAGATCAGTGGGCTAAAGCGCTCTGTCTAACGTGTAGTGCGAGTGCATGTGGCATTAAAAATCAGTTTATCTATACCACGGTCAGTGATTGCACAGAAAATTTCATATAGACGCATTTGAACAAATAAAAACATAACAAATATTACATTATTCTAAAAAACAGTGTCACTGACGAAGGTTCAATACCAGAAAATGCGCAGTCTGATTCAGAAAATTGAAAATTTACAATGTAGTTATGATTTTTAGAAAATACACTCATTCTTCTCTACCACACCTTTCACAATTAAAAATTAAATAAAATTGCAAATTAATTATAGTATTAATTGCAATTGTCTGAAAAAGACGTTACAATTCAAACTCAAACACATAATTATTTTTATTTTTTTTTATTAATTAATAATCATATAATTACAAATTTTATATTGTTACCCTAACCGAGCACTAGCTACTATGACTTTTGGCACGTTGTTTCGATTCCCACCAGAGGCACTGGTCTACAGTGCCTCTGGTGGGAATCGAACCCACGACCACCGCACTCATAAGCCAGCACGCTACCAACTAGCCTACCTGGGCGTACAAATGATAATTAATTTATATGTAAGGTTAATATTTTTGTCCAGATCATAAATTGATCATCACAGCCATTTTTACAAGTTTGCTCACTTTGTAAAGTCTAACCGTTGACATATTTGTTCGTATAAGTTTTCCAGTATTTTTTCAAAACTTCGGGTTCTGATGAGATCTTTAGCCGGATCGAAATACTAGTATCAACCTAGCTGATATGTTTGATTTGCTTTATTTTTGTAAAATAAGGAGGTTGAAACTTGCTATAAATTGAAAATAACATAACAATAATTTCGATTTATATAAAAACAAAAAACTAATATAACTGCAAAAATTATTACTTGAGCCAGAGTAAACACTGAATATTTTTATATAAGTAAAACATTTTTGGTCTTCAAAGTTTAGTAACGTCATGATTAGGGTTTGGGATTTCCCGGACTTTTTTATTTCCCGGGAAACGGGAATGAAAAAAAGTGTTTCCCGGGAAATTTGTTTATGATTTTTTTTTTTTTTAACTACTTACAAGGTACATTTTTGGCAAAAATTTATGGTTTATTAAACAAAAACAAATTAAAAATACACAAATTCAGTCTGTTGAGCATTAAAACTAAAAAAAAAATAATAAAAAATTAAATTTCATAAATTTGAGATCACTTAGTATTAAAGATATATACAGTGATGTAAAAACATTAGATTTTCGAAAAACCAGCTTTTAAAATTATCAATGCATTTAACAAATCATTTGACATTCTGTTTTGAATCTTTGTTACAAGATTTCCAGCAACTGAGAAAACACGTTCGCTTTCCACTGATGTTAGCTTTATTGTTATTAGAGCATTATACAGTTTATCTAAATTTTTGGTACGGTGGTTAGAAGTTTCAAAAGAAAATATTTTTTGAAAATATTTTTATTTTTTCCTGCTGATATTTTGGGTATAGCTTTCGTATTGTTAATTGCATTATTTAATTTATTTTTAGAAGTTTTATCAGCTTGTACTTCGGAAACGTCGTCATCAATACTAGATGATACTTCATTATCACATTGCCCAAGCAGGCGTTTATAATATTTTTAAACTATTTTTATTTGAACAGTTTTTAATATATTCACAGTCTTTTAAATTATAAATTAATGATACCATATCATTGTCACGACGATCATTAATTTTGGTTATAATTGTGTCAACGATCTTTCGGGAAAGTGAAGAATTGGTAGATAAAAGCTGCACGTATAGCGTATTCATTATGACATCTGCAATTAAAAGATTAGAGTCACGTCGACTTAGGGCCTCTACAGCATCCTTAATTGGATTTGGTTGGTTGGTTGGTTTAAGTGGCAGCTCACGCTACTCGTGAGCATCAAGTAGAGTCAAAAAGCGACTCCGTTTTGAAGAGACCACACTACCCGCAAGGAACTCGTATCCGGAGTACTAGACCCACCACGTTCGGTTAAGATAACGTATGAGATCACCGAATCCCACACGTGATATTACCGAGAGGTCGTCCAGTATATGGTCACCCAAGATCCGGAGTCGAATATTCTGCAGCGCCGGACAATCGCAGAGAAGTTGCTCCACAGTCTCCTCCTCGCCCGGTATGCCGCAGCTGCGACAATGCGAACCGCGGAACCGTGGATTTAAAACTTCAACCAAAACTTCTAAAAGAGGAATGTGTTCCTCAATCCATAAGTCTGTGGAACTAAAATCTATTAACGTTTTTTTTGATGGAATTTTTAGTTTCCAAAAAAGATTCTATCATTCCAACCATGCTATTCCATCTAGTTCTGACGTCGAGAATTAATTGAACTTCCTTATGAAATGGTGGCCACAATATAAATTAAAATCTGCCGTTTTTATGAAACAATTTTGTTTTATTTTAAGAGTTTTTAACAAAAAAGTTTTAGTTTTGGTATTCAAAATATTTTTTATGACTAAAAATAAAAAAATATGTTGTATAAACACACAACTTTAAAAAAAAAATTATTTTTTTTAAAATTCCCGCCAAACTTTTCCCTGGAAATCCCGGGAATTCCCCCCCGGAAATTCCCGAACCCCAAACCCTAGTCATGATGCTTGTTAGAAAAAGACCCTAACCACGTGCTTGATTGCTAAGAAGACAAGAATGGTGCAAAATTAATGATTAATAGGTTTTTTGTTAAAGTTCTGCCTATTATGGAGGCTCTAGCTTTTCTAAAACTTCGGGCTCTGATGAGACCTTTAGCCGGATCGAAATACTAGTATCAACCTAGCTAATATGTTTGATTTGTTTTATTTTTGTAAATATACGGAGGTTGAAAGCTCGTTATAAATTGAAGATAATATTTTTAATTTATATATATAAATCTAGCGGTTAATTGTAAAATGACTGATAACTGGGGTAAAATAAAAATGCATTTTATTTCTTGTTAATATAAAACTGAAATAGACTAAATATTTATACGAATCATAAAATTTTGAACAAAATGGTATCGATTTCTAGTTGCATATTTTGGTAAAAGTACGTATTTTTTCATATATATATTTTTGATGCATACCCTATGGGGAATGGGACCGGTTCTGCGTGTGCCATTCGTGCCAGAGACCGGTCCTCTGCTATAAACCCTACCCTATGTAAACAACTGGCAACTTTAACACTGGTTTGTCATAGGAGGGGGTCATTTGTAATGCTTTAAACCACATAGTGGCATGCCACAGGACTAACCAAAGATGGGCATACTGCAAGACTGACGCAAAAGGCCATGTCGTATAAAATAAACGAAAACTAAACAGCTTCCAATGGGTAAAATGCTGGCCAACTGGCTTTTTCTTGTTAATAAGCATTCTGGTTAAGTGGTATGTCCTCCCTTCACCAGTCACATGGTTGGTATTTTTAGGACAATTAACCGACTTCAGTATTAAACTATACCAGTCGTGTGATAAGTCCTGCTTTAACCAGTCACTTTTAGGACAATTGACTCCTCATTGGGTATTTTGTGGTTTTTAGTGCATATTTTGTATTTTTTAGTGGATATTTTCCATTCATTTTAAGTATTTCTTTTAATTTGTTAAAAAAAATAAAATTTTATTTTGATTTCAGCAAAATTATTTTTATATATTAAAGTCTTGCCGTACAAAAGAAATCGTAAGACTTTGTTCCTATTGAAAATATTTGTGCCAAACTCATTTTTTTTCTGTTTTTTATGTTTTTAAGCTTTGATTATTGCAAAAAGTGTTCCTTTAGACGCATATTCTTAATGTTTTCAGTGCATATTTTTCATGTTAAGCTTCATCTTATAATTGCCTATTTTCTTTTTGTAGTTGCATGAAAAACATTGCCCTACTTAATAACTATTATGAAATAAAAATAAAAAAGCAACAGCATAACTACATTCAAATAATAACATTAGTGAAACAATATAACATGTTTTATTAAAAGAATATATTGTACATTAAATAATTTTATATAAATGTGGTAGAAAAACATGACATTTAATAAAAAATATGAACAACGAGAGTTGTGAGCCATTTAATAATAAAAAAAATACTTAAATATTTATTAAACACATTGCTAAAAAAACAAACCAAAACTACAATTAAAATGGTTGAAAAACAAATAATTTACCACAAAAAAAAAAATATTTTCCAGAACTTGGAACCACAATTCTTTATAATTAAAAATTACACTGAATTGTAATAAAACAAATTTCGTATGAAATAATGATTTATTTTGTTATATTTTCTTTAAGACTAATTTTGTCTACAGGGAAATTATTTCTTTGGGGCGTATAATTAATATTTTTTATATAATGTAATTCAATATTTCTTATACTTCATCTATAATTTTAAAAACATTTGTATAGTGTAAACACATTAAAAGCATACATACATACAACATTTAAAAAAAGTAAATAGTTTTTATATTTCGTAGTCCATTAAATAAAAAAAAGATATTAAGAATATCACTTTTAAATTTGATTAAATTCGCATTTGGTTTGTAAAAACATCTCTTTATATAAAAAAGTGTAGCTTTGTTCAGCATTAAAAAAAATTAATGTACTCAAGCTTTTAATAATCCATTATTTTAATATTTTATACAGTGCGCCCCGGGTAGGCTAGTTGGTAGAGTGCTGGCTTATCAGTGCGGGGGTCGTGGGTTCGATTCCCATCAGAGCACTGGTCTGTTTTCTCTACAACGCGCCGAAGGCCATATGCTAGTGCTCGGTTAGGGTAATAGTATATAATTTGTAATTATATGATTTTTAATAAATAAAATAAAACAAAAAAAAAAAATATTTTATACAAAAAACAATCAAATAAATTGTATTTACCTCAAAAATGGCATAAATAAATTTTCAATAAATTTATTTTTAAAATAAGTTTGAAAAAATTTCAAAATCAAATATTTTATCAGTTTTAAAAATTTAAAAAAATTATTAAGCAAATTATTTAGAGAACAAATGTTTTCAGTGATATTAAACTGGCATTTGTTAAGGAATTATAGCCGGATTAAGCTAAAAAAAAATATGTACTTAATCGAGGGGGTGTCTGAGTTTTTTCTTTTTTTGACATTCGTAATTGTTAGGCTTGTAGGCGAATTTTTCCGAAGTGCTTTTTAATCTATAATTAAATTATTTTAAATAAATGGCAACACTAACTAGGCAATATTGATATCAAAACTTTTTTATTATGGGATACATCAAAACTAGTATTTAAAAACTTAATTTCATTAGTTTCAGACATGTTTCCATACAAAAATGTTTAACTTTGGCTAAACCTTTTAACGTGATTTTCCTTACCACATATAGAAATTAAATATAGATCGGAGAGAACCCAACGGAATGCAATTGTAAGGAGTTAAACTTATTACCATTTACAGTAGTATCCAGCAATAACAAATGCAGAGCTTTTTAAGTATTTAAGCGGTTAATAAATTTTCCGAAATCTCGGATAAATGCGAAGTAACGCATTTGAAACATCGCATAAATGAATCAAAAACGTATTTAATTCATAGCTGTTAAGTAATGATTACTAATCGTAATAATTAGTAATTAGATTATTTTTTTTTTGAAAGTTGAAGTAATGATTATATTACGATTATTTTCAGATTCGCACGATTACTAATTGATTACGATTACAGATAATCCAAAAATAATCAAGATTAATAAAAATTACGAGAAAATAATCAAAAATAATAAAAAGTAATCAAAAAATAGTTCGACTACTTTCAAAGATTACTTTTGATTGTTTTTAATTATTTTTTTTTCACATTCTTTTGTTTTTTACTTTAATTGTGCTCTATTTGTATAAAGTATATATTTCTTTTACGTATATTTTTTGGTGAGTATTAAACATAATTGTTGTAAACTCTTAATAATAAAATTTATTTTTAGGTCAAAATGTCTGAATATGTTTCCGAAGCCGATTTTTCAGCAGACGACAGTACTGAAAATCCGGATGTTAATCCTACTAAACGAAAAAGCTCATTAAGTGAAGAATCAGGACCGGCCCTTAAAAAAGTCTGTGTGAATTCACGAAAAATAATTTTCAAAGAAGAATTTTACACAGAAGTAGCAGAAAAAGTTAGTTTTAAAGTTATTAAGAAGAAGCGGTGAAGTGACTCCAAATTCAAACATTTGCAAATCAAGCAACAACGGTTTAAATTTTGTAAAAGCGTTCAGAGGTTACCGTGTGGAAAATGACTTTTTCGAAGATGAAATTAATGACGAAATGCCTGTCTTTGATAATGAAAGGTTGTTGTATACACATCAGAGATGTTGCAGCCACACTCTGAATTTGCTTGATTCAACCGATTTCGAAAACATAAAAAAACATAATTTTTATTTTTAATAAAAATTATATCTAACTTGTATAAAAGTCACAGGGGGAGTAGTCTTGTTTACTACTCCCCCTGTACATTTTGTTTTTAAACAAAACAAATGTACAAGTAAAAAGGAAGAAAAAAACAAAAAACAGCTATTGAATATCTACCAAAGGTAGACCTTACACAAAACAAACAAGTTTTCCATTTATTTTTTGATCAATGGTGATAATCTTTAACTTCGAGCTCACATACTAATATATGAGCACAAAGGTAAAGATTATCAGTGAGAAAACTAGTTTATATGAATGCTTGAAGTTTTGCATTTGATTGTCACCTCTTTCAAAACGCGTTTTGATGATGGGAACCTAGAAAATTCCCGAAATAGATATATCAGCACATTGCTGAAAGTGGTCAATTAATAAATTTGAAAACAAAAACTCTATTCATTATTTGTTATTACAATATCCTAATAAAGAAATATAGAGTATGGCCTCGAACATAAATAATTTTCATTTTCAATTTATATTAATATTATTACAGGATTTGAATTGAATGTACATATTTGTTTTTCTTTACTATTTTTTCGCGTATTTTCCCATTTTTTGTTGATTTAGGAAGTACTAAAATTGTTATTGATTGTTTTGTTATCGAAGTGAATATACCTATATTTGTATACAAAAACTATATAATTTTGTTTTATTTATTCAGAATTTTTTTACGTTGTAAATGCAAATTTTTCAAAATAAAATGTATGTATAAAATCATTTAAATTTAAAATTTTTAAAAAATAATCTAAAATAATCAAAAATAATCCTTGAAAGTAGTCAATTATTTTTTTGATTACTTTTGATTATTTTTGATTATTTTCCCGTAATCCTAATTAATCTTGATTATTTTTGGATTATTTGTAATCATAATTAATTAACAATCTGGAATTGTTCAAAAGAGAATTATGTAATCAATACGATTCTTTTTAAAATGTAATCTAATTGATTACTAATCGTAATCCAAATTTAACAGCTCTGATTTAATTAAATTACTTTTCTTTAACTCAAAGTTTTTTGAATATTTCTCTTGGATTAATTTAAAGGAAATTTTTGGTTAATTTTTTGAGTTTTAGTTAAAAATAAGTTAAGCTTTTCATATAAATTAGTGTTCAACAAAAAAATTTGAAAAAATAAAATTTTGTATATTGTTGGTTGCCTTTTAGGCACAAAACTCATATTTTCAAAAACGCTTTTAAGCGATATTTTTCCTTCAAAAATTATAGTTTGGGTAAATCTTCTACCCCTTCTACATTGGTCGCGAAATGAAACATATAAGGACCTGTCAGTAGATAAGGTCTGCTTTAAATTAGAGAATGAAGAAATTTTTTTTAAATTAATAAACAAACACTGCGCGGTTTTTTGTTTAACAAAAAATAACTGATATTGAACTTGAATAATCTTACTCACATCATAGTTTAAGAAAAAAAGACCGAAAAATAAAATTTTGATTGTATTTTTTAAAATTTAAAAAAAAATTATTTGTTTTAAAAGATTTTTTTGCAACAAAAAATTCAGATTTGCTTTTCTGTTCAAATGTAATAAATAAAAAAGGCTTTAATAAAGTAAAATTTAAAAAGGACGACTTACATTTTACTTAATTCAACAAACATTGTCATTTGTGGGTTTACTTAATGCTCTCTCTTTCCATATGTGATTTGAGAACTGGCGTTGCACAGTGGCGCCATTTGAGTTTTTTCGTTGCAAAAATCATAACTTTCGAACCAAATGAGATAATCAACAAATTTAAAAAGCCTATGATAGATAATCGATCAACCTATGAAATGAGTGTTTGGTGCCTACTTATAGGTTAGCAAAGTTGATATTTGTAAAAAAATCATTTTCAAGGGTAGTAAAAAAAAATATTTTTTATTTATTTTTTAAATTTTTTTTTGTCTTTTTTAAAGGCTTTTACGATTTAAAACTATTCCAGAAAAATTAAATTTTTTTTTTTATTTATTTTTCAATTTTTTTTTCAATATTGCTCACAGTCCGTAAAGGAAAGTATATCTAAAAAACTTATCATTTCTGAACTATAATTATTTTCTAACTCTTTTCGTGACTTTAGATGCCGCAGTGATGAAATAAATGGGTCGGAAGATGCTGCTAACATGTTGAAGAGATCCTCATTTTGTCTTACCCTTGATGATTTGAAAGTGTTCAGCAGTCTATATTTTTTATAAAATTTGTTTAGGGACTTTTGTGCTTCTTCAGAAATATCTTTTCAATTATAACTTTTCCATGTGACAATATTTTGTGAACTGTCGGGGTCAACTTTTTCTGTGCATATAAGTTTGCTAAAAGAGATGCAGTTTTCGAGGCATATTCTCCATACTTTTCAGAATCAACTTTTTCCTTGCAGTTTAAAATATTCAAGATCGTTCCCAATCTCTTAATGATTTCATTGTCTATTCCAGTGATTCGAGTTACAGCCTCATCATTTTCAAAAAATCTTCTCGATGTGTTTCCATCGTTTGAGTTTCCGAATCCGTGCTTGTTCTAGTCTACTTTTAGTCCAACTTGTTTGAAAAACTCATTATTATAAAAACTCATTATTATAAAAGAAATATTTGATAATATAATATAAAACAAAATTAAGATAATTAACAAATTAAAAGTAGGACAATATAAAATATTTTAATCAAATAAAACGGGTATAAAGTATAATTCAAAGAGGAGAAATTATTAGGGACATTCATAAAATATATAACTACGGGATTATGATATTTTTTTTTCAAATATATAGTCTAATCTACCTAATCTAGACTAATCACGGGATAATGATAGTTTTTAAATATATAGTCTAATCTACCTTGAACTAAAAACAAAAATCTTCCTAATGTACAAACATTTTCATAATCTACCTTGAATGAAAAACAAAAATCTACCTAACCTTGACTAATAACGGGATTATGGTTGTTTTAAAATATATAGTATAATCTACCTAAAATCATAAACAAAAATCATATATATTAACAATAATAATAAGAATGGGTTTTCGCGTTTATATGTCATTAATTGCCCAAAAATGCATGCGACACCTTTTTTGAACCATGTCTTTTTTCAAAATTTTACCTCTAGCAAAAAATGGGGCAATTACGGGCAGCTGGGAAATTTTTGCAATAGGTAAAGGACTAATCAAAGAATTTATTTTGAAAATATGGCAAATATAGTTTTTAATAGTTTTTTTTTTATTTTCCACCAAAGTTGAGAAATATTGAAAAAAATGGATAGTTTGTAAATATCAAAGTACCTCTACCAATACAAAGCAAACAGTCTAATTTTTTTTTAATCTTCTCTTAATAAATATATCTATCAATAATATTAAAAAGAATGACGATCCGTTATCTAGTTTTCGAGATTCGGCATCTGAAAGCGGACAAAATTACATAAAAAGGTTCTGTTTTTTTTAACTCTGAAAATCGGTCAACTTTGAAGGGCTATATCTTCTGAACCAAAAATCTGATTGTAATAAGAGTGGCATATTTGTAATCGTTGGACAATTTCCTATAAAATAGGTTTATTCAATATTTTTTAGGGGCACATAAAATTTTTGATTTTTACCACCTCACTTGTTCTACAGGCGCTACTGTGCGTTGGACAAAATTTTCAGCTCCTATTAACATCTACAAAAATAAAACACGAACCACATAGCTTGCAATATCTTTCAAAACTATTTACAAAATAAATATTAGCAAGTTTTCTGCAATGATCCTGCCAGCAAAAATGTTGCTGACTTTACTGACTTTTTTTTTAATGTATGTCTACCAAATATCGATGATTTTGGAATTTCCCATTTTCCCTCCCCCTGCAACCGCGCCTGCTTAGATAGATGGAAGTATATATGACCTTATATTTAGCTATATCAAGCATATATATAACATGAGATATAACGATATAAAAAAAAAAAATATATATTTATCGCTACATATGGATACACATTTAATTATATAAAGTTATATCTAGCTATATATGACTCTATATAAACTTTTTTCGTCTGAAATATAATATTTTTAGTAAAAACGATAATGAAGAAATTTACAGTTAAACCGCTAAATGTTATCGTAGTAATTTAGAATGATTTCAAGTTTTGTTGATGTAAAACAAAATATACCTACCGAAATTTTATGTGTACATACACACATTTAAAAATATTTTTTTTTCAATTTTTTTTTCTAAAAATTTTGTATTTTTACTGCTACTATAATTAGCTATTTAAATAAATTTTTAAAATTTATGTACTAAAAATTATATAAAAAGGTTTGGTTTCGATTACAAATTGTAATGGCTCTCAAAAATGGATTTTTATGCCAAAGATACTTTAAACTGGCATTTTTACAAAATAATTGAAAAAATTTGCAAAAGCAGTATTTAATGTCAAATAGCATAAAAAACTTGACCTATTTATTACATATGTTTCTTCTACTTTTAATTGGTCATGCCCAAGTGTAGCATTTACATTCACATATTTTATATTATGACTTGCTTGAGTGCGCTTGCGCCTCATTCTATTACTGTTTATTAAGGTTCTTAATATATTTATAAAACTTAATTTCGCTTTAGCAATAAAAAAAACTGCAAACAATTATTGTAACTATTAAAATTGGTGTTATCAGCATTAATAACACAACGACTTTTCATTAAAACATATTCTAAATTCTTCATTGTTTTTAAAACAAAAAACTTTAGGTTTATTGTCAGTGGTTGAGATGCTGTTTTTTAATTACTTTTCTTTGTATTCTTTTTGTTTCTTCTACATTTTGGGGTTTGAAATTGCAGTGTTGTTGCACAGCAACACTAAATTATATTATGAAATATAATATTTTACAACTTTGTAGGTAAATATTTAAAATTCTTTTTTTGAAACACATGAATACACTCAAAAAAAGTTAATAAAGTCAGCAAAGAATTTTTCTGATTCAGCAAAATTTTATTCAGGAGGGTGCTTGCAAAAAAGTTGATAATGTCAGCAAAATTAGCTCGCTGATTTGCAGAAACAAAATTAGTAGATTCAGCAAAAGTTTTGCTAACACTTGATTAAAAATTAAGAATTCCTTGCTAAAAATTAACTAACATTTTCTGAATATTAGTAAACTGAAAGAAACCCAAAAAATTTTTAGAAAAATTATACTTTTGTTAATTATTTTTGCTGAATTTTTTTGTGATTTTTTAAAATAATACAAAATATAAAAATTTTTATACTTCCACATTGACGACATTAATTAATGTAATATCGGAAAATATATAGAAATAATTATATACTTATAACACAAACAAAATTATCTTTGAACTACTTACATTAATGATTGTCTAAATGATGGCATCTTTTAAAGGAAGAAAATTGCCTTAGATAATTCTAGAAACAAAACGAAAACGTATCAAATTATGTCATATACAACCCTTTTTGCAATAAGAAAAAGGAAAAATAAAAATATATAACATGTGTGTCCTTGTCTTTAGCTTTAGTCTGTCTAACCGAACGTTTATTTGTTTGCAATTTAAAATTCCCAATTTACCCAAGCTACATTAATAATCATTATAAAATTTTAGTTTACAAATACACATTTATTCTTTATTAAATTTAAATATGTTATTTTGTCTTTAATATAATTAATAGACAATTCATTTTACAAGCCGGTTGTTTTAATCCACAATTTTGTATATGCAACAATCTTCTATGGTTGTTTTTGTATATTTCTTACAAGAGTTGTACTTGTTAGTATCATTTTCCTCTTCTCTACTACATCTTGAAATGCCCCCGACATCTACTTCACTCAGGTTGTCGTTCACACTATCAATGTGCTTATCAGCATAATTTTGTTTCAGCAAAATAAATTAGTAAAACATTAGTAAAATATTAGTAAAACATTAGTTCAAAGCAGTTAAGTGCTGAATAAGTATATCTAAAATTTTAGCTGAAAACATAATTCTGGCAAAAATGTTGTCTTCAAAATAGTATACTTGATTTAAAAGGCGTTTTACTAACTTTTGTACTAACTTATTTTTTTGAGTGTACAACAAATAACTATGTTAAGAGACAATAAAAGTGTGTTGTTATTTAATGAAATTATTTCAAATCATTTGCCAACATTTTAATTACTTTTGCAAATATTGTTTCATTCATGTAAATACACATACACAAGCAGCCACAAAATATCCTTGTACCTTATGAATACAACAACCCTTCTAATATTTTCAAGTTTTACATAAACTTGGTGTTGTATTCATGCCGTTTGTGTTGCATATTTTATTCATTTTGTCAACTATGATAAAGCTTTTTTGGTAAAAAATAATAAAATATAATGTATAAATGTATAAAGTATGCCAAAAAAAAACCTACAGAGGGGATAGGTAATGACAAGGAAACTAGGGGTGTAATAAAATAAATTTTAAAAAATATACTGCGATAGAAAAACATGTAGTTTCGAAACACATTAAATTACGAATTCAATTGCATTAATTATTATGTTAATTTATTTCAAACCTATTAAGTTAATTAAACTTCTAAAAAATGTATAGGTTGATTGAAAAAAAACTGATAAAATAATAAAATCAACTAAAATATTGATTGACAATTTTAACAAATTTTCTTAATCAACAAAAAAGTAATGTAAAAACTGCAATACATTTAGTTTTTATACAAAAGAGTTTATATTTAACCAAACTATTTAAGAAATATTTGTTTAAAAATATTTACTCAAATCAATTATTGTAAATTAAAATATAATCTGATTCTTATGTCTTTATATCTCCCTATTATTCAAAATTATTGGGCTTTAAAAGAAATTAAGCTATTTCAATCGAAAGAGATATTTACAAAATATTTTATAAAGTAGCTTTTTGTGTGCACTGCACGTTTTGGAAGCGAGAAAGCTTTAAAGTTAAAATTTCGTAAAATTTAAAAATATAAAATATTGTAAAACGAACACAATTTTCAAAAATTTTAAAAACATTGACATGTTGACTGCAAACCATGGATAGTAGGCCGGGTCGTATGGAGGCAAAAAAATCGCTCAACGTTCAAGGAAAACCGTATTCTAGGGATCAAAATAAGAAACTTTGCCGAAGGAACCATACCTCTAAAACGAATTCTGATGTCCCGACTTTCGACCCGTATGGTCAAATTTTCAGAAAGTAGGAGGAGCCTTTCCAAGATTAGGGTCTCTATTTCTTCTCCGGAAGAAATAGAGTATAAATATATTCGATTGGGTTGGATTCGATTGGGGCACTGTAAATGGGTCAAAGTGGGATTTTCAAAATTTCACCCTACGGGTCAAAAGTCGCGACATCAGAATTCGTTTTAGAGGTATGGTTCCTTCGGCAAAGTTTCTTATTTTGATCCCTAGAATACGATTTTCCTTGAACGTTGAGCGATTTTTAAATCGACCCGCCCTAATGGATAAATAGTAAACACAAAGTAAGACTGAAGTTTCAGCTTTTAAAAAATGTCTCATTTTTGTTTAAGAAAAATAACATCGTCCTAACTTGAAAAATGAAATAACGGTGCTCAATCCCTCGTTTTTCGAAAAACCATAATAGCAATTTCTTAAGAAAAAGCTAAAATGTGTAATTTTTTGAGTGTACTTATTTCTTATTCATTTTTATGGATTAGTTTTTCATGTCGCCTCAAATAGGCAAGTATGTATGCAGATGTTTATTTTTAGAGCCGAACACGTGCTATAAATTTCATTTCAAGAAAGTTTTTGCCGGTTTGAGGGTTAATAATTGTTATAAAATGTTGTTTAAACTGTGTATGTATATGTTTTTACTAAATTCGTTGATTGATTTTTAATAGTTAAACATAACTATGTATGGCAGTTATTTTAATCGAAAATGTAGTGTAGACATTTCTAACTGCGAATACAGTTATTTTAACTGTCATTTGCTGTTGATGATAATTTCCTGCGAGTACTTTTGATTGTTTCTTTTTGTAGGATACTAGTTCTCTACTGTTATTCTCTGCTGAACTATTTTTTCCGAGCGTTATTGAATTTTATGTAAAATAAACTAAGTTTTAATGAAAAAGTAAATCACTGTGGAATTTTTAATTATTTAACCATTATGGGTTTTAATTTTAAAAATGTTTGTTACAAATAAAATTTAATAAAAATATTTCCTCTTCCAAAAATGTTTCTGAAAACAACAACAAAAAATAGTTTCTGTTAAAAGTTTGTTTTAGATTTTTTTTGTAAACCAAACATTGTGATTGTGTGAATAAATACAGTGTTGAAAAAAATAATAGGGACGATTGCTTGTATTTAAAAAGTTTTATAAAATCTTTGTTATAAAGCGGATTTTTATTTAAAAAAAAACGTTAGATTGTGCATAAAATAGTGGTCTTGCATTATACAAATAATTTCCCACGATTTTATTTTACTAGATTTTCAAAATAATAAAGTTTTTTTTAATTGTACTAGATTTTCAGAATAATAAAAATTTATCAATATTTGCTTGCAAAAAAAATAGTAGGGACAAAAATCAAAACTGAATTAAGGTATGGTTTAACAAATTTGTTTGTCAATAAATATGTAAAATAGAAAAAAAGTAAAAATTTGTCATGATCTAAAACCGAACAAATAAAATCTCACACATAAACTTATAGATCAACGATAAAATTCACTATTAAACCACTCACCAGGTACAGTGTAGAAATCGTTTAATGTATATGCTCGACATATGTATTAACAAAAAATCTTTAATGTTTGTTGATATGCTTTGCTTATATAGAAGGATAGTATATGATGACATTAGAGAAAAGAATTGCCATTTAAAAGTTTTAACTGAAAGTTAAACTGGCAATTATGATAATGACTAGAGAAAAACAAACACACTATAAATAGAAATCGTTCGTGGTAAATTTCATTCTAGCTCAACACACAGAGTAATGTGGGATTTAAAGTCACCCAATTCCTTTAACGTGTGAGTTAAATAGAAGATATTTACGATTAACACTAAATGGCACGAAGAATATTGATGAAGACCGTAGTGGGTCAGAAAATGCATTCCATTCATGCTAGTGTCTAATAACTTTTTCTGTGTTTTTTTTTTCTAATAGTCAAAGTAAATTATCATATAAAAATTATAATTTTTCTGTTAATTTAGAGAAAAATTTGTCATGATCTCAAGCCGAACAAATAAAATCTCACACATAAACTTATAGTTCATCGATAAAATTCACTATTAAAAATAAATATTTTTATGTCATTTGGCTAAAACTGATGGCATCAAAAGAAAAATAAAGCAAATAGCCTTTGCAAGATTCGGGTCATTTTAGTAAGTTGTTTTAAAAATAATACATTTGGATTAAAAAATCAGATTCAAAAGGGGTAATTGTTAGATCAAATGTATATTTAATTTAAAATTTCAGAGCTGAGAAAACATGAAAATTGATAAGTATTAACACCGCTAAATCTTGACCAGGTAAATTACAAAAAAGTTGTACGATCTGTTTATATCATTCTATATTTCTGTAGTTTTGAAGTCAACATGCCTTAGTAATAACAAACAATTTCAAAAATATCACCCTAATATTCTATAAATACCATGAACTGTAACTCAAAATTTTGAAATAACTATGATTTTTTTGGATAAAAAATATTTCGTCTGGTGTTGGTCTAACATAAAGAGAAAATATAATTGAGAAAATGTATGCTGGTAATTTTATTTGCAATTTCACAAATAAAGTTTTATCACCTACAGGCTATTAAAGTTTATTATGGGTTCCAAAAGCAATAATGCAGTTTGGATGGCTTAAATAGGTGCAGATTTAGTATAAACAAAAAACATTTATGTAATAGTTTGTTCAATGGTCGGTATCAAAAATAATAAGATATATCTGGGGAATGTTAAAATATATTTTAGAGAAACATATGTTCAAAATGTTACCATAATTTCGTAATATAAAAAGAATTCTTTAATAAAATATAACCCAGAAATTTATTTTTATATTCTTTAAATTAAACGAACTCGATACAAAAAAGACCTTCTATAAAAAAAGTAAAAGTAGAAAATATCACAATATATCAGAGTCGTTTCCATTATTTTTTCCAAGCGAATGTCGATTAATTTTTACAATTTTGCAATTCTAATAACTTCACTATTTTATATACAATCTAATGGTTTTTGAAAATAAAAAATCCTTTTTATAATAAAGTTGTTATCAAAATATTAAACTATAAGCAATCGTCCCTATTATATTTTCCAACACTGTATAAATATTTGTTATAATTTTAGTGAGTATTTTTTGTGTTGTTATAAAAGCAGTTTCAAGTTGTTCTCAGTTTTGCAGCACTTAAAGTCACTAACACACACTAACAATTTCCATATGTACATCGAAGTAAAATGTTTTAAAAAAAGGACGAAAGGAATACTATAACCAAACCAAACCAAGTGATAACGATGATTTTTGAGATGAGTATGAGTAGAGGTGACATCGACATCTATATTTACACTTGCAGCAACAGTAGCAAGTTGCTACAGTTAAAATTGCTCACAATAGCAACAAAAAAGATATTTAAAGTTTGTTTGTTCGTTGGTTATTTGCAATGTTTAAACCCATTCTTAAAACACGAACAATTTAGTTTTCTTTGTGGCAAAAATAAGGTTGACTTTATAGCCGTTTGGTTATAATCAAAATTTTTACAAAAAGTACTAATAGTTGTTCTTTTGTGTGTGTGTTCTTTTTACTAGCATGGAATAAACATGAACAACATTGTTCATGTTAACCATTTAATATTATTGTTCAAGTTATTTTCTCTTTCAGTTGGTACTTTTTACTACTGGTTTGGTAGTGGTTTGAAATATTGCATGGAAAGTATGTTAGTATCAAACGATTTTACTTTTACTACTTTCCTTGCAACAACTCTACCAAACAAACGTTTCTTTCTCTCTTAAAGTCATTGGCAAATAAGTTAGTTGTGTGAGCTCCCAAGGAGTTGATTCCTTAATTTGTGGGATATTAATATTTTAAATTATGTTAAAACACTTTTGAATTTTCTGCCAAAATTTGACATGTTGAATTCACTCATCTACCCGATGCAGGAAAGCATTACCATATAAGTGGTTATGTAAGTACATATTTGGTAATGGCAGTACTTGCCTACAAGTCTCATTACTTTTATATGGGGATGTGGCGCAAAATAGTGATACATCATTACTAACCACCTTTCGAAAAAGAAGAAAATGTATGGTTACCTATTTGGACAAAAATAATGAATCTATGGACAAAAATAATAAATCTAAAAATAAATTTTTGGAAAATGTTTTTTTTTTTCGAAACCGGGCCTGCAGCTTGTCAGACAACCGCTCTACCATATGAACTATATTACTAACTAACTAACTTACAAAAAATCATTAATATGTACTAAAATATGTCCGTACTAGAGTTGGAAAAATAATATGAGTCTAAAAATAGATTTTCAAAAAATGCATAATAAAAAAATAACGATAAAAATAAGTACTTATAAGTAACGCATTATTTTTTGTATTGAAATAATGGGAACATTAACCAGTTACTTTTAAGTCCTTATTATTAGTGTTACAGTAATGCAAATAGTAAACTGTTGTCATTACTGGTGGTGAGAAAAGCAATGACAGTTTCTGCACTGGGTATTTTCTTTTTTTCAAAATGTGTGTAAAAAAGATTCCTGATATTAAGGTCAGTCAACGCAGGACAATAACGATATAGAGAATTTTATCTTTGCGAGTTTTTATTGGAGTTTTTTAGTTTTAAAAAAAAATCCAAAAAATTTTAGAAGTACAGCATTTTGAAAAGTCATATTTCCGAAAGTAGGTGGACTATTTCATAGATTTAAAAAGCATAGGAAAGCTTTAATTGTCTACTTTACGATTTGTAATTAAAAGACAGCCACATTTTTTTTTGCGAAGATGCATTCAAATGAAATTTTTCAATGCATTTGGCACTTTAAATTAATAATCATTTGAAAGCCGTAGATGTCTAGTTTTGGATTTGTGGTTCAACAACTACGTGTGTTTTGTGAATGCTTTTTTAATGCAAAAGCGACTTTTTATTGAACAAAGCATTTAATATAAATTTTGGAAAAAGATATGTTATTTTTGTATTTCAAATCGTAAAGTTGCGCAAAACGAAATCAAAATGGTATTCGCATGAAAGTGTTTTTTTTGAATTACAAATTGTAAATTAGACAATTTAGTTTTTATATGCTTTTTAAATCTTTGAAATAGTTCATCTACTTTGGGAAATATAGCTCTTTAAAATTTACAACTTTTTTTTTTTTTTTACACAACTTTAAGGAACTTAGAACGGTAGTGAGTAATATATGTATATTCTAGACTATATGTATACCAAATTTTAACAAAATCAAAGGGCTGAATTTAAAAACCGTACAATTTTTGAACGTTCTCTAATTGAATGGACAATACCTTGATTTTGAAATTGAATTGTTAAGCATCGCCAAACGTAGGACGTTACCATTAACCTTCCATTCATTGTATCTCAGTGTAGATAAACATTACCATACAAGTGGTTATATAGGTACATACTTGATAATGGCAGGTACTCACACTTGTAATTACAAATCTCATTACTTTAATATAATATAATATAATATAATATCATTACTAAACACCTTACGAAAAATAGAGAAATGGCTATTTACATATATTATTAACAGTATGCACAAAAATAATAGGCTTAAAAATTGATTTTCAAAAAACCTGAATTTAATAAAAAAAATTTTTTTAATGAATTTTTTTTTTTTTTTGCATAAAATGCACACGGATTTGAACCCGGGCTGCAGGTTTTCAGTCAACCCCTCTACCTTCTGAGCTATGTGATTATTTTCCAGCTTACAAAAAATTTAAAATATATACCTATATATGTCCTTACTAGAGTTATGAAAATAATGAGTCTAAAAAAATTTTTATTAGATCATTACTTTATCTTTAAAATTATTACCAAAATATATACTTATAGGTAACGCGTTATTTTTTGTATTTAAATAATGGAAAAATTACCTAGTTATTACCCAACAAGCATTGAAAATCTAAATATTATAGTGCTTTGAAATTACTTGAATTGAACTTTAATTTAAGGGTTTTTTCCAGTAAAAATCCAGTTCATATAAATTAAAATAAATTGTTTTTCTTTTTGTCAATATTGAAAAAATAAACAAACATGAAAATAATTTTCTTGTGAAGATTTGAAAATAGTCTGAATTGCTTTCTTTGGATTTTAATAATGATGTAAGTAAGATGCATATGTTTTAGTCCAAACATTTTCTAACAAACTGTTTTTCTCCTTAGCTCAAAGAAACACTGCTAGAAAAAGGGAGGACAAAGCACATATGAAGAAGAAGAATTATCAATCATAGTTAGTTTCCCGCGTTAATACATATAAATCTAAAATTTCGAGGGTAAATAATGTCAAACTAATTTTATTATTGTAAAGAAATTGCACCAAACATAAGCAAACTTGATTATTAAGTCCTTATTTTTTATGTAAAAGTAATGCCGAAAGAAAGCTCGTGTCATTACTGGCAGTGAGAAAAGTAATGTCAAGACATTAAAGTTTCTACACTAGAATGATTATACAACTGTTAGTTACTTTAGGTTTTGATTGCTTTTTTTTTTTTGTTGCTGCTTGTATACTATTTAAGTTGTTCACATTGTAACCGGATAACTTTAGACAACATTTGCATACAAAATTGCTATGCAATGCTTAAAGTTAAAGTTTATTTGTTATACAGAAACCTACATTTGGTATGTCGAGATCAGTGTTGCCACAAGAGAAAATTTAAATTTACATATGATGGGAGTCAAAATTACACAAAAATTTCAAAATTACACATGAAATAAAAAAAAATAATAATTTTATGTTCTCAGAGTCAGATGTTTTCCATTTAGAAAATTTCTGAAATCTGCGTCATTTCTGTAAGAAAAAATCCTTGGAATCAAAGAATATGAAAATTTTATATTTTTAAGGAAATTCGTTTAACCTTAAAGTTTTTTTTTAATAGAAACAAGTTTTTGGAATCTGAAGGCATCCGTTTGCGAAAATGTTTTCACACACATGAGCTTTCAATTGAAAAACATCTTCAAAATTCGACTCCTTTGTATGTTTGAAATTTTAATAAAAAATATGTGCTTAAAATTAGAGAGATTATCCTACTAAAAACAGTCCTTGGCTTATAGGAAGTTTCCTAGAAAAACATTTTAAGAATGCAGCCGTTCTTTAAATTGATCAATTCCTTAAAATTTGTGCAACAATAAGTTTTTTACGTCTAACATATTTTAAAAGGCTTTTATATGTACTAGTCATCCGAATCTAAAAATTTTGCTTTTGATCATTTAGCCTAAGGACCTGCTCAGTTGATACATGTTTTTTCCGAAAGACAAATTGGTAATCCAGAAAAAGATTCTTCGAATCAACAAAGGGACTATTTCCAATTGAATAAACAGAATTTCAAAGTCTTAAATAAAAAATCTTCCGAATGAAAAATTTTAAATTACTCAAAAATTACAACACATGGACTACACACGCAAGTCAAAGTTACACGCTATTTGTGTAATTTCACATGAAGTGGCAACCAGGCACGTAGCTAGGGGGGGGGCTTGGGGGCTAGAGCCCCCCCCCCCCGAAATGATTTGACAAATTTAAAAACTTAATACAATTCGTTAGAAAGTAACAATGTTATTGATACATTTAATATGAAAATATTAATTTTTGACTTGGATGAAATAGGAAGTAGTTTTATATGGTTCGAATCTTAAAATTTCGCTAGAAAACATCGCCTGCAAATGGGCGGCTATCATTGTTAGAGTTGATTTTCGACAAAAAGCAATAAATAAAATCATATCATAAGAGATTTCGAAGTCTTTGACTTAAAATATAATCAAAAAGTTGAAAAGTTGAAAAGTTGAAAAGAGACAATGCAAACTAAAAATTAAATGTCTACACAGAAAAAACTAAAATTGAGTTTTAATTAAAATATTCGTTGATTCAGCAAAAGTTTAACTGAATTCGGTCGTGTTGATGCAATTGTAGTAACAGCTAAAATAATTTGTATCTATTTAATTAATATTATTTTCAATTACATATAGTTTTATTCACATCTATTAAGAATTTAATTGAATATTGTTTACTATTGGGAAAAATTACAAAATTTTAAAAAAATAACCAAAATTGTAAAAAAATCGCCAAAATTTAAAAAAATCGAGACCATTTGAAACAATTGCAAAATTTGAAAAAAAATTGTCAAAATTTAAAAAAACAATCCTCAAAATTGCAAAAATTTAAAAAACTCCAAAATTCGAAAAAAAATTTAAAAAAATCACCAAAATTAAAGAAACGCGAATTTTCTACTTTAAACGATTTTTTAATTTTGGCGACTTTTTAAAATTTTTGCATTTGTTTCAATGTTGTTATTATACGTTATAAAAACTGAAATTTTTTTATACCAAATTCATTTTCTATTAAACAGTTAATTGAAAGTAAGTTTGAAATCGAACAAAAGTTTAATTGAAATTTTTTTGACAATGATTTTTTCTCTGTATTTTGACATAATCTTTTAAAATGGAGATATAACTAAGACTCAAAATTAAGTTTACTTGTGCCATAAAAGTCGTTACTTTACTTACAGTGCAATCTTTTTATATAAATTTGGTTTGCTACGCACGCATCTGGTAACATAGTTTTCAGTATTTTTTTACGATATATATTACGATATCTCATATATTTTTTTAATTTTTGGAAACAAATTTAAGCCTTAAATTTTGATCGATATTCATAATGTGTTAACGTGATCCAATGTGACTCAAATTTTCTCAATTTTTTTAGACTAAATGTAACCAAATTTCTATCGGTGCTCCTTGAAATGCGACATTTCAAAATCAAGCAGCTAAACCAGTCTTTGTGTTATAAAGATGTAGTTTTTTTTTAGACATTTTAAAGGGTTTTTATTTAAAAATTGATTAAATACAATTTGAAAAGCGTTTTAAATTGTCCAAAATATAAATCAAAGTGAATTCGAAATACATAATTTAGTTTAAATAAGACCTAGGCGATGTCAGGTATATTTTTAAATTTTCCAATTTTATATTTTTTCTTTATTATTATTTCTTTCAGACTACAATAACGCTTGCTTGGAAAATTTACGATTTTTTTAATACAATACATAAAGTATTGCCCCCAATCTTAAAAAAGTCGGATATATGAAAAAGGTGGAAAAATAGTGAATAATTTGTTAAAATAATTCTAATAAGTGGCAGCCGGGGTCCACGATATTGTGTCAAAATGGTTTTCAAAATGTGTGTTTCCTCGAGCATTTTAACGCTGTTTTTAAATAAGCCTAAATTTCCTAATTTTTAAACATATTTTCATACAAAGATGTGTTAAATTTCACCACCAACTTTAAAAGTAGATTCGTTTTTCATATATTATTGCTGCTTTATCACCTATCCGAATTTCATTAATTTGATTTCAAAGGGAAGCCATCGGAAAAGCTTCCTTGTAAGTGTCAGGCAAATTATAAAGGATATTTGCTTTTAATTTGTTTTTTGGACGGTTATAAATCTTTAATCTCCCGAGTTAAATTATTCGGATGTTATTTAGTTATTATGCCCATTTCTCGGATAAAACTGTATTAAGACTCATATTAAATTTCGTATGATTATATAAAGCATCATATTAATTTTAATCGGGTTATTAGAAGTTGAAACTTTTTTACTTTTTTTACATTTATCAAGTTTTAGATACCCTAGGCGTATACTAGCACATAAAAATATAAAGTAATTTTATTTTTCGCGGTTTTCAAAAAGTTTTCCACATAATCCTTTTTTTATTTAATTAAACTAAAAATTAATATTTAGCTAAAAATTTAACGTAATTAGACATTAACGATGCATATCCAACTTAAAGTACACAAACGTTTTCAAATTTGACGTGTTTCGCGGATTGTGATGAAACAATTCGCAAAATAATGCACACAATAAGTAAAAAAAAAATGAAAAAATGCATTTTAAAGAAATGCACTTTATGCGGAAGTTTTTTGTTTCAAAAGCGATTTCTATTAGAGAAAGCGATTTCTGTTATTAATATATGATTGCCCATCACGTGTAGGTAAAAATTTAGCAAAAATTTAGCAAAAAAAAAAAAAAGCTGTTACTCTAGTGAGCAAAAAAAAAAATATATATATAATCAATCTAAAAAATCGAAAAGCCCCCCCCGAAACAAATTCCTAGCTACGTGCCTGGTGGCAACACTAGTAAGGATAGATGGTTTTTTTTCTAAAGAAGTGTTGATATTGTTATTTTATTTTTCACAGTTATTGTTAGTGATGATACTACTACTGATATTGCTGCTTGCAATGTTCTTGTTTGTTGTTAGTTACAACTTATAGCTGCTATGGTTTTGGAATGCTTGATGGTTGTAGTGTTTAAACTTTGGTTTATATCACTTTTACTACAAATACTACGAGTCGAGGAGAGATGATTGTCGCAATGAAAAGAATTCTTCTTCGACTTGTGGGTGAACAATAGAAAGACAGATGATATATATTTAGGGTGACCAATTATTACAAAAATAAAGCTTTACTTTGATACAATTAAAAGCGTTAAAAATGTGATTAACCGATATTTTTATGCACTCACAATAACTTTTCACTAATAGGTTAATAGTTATTTTAAAGGTAAATCAGTAAAGCTAATTAAATTAAATGTTTAATTAAATTGCAAAGAAATGCATTTCTTTAACTTTTCTACCAGTTATTTAATAAACAAAATTCACAAAAATACGGACTTTGGGTATTAGCTAAAAAATTTATTCAACATTTTCTATTATATAATATTGAGTATTGGGTTTTTTTACCGGTTTTGACAATTAGTTTGTTAACAATTAAAAAATAAACAAAAAACTAGAAGCTGTATTTTGGCTCATACCTACATATCAACATTAAAAAATATATATTTTTAACGGGAAAAATCGCTGTTTAGCGGTTTTTCGCATTTTACCCCAATTTTTAAGGTTTTAACGAATTTTAGAGTTAAATTTTGAATTGACCTTTAGAAATGGTTATGCAATAGAAAGAGCAAAAGGAGTCTCAGCAAGAAAACAATTATTTTATTACGGTGCCTCATAGGCAAAATGAGCGATTTATAAAGAATTGTATATAGTAGAAAAGCTTTTCGACATGAACCTAGATGCCAAATTTTATTAGTATATGTGTAAATAATATTTATATTTAAAAATATTTATATTTGCAAAAGTGTTTCTCCCAAAAACCCTTCTTTTGTAACAAATATATACAAAAACGAAGGTTTTTGCATTTAAATTTCAACATATACTTTTGAAAAGCATTCGCATATCATTTTAAAAGTTGGACCATGGGGTCATCCTGATAAGCTATGCTGTTATGTACAATTCTTGACCGTTCGCAAATTTTTAATTAATTGGGTGCAGGTATTTTAGGGATAACGAAGTTTCAGTTGTTTCGCCAAAGGTTTCTTAGCATTAACGGTGTTTTACTTATTTCGGTAAAGGTATTAGAGTCAAAGCGTCGCCGACGGTAGGTTATGCGCTAGCAGAATGAGGGATTAACAATGTTGAGAATTACAGTCACGTTTTGCGAAAATTAGAAAAACGATCTGCTGGCCTAATATGAGCAAAATTTTCTGTAACAATTACAGCATTTTCTGTAACTTTTACAGACTTTTTTATGTGAGTATAGTTAAAAATAAGTTAAGTTGTTAACATAATTTTTTTTTTTGTTTTTAGGCAGAAAACTCATATTTTCAAAATACGCATTTAAGCAATCAATTACGTTCTGACTTTACTAATTTAACACATCCTAAGGGCATCGCTTAAGTGTTAACGCGTTTAAGAGGGACGCATTTAAATGGAATTATTTACACGTATTTTAGATAAAATATATTTTTGAAAGCATTTTTTGCGCTTTTAAACGGGGAGCACACTAAAGCGGGTGCATTTAAGTGGGAATTACTGTATTTCTTTGTATTTAAAGCTGGTGCATTTAAGTGGGAACTATTGTATCTCTTTGTATTTAAAGGGCCTTTTAAGTAATTTTTCTGTGAAAAACTCCTACAATTTTCCCCGTTTTTCTGCACCGAAACCCCTTTTAATTCTAAAGATTTATCTATTCACAATATAAATAGTTTAAATTTATAAACACCAAATGCAGAGTATATCTTCTAGATTAACCCGGAAATGTTATGTTACACATCACTGGTCACCTTAATAATGTTTTATAAATTGTAACCGCATACAAATTTACAAACCTTACAAAAACCAAATAACATGTATAAATATTAGTGTCCGACCGAACAGTTTGGCCAAAAAACTATATTTGGTCGGTTTTTTTTGGTATATAGAGGCAATGATGATAAATCTTCGTAATGGAAACATATTTGTTGAGCCGATTTAATTCGCTTTGGTGTATAAAATTTAACAAAAAAGGCGAAGTTTAGCTATAAAGTTAAAAGTTCGGCAGCCAAACTATATCCGATTTGGCCGAACTTTCGGCGGCCGAACACTTTCTTTAAATTTGACACTCAAAATTGCATCTAATATCCATTCGGTAAATTTGTACATAATGCTTTAAAATACCGAATACCGACCAAATGCATTTTCTGACCGAACTGTTCTGTCGGACACTAATAAATATATTCAAATGTATGTGTGTTTTATGTTAAAATAACCACAAAAAGTTACATAGTCTCAGAGTAATACTTCTACCAAATAATCTACAACGCACCCTCCATACCATAACAAATACAGGGGTATTAAAAACATTTGAAACAGAGTTAAAATCAAGAAGACGCAGTTGACGCTGCAATTGTTGGAAAATGCATTTATTATCAACAACAAAAAACAATAGAAGTTGGTATTGTTGTTGGTTTTCCTGGCGATGCTGAATATAGTATCATCAATGAGATTATATTATAGGAGGGACAATCAGTTACAAACACAACATCAAGCAGAACATGTCGTTCCTCCGGGGATAACGGCACCGAAGAACGATACCGTATTATAAATATTACATATGTCCATTATGTGTAGAAGCTTTTTATGGTGAGTTTGGTGAAAGCTTTACTTTTTAATTATCCAAGGTACGCAGTCGGAGTTACGATATGGTTCGTTTTATGTTGTGTTGGATTCGAATTGTCCCTCCTAAAATAAAATATCCTTGTTAGTATTGATGATGATGATATTATTTGTAGCTGCTGATGTAATTTGCTGTTGGTGATATAATTTTAACTCAAAACTATAGAATATGAAATATGAAATAAGAAAATGCTATTTGAGTAGTACAAGTCATAGTAGTACACTCAGGAAAAAAGCTTCATCATATTTATGAAGAACTCCATATAAATGATGAAAGCATTCATTGATTTTCGTCCAATGTAACGCTTCATAAATATGAAGAAGCAGTTTCATAAAATTGCGAATTGATGACAGGATTCTTCATAATTACGAAATATTGATGAAGAAGCTTCATAACTTTTTATGAAGTGCTTTATAAATATTATGAAATATTTAATAAATTGGATGAAGCAAATTTTTAAATTTTTATGGAATTTTTCATAAATATTAACAAGAGTTTTCATAAATTTAAATGTAGCTATTTCACATAAAAACAACACATTGCAATGTTTCACATTTTAAAATTTAATTTAAAAATTATGTACATGTGTAGAATTGTCATCAATTAAAGTTTAAAAATCCCGTTAGAATTTAAAAAAAATTTAAAAGCGAAAATTTCGAAATTTTGTAATACTTTAAAAGAAATTCTATTTAAATTTAAGAGCACATCATAAAATATTTAATTGATGTTTCAAAAATTCAAATAATTTCGGATATTTTTGAGTTCTAAAAAGTCTTAATTTCAAATGATATTTTCTAAATTTCAAACAAAAAGCAAAAGTTTCAATAAAAAGCTTAAATATATTTTCACAAGGATTATGTAATATTGAAGTCGTATGAAACATTTGTCATACATTTGTATAAAACTCTTCATTATGTTTCTGAAAACTTCATAAATATAATGAATAATTAATGACTAACTATATATGAAACATTATCATAAACATGAAGAAACTTTTTTCCTTAAGTGTAGTATACTTTTAGAATCATGTTGGTATAACTGCGTTCGTTATTTTGTTTGCTATTTTGTTTGCAAAGCATATGTTTTGTCAGTACCGCAAGCAAAATTCTTTACCAATATTGTTTTTACCATTATTACAACCAATTAGAAGTATTTTTTGTTTAATATTTTATGATATTTCACAATTTTAAATATGATGTATGAGATTAAGACCGAACTGTATTGCTGCTTTTTAAATATGTTTTATTACATATATTTCTCAAAATTAATTTACTTTAAGCTATTTTAAGCAAACGTTGACAAGTTCCCTAAAACCAACGGTTGGCCACAGTTATCAATCGCGTCACAGGACAATACTACTCGTTCTGCCAACGCATAACCGCCTGTCGCTGACGCTTTGACAACAAAGCCTGGGTACTATAGTAAACATATGTAACTGGTTACCTACACTCAAAGGAAAAGTTTCATCATATTTATGAAATTTTTCATAAATTTTCGTCCAATAACGTTTCATAGTATTTATGAAACATTTCATAAAAAATCAAAATCAATTTCCTCACATTCATATAATGCTTTACTATACACATATAAATATTTTGCATTAGTAAGGATTTCAATATTTTTGTGTAGAAAAAATTCATAGATACCATGATATGGTCACTATAATTCTTGTTGTTTATGAAATGATTCTTAAATATTGATGAGATTGTTACATTGGACTAAAATTTATTAAACTTATTCCTGTTTACCGGGGAATGGGACAGTAAGAACCATATTACCGGGCACTGCACTATTTTGGCCCAGTTGCCAGGGTATTGCGTCCCAGACTGGGACTGCGATAGGATTTCAGAGAGGTCGGTCACGACGCTCTGTGGCACGTTAATCCCCGACAGGGAACCATGATTAAATAGGACCTTCTTGGGGAACCGCCCGGGGATCCACTTTTACACGGATGGATCGAAACTGGACGGGAGAACGGGTCTGGGCTTCTGTGACCCTGACTTCAATGTACGCAAATTTATCCGTTTTCCTGACCATAATACCGTACTACAGTCGGAGGTCACCGTGATTACGGAGTGCATTAGGCAGGTGAATATCCTGGGCTTGACCAGTGATATTGTGATTTTCACGGATAGCCAAGCGTCTATCCGGGCTCTATCTACGGACTCTGTGGGATCAATGACGCTACTCAGATGTAAAGGAAAATTAACGATTTCTCTACACGGGGACGCATTGAGTGCCGGGACACTGTGGTATAGCTTGGAACGAAATGGCTAATGAATTGGCTAGGGGAGGATCTTCCCTGGAGTTAGTCACTTTGGGTAACGCTAGACCTCTTCGAGCTCTCAAGGCAGAGCTGGTGGATTGGGCTAGCACCATGCATAGGACCATCTAGGAGACTGCGGGTGTTAGCAGGACCACGGGGATTCTCTGGGACAACCCGGACAGGAACAGGACAAGGGAAATTCTGAATCTCAGTAGGAAGGAACTGAGTCTTTTGATGTAAATCCTCACGGGATACTCGACACTGAGGGCCCATCTTCACCGTATTGGTAGGGCGGACTCGGGAGAATGTAAGGCCTGTGGGGAGGACGAGGAGACCTTGGAACACTATCTATGTTAATGCCCGGCATTTGCCTTGATCCGGGTCGAAATACTATCCGGTGACCCAATATCCACATTGATGTATCTTAGGGGCATAGGATGGAAGAGGTTGAGGAATTTCATAATTCCTGTTTTTCTCTGGGTGTACTATAATTTGGGCAAAAAAAACGCAAAAGATTTAAATTCACATTGTGCTTACATACACACAGAGAAAAATTTTGCTATTTGCCAACTGAAATTCTGTTAATACCACTCAAATTCGGTAATTACGAATTGCAGTCGCTTGGTACAACTCAACACTAGTTCTCATAACAAAGTTTGGTTAATTCAACTGAGTTTTAGTTGCAACACCCAAAATATTCAGAAATCCAATGTAAATATCGTTGCATCAACTGAATTTATAAGTTAATACCATTAAAATACACTTTTCCATTCGGTTGGCACTTTATTTTTCTGTGTGTATATATAATAGACACAATGCGTTTTAAATTATGTTTTAGCAACATTTAAATTTCGTTTAAATTTAAAGTTAACGGGCAGTAATAATATCCAATAATAAAGTATACCTTAGGAGTTCTAAAGTGTACTTTTCTAAAAAGTATACTTTAGGTCTACTATAGACAAGTAAAAGTAGACTTCGTTGATTATTAGTAGCAGATCATTAATTTAACACATTTTAATTTTACACTTAGAATACTATGTAGGTTAAGACAGCTGCAAATGTAGTTAAAAACAAATGAAATTTCACTTAAACAAAGGACGACTTACATTTCAGTAAATTCAACTAAAATAGTCATTTGTATTTTAATGTTCAAAAAATAAACCGCAAATTTAGTAAAAATTAACCACATATGTTAGTAAAAAATAAACAAACATTTATTTTTTTGTAACGAAAACAACTGTAAAAAAGAAAGTAAAATCATAAAACACTCATTTGATGTGGTTTGTTTTTTAAAAGAACTACAATGTTAGTAAAAAATTTAATTTATTCTACAAATGACTGACATTTACATTAAAAATAAAGAAACTGTATTACAACCCAAACAACTACATATTTTTAAAACAGAAGTTCCCTGAGTGTATTAAAAGAATAGTCATGTATAACAAACAAATATAAAAAAATCAAAGGAAATAAAACATAAATTGTTAAATAAATCAAGTTTTTGATTAATCAAATTTCTGATTAATCAAATAATGAAGGCGATTCATAAAGTTTTTGAATAATCAAAGTTTTTAGTTAATGGAATAATTGACTTATCAGGATTTTGATTAATCAGCTTGAAATATCAATTAATCGCAGATCTCTAATATCAATGCAATGGTAATAAAGTCAACATTTCGTATGTTATAAATATGTTTATCAACACAGAAAATACTGTATTTTGTATTTTATTTTCCAAGCATTTTATGCTTAAATTCAAGCATTGTGTGAAAATTTAAACTAAAATGTACCCACTTTATTGTGTTAAGTTTAAAAGCCTTTTTTATAGTATATTTATATATTTATATATTGTTATTATATATTGTTGTTATAAAGTTTTTATAAAAATTTCAATAAGGATAGCCATAGTTTCGAAAATGTATGTCATAAGTTATAAAATATTAAACTTGAAGAAACAGTTCTGGAATAAGTTCCAGAACTAGTTCTTATAAAGTAAAACTTATGTTTAACTTGTAACACTAAATCCGTAATATATGAGCACTTACAAATGATATAAGTGTGACACAAATAATAGGATATAGAACATTACATACGCATTTTCTTCTTACGTTCTAAATGATGACAATTGTAACGACTTTCTGTGATATCTCTTAATGACAAGAAGTGCATTTTTGTTTGTTGCTGGTATTCATTTACATACACACACTTATATGTATGACGGATGCATTTGATGTGAAGTGTCAGTGACAGAGTAAACAATGCCGTCAATTGTTTTAAAAGTATAAAATGATAATGGCTGTTCGTTTTCTATAGAAAGATTTTTTTGTTTGCTTTTTAGTTGTTGATAGTACAGTTTTTGGATTAATTTTTTTATATGAGTAATTTTATTTCAAACCGAACGATTTTTTAATTCACAATTTATGACTGCTTTTAAATTTGGCAGACGTATTCTTATATTTAAAATATTTGACACGTATTTTTGGAAAAAAAATCGATGAGTTTTAATCAAACAATTGTTCGATTCAATTAAAATGACCAGTTTCGAGTAAAGAATAAGTCGAACAAATTTGGTCGATTAATCGAGCTAATCAAAATATGTTCTACTGCAATTTATATTTTATAAAACAAATTTTAATTGTTAAGTATTTCTTAAAATATATTTTTTTATAAAATATAAAGCAATGTGTCAGTTACCGTTGAGCGAAGCTTTAAAATATCTAAATATACACAAAAAAAAAAAAAAAAAAATCATAACAATAGCAAAATTAATAGATGGTGTTAACATTTGGAGCGGTCTTATAATTTTTTTTTTTTATTCGGATCTATGTTTAACTTACACTTACAAAAATATCGATTTTGGAAAAAATATGTAAATCTAACAACAATATGACTTTAATAGTTCAAATTATTTGATTCGGAAACCTTTAAAACGCTAATACTGAATTATTATCACTTCCACTGCATTTAGTGCTTAAATATCCTTATAAACAGCAGTTTAACGCTATTCATAAAAAAAAACTCCCCTCTGACTTTTTCAGTTTACTGCCTGCCTATATAAAGCTTAAACAAATCACTTATAATCTCGATAATACTAAAAGCCAAAATACAAAATAACCAACCCACAAAACTTACATCCGCTTAAAAAAATACAGAAAATAACACCTCAAAGTTTAGGGGGAGAACGAAAATAAAAACCGTCATTATGTATAATTTTCACATTCTGAAACAAACAAAAAACAATACAAAATAAAATAATAATGCTGCATTAACATGTACTTGTGTTATTCGTACGTACACTAAAAGAACAAAATTAGTAAACATTTTTGTTAACACTACTAAAAATTTGTAAAGAAAAAAATTAAGTTGCAGAAAATATACTAAAAGTTAGTAGATTTATTTTTTTTTTGCTAAATATTAGTAAGATAAAAATGAAAAAATTAATCTGACTAATCTACAAATATTTAGTTATATTTGAGCTAAATTTAAGTTAATTAAAAGCCAACCATTAAAACGTTCAGCTATTTTCGACTAAATTTTCAACTGAGACTGAGATGAAATACCCCTACTGAGGCGCAGTTATTAAAATTTATTAAAGATAAGTGAGTCGGCAATTATTTTTAGCTAATTGTTTTGGTTTGAAATATAATTAAGAAGACCGTTACCAGTACGGCGTCTTTTTAGTCGAAATTTTAAACTTTCGCATTTTTCAATAAAATTTAATGTACTCAGAAGAATTCATTCTGGTGCTCGGAAATGCCCAATCAACCATACAGTCGAAACAAAAAGCACCCCAAACCATTAAGGTTCCGCCTCCGAAATATGTTTTTGAGAAATATCTTGGTTTCTTACGTTGGTCTCTCCAATAGTTGTTAAAATTATCTGAATCATCACGATTAAACTTTTTCTCAATCAACTTTAAAAAAAAAATTGTTGTGTAACCCATTAAGGCCCGAACTATGAAGCCGTTGAGCTAGAATTTCGAAAAAATCCAACTGGTGGAATCCGAATTAACCCACGTTACGAAAACGCAAATGGTATAATTAGGAACAAAATACATAAAGAGCATATCTATTTTTATTTGTGGTAAGCTTCAAAGCACTATAACGTACTGCTACATCGCATTTACTACATTTGTAAATAGTTTGGCTGCTGCATTTGCGACACCGCAAACGTTTGTATATATGAACAATCCATTGATCAATACGATCAGTTCGAACAACTGAAAGTTGAGATGAAGCACTGGCGTGCTTGCCAATATTTTCTATTCGCAGCAGACATTGAATTATGAACATTCTAAATTCCAGTTGAGGCATAGAAGCTACCTCTTTTCTCAATATGAACTGCAACTTCCAAGCACTTACAAGAGCAAAGTGGCCAGTACTACTTTTTACCACTTACTTTAATACGGTAGTTAGTCATCGCATTGTCAAATAAGTAAACTCCACCCATTGTCTTATTATACTCAGAAACGGCATTTGGCATTTTAACTTTTATCATTTTTCTGTTTTTAATATCGTACCATTTAGCTTGTTTTAATGGTTCTATATACACAATTGTATCTATAAATACAATTTGATAAAACAGAGTCATTAGTTTGAATGAGGTGAAGAAGTTATCGAATGTGATCGTGTGTTGATTTGGTTAATCACCATTTTTGAGCTAATTCATAACCACATTTTCATCCAGTCCGTACCCATGTTGTTTTGCCGATGCTCCAGCATATGTAATGAATTGAAATAAATAGCAATCAATGGAGCAGAGACACCAGAACTTGTAGCCAAATCTAATGGGATTTCCTTTGATGAACATTTTACAGGAATATCGACCCTAGTGAGCCAAAATTTGTGCGTCGATCGACAATTCATGTGAAAAACCACTAAATTGCATAAATTTTTGATTCAACATATTGTGAAGCGGTGTTATCTCTCATGAGTCATATTTACTTCTATCAGTTTATTAGATAACATTGTGTGTAATTTTTTAAGTCATGGCAATATAACCATATACGGACACCACTACGTGATAAAAGACTAAAAAAATTAAGACCCGTGTCTCCCAATTTTTCCCAAAGTCATCTCCTCTTTTGTTTATGGGCCGCCAAAGATTTGGGGCCTCGGTATCATTTTCGCAAAAAAGTGATTATTTTCTCAGGCTCATATCTTGCAAACCGTTCATGTGTTCGATTTACTCTCTATGGCAAAGTTGTAGCCCTTGTTATAAAGAACAAAAATTGCGAACATATAAAATCAAAAAAACTTCACCTTCCAGATCAAAATCGCAAAAAACTTAAAAAAATTCGATTTTTTTTTACCTTTTTTCCCGTGTTCAGGTCCATAGGTAGCAAACCGTTCAAAATTCAAGGAAACAATCAACTACAAAAATTTACCTAAGATCTCAATAAACAAATTTCTAGAACATATAAACTTCCTAGAGATGAATCTTAACACTGTTTAGGTAGCGCGCAAAAGTGAAAATTTTTTTCTCCTGTTCAGGTGCATAGGTAGCAAACCCAATTCCCAGGAAGTTTATATGTTCTAGAAATTTGTTTATTGAGATCTTAGGTAAATTTTTGTAGTTGATTGTTTCCTTGAATTTTGAACGGTTTGCTACCTATGGACCTGAACACAGGAAAAAAGGTAAAAAAAATCGAATTTTTTTAAGTTTTTTGCGATTTTGATCTGGAAGGTGAAGTTTTTTTGATTTTATATGTTCGCAATTTTTGTTCTTTATGACAAGAGCTACAACTTTGCCATAGAGAGTAAATCGAAATTCTGAACGGTTTGCACGATATGAGCCTGAGAAAATGATCACTTTTTTGCGAAAATGATACCGAGGCCCCAAATCTTTGGCGGCCCATAAACAAAAAAGGAGATTACTTGCGGAAAAATTGGAAGACACGGGTCTTTTTTTTTTAGTCTTTTATCACGTAGTGGTGTCCGTATTTGGTTATTTTTTTTTCGTGTTGCACTGTGTAATGCAGGACTTTCAGACCAGGACACTCACAATATTTTTTCCGTAAAGACTACTGAATATACACATTAAATTAACTGAAAATCAGTTAAAAACAGGACCACTTACTTTTCGTTTAAAACAATTGTATATTTTTGTTTATTTTCAACTGTTGAAAAATTAATTGACAAACTCCATAAAAACAATAGATTTTCGTTTATTTCAATACACAATATAATATAACAACTTTTTGTTTTTAATAGAAAATTTTAACAAAATATTTTAACTACTACGGAAAGTCCGTTTTTTTTGTTTATTTTGTTTTTTAAATAACCGACAGGAAGTTGAAAAATATATTTCTTTGTTAATTTAACTGTATATTCCATTGAAACAACTTTACCGATTAAACTTTTAAATAACTGTTGATTTTTTATGGAAAAGTTCTTGTGAGTGTACATTCGAATGTTAGGCATTTAATTGATACCAGTTAATATATACCAATATCGGATTCAAAGAAGGATAGGAATTTACGATTCCATTTATGATTTTCTTTTGAAAGGTTAACAGGCGACTTTGACAACTCGTTAGTACGTTTACGCTTGGACCACTTTACTTCTATTGGTAACTAAACTGATTGCTCCTCAAGTACAATTTGTTCACCATGGACATCGTTATTATATGCACAAAACAATTCCAACTCACAATAAATTAGAGCTTATTGAAACTTTCAAAAGTCTTCTATTTTTTATTGTGTATTAAACTGCACTTATGTGTACAAATATTATGAGAAAATAAAAACAAATAAATAAACAGACTACGATTTGGAAACATAATGTGTTAAAGCCCAGCATTGCGTTTTCGCAACAAACAGATTGTCAATCACAAAAAGCATATTAGATGCATAACAAAGTTAAATATTATAATAAATATTCAGACATGCGTGCTTTTACAAGCTTCGTTTAAAATTACCCGAACAAATATTTTATTTTACTATTTTTTTTTTATAGTAGCAAAATTGATTTTTTAAAAAAATATTTAAAATATGCAAAAACGCATATGACAAAAATCCTGAAACAGGTCGAATATATATTGAACCAAACTTCATTTCCTCAAACTTAGTTTTAATTTAGATTAATTTGTGTAAGCCTGATATGTTGTTGAAGTGCACGTTGCGAAAACGCAACGCATGGCCTTAATGGGTAAACAGTATAGTATTCAAATTACTCGGGTTTGCTTTTGTTCGAGTAAACGAGTAACTCGGTTTTGAGGTTTTTAACTTACTCGATTAAGCGAGCAAGATCTTAAAATTACTCGAGTAACTCGAATAATGTCAAAAATTTTAATTCATTAACTTAAAAAAATAAAAATTTTTGTATGGTTTTATATTTTATTAGTTATATAAAACACAAAACAAACAATAAAATTAACAAATAAAGCGAATTCATAAATACAAGTAAAAATAAAAGTAAAAAAAAAACATTTCTTGAGATCATTCATTAAGTAACGTAAAAAATTTAAGATCTTTTAAAATACTTATAATAAATTAATTTTGCAGTTTTCTAAAACACTTAAAATGTTTTTCTTAGTTTGGAATTTCATAACACAAAAAAATACAACATTAAAAATTCATGAATCTTTTTTATGAAATAAAAATATACAGAAGTTAAGATTTATTGTACTAAATTAAGAAGATTTTCTGAAATAATCTTTCAAAAATAATATACTGTTAAAGCTTATCTATTTTTTCTTTCGTTTTTATAAAGGCCGACTTTGAGAAATCATCTCGTTGGTCCAAATTCATTTTGGTCATCAATGTCACAACTTTCATCATCACTTTCGTCTTCGCTTTCTTCAGCTTTATCATATGTATTTTTTTCATATATTTATTTCTGAAAAGAGTAATGCTTTTTTTTACCAAACAACTTATCAATCAAGCTCGATATAGTCTCTTCACTCGATGGCATTTTTAAGAATTTTGAATTTAAGAATAAAGAAATCACTTTCGATTTTTTTCAACATCGTACAGACATATTATCTCCAACAACACATCTAGAAAAGTACCCAGCAAAAAATTTCCAAAAAGGTAAGCGGGTTTGTTATCAAGCATTTTGCGCAGAACGCATTCCTTACTAGATTACCTACTCGATTCTTTTAACAGGGCGTGAGACTAAAATAATTGTTTCTTTAGAATTGATTATTTTTTTTTTTTACCGAAGAACCATTTACTCTATATTTTTAAGAACTACATACATTTTTTAATAATAAATAAAATAGTTCCATTGTAAAACTACGAAGTACTTACACAAAAAAAAAAAAATAAATAAATAGTTCCCTAGAAAAAATAAGAAGTACTTACATTTAAAAAAAGAAGTAGTTCCATAAGTAAAGTCAACTTTTACTCACACGTGATTCTTCTAGGTCACTCAAATATAACGAACAAAACTCATAAGGAAATAAAATCCTAAAAAGTGAAACATCGAATTGTTATGATAACATGGGTTTGTCATAATTTTGGAGCTATAAACCACGAAAATATAAATTTTTCAAAAAAAAAGAACACTTCAAAATTGAAAAACAAAAATACGACTCACGCACAATCACCCTCGAAATTTTTTTTTTTCACTCACTAACGTCAGTAATTTCAACTTCCACTCACAATTTTCTGCTCACGTGCGCTTACCTAATTTATACCTAACCACAGTTTAACAAAATGTAGGCAACATGCAAGTTCTGTTTTTAGTATTATTTTCCTGCTAATAAAAATTTGTTTGAAAAAAAATATGAGATAAATTCTTTAAAATTGTATAACTTCTTTTTTTAAAATTAGGAACTACTTCCAATAACGTCCTTTTATTAAGAAAGAGTTTATGATTACTTCTTGAGTACAAAGAGTTATACATATAAGTTAATAACATTGTTACTTTCTTTTAAGTAAATAATTACTTTGTTATTGAGTTCATGCTTTCTGGTTTAAATTTAAAGAATTGATTACAATACTACTTGCTTTTTTGACTTTATCGTTGGAATGAGTTTGGTATTGCAGTTACTAAATTTGGCAATGAGATATGTAAGCAAGTGTGGGCACCACCTTCTTTTTGGAATGTGTAATTTTTTCCTGGGTAGAGAGCAAAATGAGGTGTTTTTTTTTTACATATACAAGGTGGCGCAAAAGTAATCCTCCTATCAGAAAATGCTATAAATTTTGCGATTGGCCCCTAATGTCGGTTCTGTTTTGACATTTGTGTAGTAAACACATGCGAAATACACGTTAATAAACAATGTTACGCTACACTGCTCCAGAACGCGGAATATTGGTGACTATTTATTTGACCAATAATCGGTCGATGACTTTGGCACAACGTGAATTTCGTCGCAGATTTCCTGGCCGTCCAACGCCTACTGGTGAAACACTGCGACATTTAGCCGCTCGCCTCGAAGACACTGGCACAACACGAGATGCTGCCAGGCGTGGCAGACCCCGGAGTAGCCGTTCTGCAGAGAATATTGCTGCTGTAGCCGAGGATGTCGACATCGACCAGACGACGTGCCACGCAAATGGGTATCAGTCGACGGTCTTTACAGCGAATTTTGGTACAAGAGTTGAAGATGTTTCCGTACAAAGTCCAGACGGTGCATCAGCTGTTAGCTGCTGACCGCCAATCGCGTGTAACATACGCTCAAGCCATCCTTAATCACCACCAAGAGGAAGATGATTTTTCATCAAAAATAATCATGAGTGATGAGGCCCATTTCCATCTTAGCGGGTACGTAAATAAGCAAAATTTACGCTTCTGGGCACTGAAAATCCGCGTGTAACCCACGAAGAGCCATTACACCCGCTCAAAGTCACTGTATGGTGTGCTGTTTTCGCTGGAGGAGTCATCGGAACTTTTTTCTTCGAAGACGTCGCGGGCCAAACGGTTACTGTGAATGGTGAGCGCTACAGAGCAATGATCAACGAGTTCTTTTTGCCGCAACTTGATGAATTGGGATTGGAAAACATGTGGTTCCAACAGGACGGTGCAACGGCACACACTGCACGTGCCACAACCGATATGCTGAAGGATGCATTTCCCGGGCGCCTAATCTCCCGTTTTGGCGATTTGCACTGGCCAGCAAGATCGCCTGATTTGACCCTCCAGACTTCTTTTTGTGGGGCTTTTTGAAGTCGCGGGTTTATGTTAACAAGCCTCAGACTCTTGCAGCTCTTAAAGACAATATCCGTCAGGAATATGAGGACCTATCGCCGGAAGTTTTGGCCAAAGTGATGGAAAATTCCATAAAAAGGGCTCAAATGACAATCAACTGTGGCGGCGGCCATTTACATGACATCATATTCTCGACTTGATGTAAAAAAAATTAAAATACCAAATAAAAATAATCCACAAGAAGAATCAAAGTTTTTCATTTTTTTTTTAAATTACATCCAAAAAACATCGGAAGGTTATTTTTGCGCCACCTTGTATTTACTTATCGTACCATTCACGGGTTTTTAAGTTGTTGGTAGCTCGTCTTGTTCTATTGTGATATTGTGATCTTTGCGTAAGTGGTAAATAAGTGAAGTGGTGCACGAAATGGAAGGTTTGTGACTCTTAGGACATATCTTGCTTTTTTCAAAATATTTTCGTTTTTTGGAAAATGCTTTCAAACTAAACTCATTCTAAATGAACAAAATATATTATCAGTTTATACTATTGATTTGTTGCATATTATAACACTTATTATTTTACAGTTTTTTAACTTTTTAAATAACAAATTAGTTTAAATCAATAATTCTTTTATAATTTTACTCTGAAGATTAATGTGTTTTATTTTAAATGTGTTGTTTGTCTCTACACTAAAAAAAAAGTTTTGTTCAAACATAAATAAATCCAAAAAAGCTGATTGTAAACACATGGAAGAAATGCGTGCGAAAACTTAGCAATTTAAATACTTGCAAAATTGCTCACTAGAAATTTCTTAAATATAAATCAGGTATACTATTTTTTAGCAAATTTTTTGCTAAACTCGTGTTTTCAGCTAAAATTTTTGTTATACTTATTCAGCACTTAACTGTTTTATACTAATGCTTTACTAATATACTAATGTTTTACTAATTAATTTTGCTAAAAAAATTGTGCGGATAAGCAGATGTCGCGGCATGTCAAGATGTAGTAGAGAAGAGGAAAATGATACTAAAAAGTACAACTCTAATAAGACATATAAAAAAATCAACCATGGAAGGCTTTTGTATCTGTTTTTCATACATAAAACAAAATTGAGGATTAAAACAACTTAAATTTTGCGTTGTCACCGGCTTGTGAAAATAATTGTCTTTTAATTAAATAAAAGACAAAATAAAATATTTAAATTTAATATGTATTTCTAAACTAAATGTTTATAGATTTATAATCTAGTGTGGTCAAATTGCAAACAAGCAAACATACACAGACATGTAGACAGAGCAAAGCGAAAGACAAAGACACACATCTTAGGTAGATTTTTATGGTTCCTTTTTCTTATTGCAAAAAAAGGGTTGTTTTTTTCGTGTCGTTTGTTTTTGTTTATTTTTTCGTTTCGTTTCGTTTCTATAATTATCTTCGGCAGTTGCGTCCATTAAAAGAAAGCATCATTTTGGCAACCATTGATGTAAGTAGTTGAAAGAAAATTTTTGTTATGTTATATATATTTATTTCTATATATATTCAGATATTAAATTAATTCATGTCGTCAATGTGGGAAAATGAAAATTTTTATATTTCGTAAGTATTGTAAATTATTTTTAAAAGAATCACAAAAATATGTTTTATGATTTTCAGCAAATATATTAACTAAATTACAATTTTTTACAATTTTTTTGCGTTTTTTTCAGTCTATTAAAATTCAGCAAAAAATTTATTAATTTTTAGCAAGGCATTTTTATTTCTAATCTACTAAGTGTTAGCAAAACTTTTGCTGACATTAGCAATTTTTTTGCTAGCACCCTCCTGACTAAAATTTTGCTGACTCAGCAAAAATTTTTGATGACTTTACAAACTATTTTTTTTGAGTGTAGTAAACAGTCCTACCTACAACACCGATTATTGACTTACCTTTCGCCTATTGGTTTGTAAATTTATTTTACCGAATTCAAGTTGAGTAGTTTTGTGGCGGGGTTATAACCTTGACACATACACCAGCTTTTGCCGAGTGATTATCTGGGAATCCTTTAAGAGCCTACTTATTGTTGATTTGGACACATTTACCTTACGTTCACCAATTATATGATTGAGACTTTTCATTGATTTGCTGACCCAGTTGATTATTTTACGCCGGTCCCTATCCGAAAGCTTTTTTTTTTGGGCAGCCTGTTTTTTTTACCATAAGCACCCGGATTATTTGCAAAATTTGTGACAACCACACATGTTCGGTTTATTTAGCCAGCTTTAAAATAAGCTGACGTTTTTGCTTATTAAAATCACTTAGATACGAAAAATTATTTTTTAAGTTTTCTTTCTTTGCTATTATTCTTTGTGATATGCATTTATAGTTACAGAACACTGACAAAATATACACAGTTTTTCTCTTAAATCAAAGAAGTAATCTCTTAAAAAAAAGCAATAAGTGATCAGTTACACTCAAAAAAAAGTTTGTAAAGTTAGCAAAAAATTTTGCTGAGACAGCAAAATTTTAGTCTGGAGGATGCTTGCAAAAAAGTTGCTAATGTCAGCAAAATCTTTTGCTGAAAATCAGCGAGCTGATTTTTAGCTACAAAATTTGTAGATTCAGCAAAAGTTTTGTTAACACTTAGTAGATTAGAAGTACAAAAGCCTTGCTAAAAATTAATAAATTTTTTGCTGAATTTTAGTAGACTGAAAAAAACGCAAAAAAATTGTAGAAAAATTGTAATTTAGTTAATTTATTTGCTGAAAATCATAAAACATATTTTAGTGATTCTTTTAAAAATAATTAACTATAATAACGAAATATAAAAATTTTCATTTTCCACATTGACGACATGAATTTATTTAATATCTGAAAATACATAGAAATAAATATATATAACATAACAAAAATTGTCTTTCAATTACTTACATCAATGGTTGTCTAAATGATGCTATCGTTTAAATGATGCTATCGCAACTGCCGAAGATAATTATAGAAACGAAATGAAAAATAAACAAAAACAAACGAAACGAAAAAACAACCCTTTTTGCAATAAGAAAAAGTAACCATAAAAAATTCTACCTAAGATGTGTGTCTTTGTCTTTCAATTTACTCTGTCTGTGTGTCTTTGTCTTTCAATTTACTTGTCTACATTTCATTTTCCTCTTCTCTAATACATCTTGACATGCAGCGACATCTACTTCATTCTACGTATATCTTTCAATTTGGTTGTCGTCCACACTATTAATGTGCTTATCAGCACAATTTTTTTTTAGCAAAATTAATTAGTAAAACATTAGTATATTAGTAAAGCATTAGTATAAAACAGTTAAGTGCTGAATAAGTATAACAAAAAATTTAGCTGAAAACACGATTTTAGCAAAAAATTTTGTTAAAAAATAGTATACCTGATTTACAAGACGTTTTACTAACTTTTCTACTAACTTATTTTTTTGAGTGTACCACACTTTTAAAACTAGCTAAAAGTTTAAAAAAAATGTTTGTGATATTATAAAAAATAGCAAAAAACATTTGTTAATATTTAGCAAAAAAAAAATCGCTTAATTTAAGCAAATTTTTCGGCAAAGTAATTTTAACCAATTTTTAGTAGCTTTTTCTGGCATTTTTACTGGTTTATTTCTAAGAGTGTATAAAGTGAAATAAAATTTCGTATAATAATAACAATAGCAACAAAAACAAATTTTACCTTATCAAATGCTATATAAAATTGTTGAAAAATAAAATATTTTCAGGATTTCCTTTTAGAGCAGGGGGTTGAGGATTAGAAGGAAAATATGTATGCAAGTACTATATGTTGTATATGAATATTTAACTTCTGCTCTCGTGCCTTCTTCATTTTTAAACATGACTACCCCACCAACCACAACAAACAATTGTTCCAACAATTTATGAAAAATATATTTTCATTTAAAGTACAAATGAAAAACGAAAAAAAAAGCCAAATGAAATATGAAAAGTCTTATGGTAGTTTGGCACGATTTCGAGGAAAAGTACAAAATACTTCATGATTTGTTGAATTAATCTCTAAAAGTAGACGTGAGAAATTGCAGTTTTAATTTTGTATTCAATATAATTTAAGGTTATTATGTGATTTTTAATGTGTTGAGCCAAATTGGATAAGGAAAAAATATAAATCATGATTTTTCTTTTTTTTAAATTACAGGGTATGTTTTTAAAGGAAACCAAAATATATAAATATATTGTCATTTACACTATTGTAAATATTAATAGATTCATAATTCTGAATTATGGGAGTTGAGATTTTACTAGACAGAGATGTCTCACGTTTTAACGAATGAGTTTGCCAATATTTTTTAATATTGTGGCTCGGCTTGAGCATTAATTTTCAGTATCTTATGGTGAAAAAAAATTTGGAAAAATTATAAATAGTTTTCTAAATCTCCAACTGTGTTTGAAATGCACGTTAATGCAGTGTTTGTAATTAAGAGATAAAAATGTTGTTTGTTATATTTTAAAAACCTACAGGCGTTCTTGATATATAATATTTAGTTTAATTATATATAAGTTGTAGTAAAATCTTTTACATGTAAATTTTTTATATAAAGTAGTGAGCTAAAAGTAATGTAGTGTGCCCAATATGGTTTAAAAGGTAAGTTTCCGTTATTGAAAGCAGTATGTAAGACGTAATCATGATTTACACATATGTTCTTGTAAAATTATGCTGTCAATCAATGTGTAAAAATGTCATTAATTTGCATAAAATAAAGGCCCTTTAAGGAAGGGTGACCATTAGAACGGCATTTTTTGTATGAATAAAAAATTAAAATTTTATGCTAATGAAAATGGAAATTATTCAAGTTCGAGGCCATACTCTATACTTCTTTATTAGGATATTGTCCTAACAAATAATCTATAGAGTATTTGTTTTCAAATTTATTCTTTGACCCTTTCAGTAATGTGTTGATAGATCTATTTCGGGAATTTTCTAGGTTCCCATCATCAGAACACGTTTTGAAAGCGGTAACAATCCAATGCCAAACATCAAACATTCATATAAACTAGTTTACTCACTACATGAGAACTAATATATATTATATGAGCTCGAAGTAAAAAAGATTATTACCATTGATCAAAAAATAAATTGAAAACTTGTTTGTGTGTATGTCTACCTTTGGTAAATATTCAATACAAGTTTTCAATTTATTTTTTGATCAATGGTAATAATCTTTTTTACTTCGAGCTCATATAATATATATTAGTTCTACAAATTTACAAAAGATTTTGCTGACATTAGCAACTTTTTTGCAAGCATCCTCCTGACTAAAATTTTGCTGACTCAGCAAAATTTTTTGCTGACTTTACAAACTTACTTTTTTGAGTGTAGTATCAACCTAGCTAATATGTTTGATTTGCTTTATTTTTATTAATATACCGAAGGTGAAAGCTCGATATAAATTATAATTTCGATGTGTATAAAATTTATTGTAAATTAATTTATAGTATTAACACGAATTTTTTGAAATTTATTTCTTAAAAGTGTAAAAAATATAAAATTATGGAAGCGGCAGACTACCAGGTTGGGTAGTTTCGTCAGCAAAAATTGGTAACACTTTAAAATACGTATACGTGATATTAATTCGTTACGTGGTTATGTGTGTTGCACCGGTTAGATGTAGTTTTCGTTCAACAAATTCGAAGAAAATTAACTTTTTTAAAAGTTTTTTGCTGAAATTGCAGCTATTGGTATCCATTTTCATTGTTATTTAATATAAAATATAAGTTTTCCACTTAAACCGTTATATTTATAGCTGATAAATGTGCACTATCAAATACGCGAATTTACCCCATAGATGGGGTTGTGTATACGATGTGAGATACTCTGGAAATCTTAAAAAAATAAATATTAAGAATTAAGAAAATTTATGTTTTAAACATACAAGTTAAAGTTAAGATGTGTAAAATTTTAGATAAAAATAAATTTTTTCAAAAAAGATGTTGGTTAAGTAACGACAGAACTATAAAAAAAGAAACAACTCTGCAACTTTTTTGTGCTCATGCTGGATATACGATTTAGTGATTAATCTAGCTATTACTTTTGGAAGTCAGGATCTGAATGATACTCGGAAATGGGTCAAACTACAGTTTTTACCTGAGCAATTAAAAGTCTTAGTACTTTTTTTATTACTTACCAATCCACTATTCAATATACTACACATTGACTTTCTAGCTGTTCAACAAACAGAGAAACCATTTTTGATTTCTTCCAATAAGATTGATTATCAAAAAAATTACAAATTTATTTTGAAGTTAATTTTCTATTTTTGCAATTTTCAAAAAAGGATATGCTAAATTTGCATAGAATTTATGCAGTAACATATGAAAAAATCTGGCTCTCCGAAACTAGAGCTAAAAGTTTGATAGCATTATTACTCTTTTTTTAATCATGAATGATATTGCAAAATATGTTGCAATTTCATTCCGCATACGTTAAATAAATTTGTCAATATGTGATTAAGGAAGTAGAATTTGAATCTGTTGTCCTTTTTATTTTCCGTTTAACACACAAAAATTGGGGTTTGTCACATTTAGTTTTCAATGTATGGCGACAAGGGTATGTAAAAATTTACCCTTGTTAAAAAAAGATGAAAATTCAACATTTATTTCACAGTATAGCAATAAAACTCATAATGAAGTGTGTATGTTATTTGATTAAATCACAAAAAAAAATTCTAACATTTTATATGTACCAAAATTTACAGGATTTTATGGCTTCCCAGGTAGAATTTGTCACCGTTCAAAAAAATTAATACTTCCAAACCCCTGTTATTTTTGTAAAAAAAAGCCCCTTTTAAAAATTTACAGTTATAACTAATATTGTTCTAAAGAAATACTATTTTGTTTGCAAGGCAAGCGTTTTGCCAACATCACCCACAAAATTCTTTTCTTGCATTGTTTTCACCAATATTTCAACTATTCAGTAGCATTATTATTTTTTAATATTTTATTCTATTTTATATGTTCAAAACCGGTTTTAGAAAGTGCACACAGAGAAAAAATTTGCCAACTGAAATTCGGTTACTACTACTCAAATTCGGTTCTTACCAATTTCAATCGGTTGCAGCAACAGAACATAATTTTTCACAACGAAGTTTAGTTAGTTCAACTGAATTTTAGTAACAACACCCAAAATATTCAGAAATCAAATGCAAATATAATTGTACTTACTGAATTTATAATTCGTTACCATTGAAATATACTTTTCAATTCGGTTGCCACATTATTTCTCTGTGTGTGCGTGTTTTATAAACACTTAACAAAATTAATTGAACTACTTTTGGGCGTTGTGGTGTAATGACTGTTATACAGCTATTTCCGGGTTCGATCGTCGGCGACAACAACATAAAATTAGATAAATATAATATGTTTGAGTTTTCTATTATTAGGTGTTCCGATACCACTTAACCCCAACGAAGTAAAATAATGAAACAGGGCTATGAACCATAAAGCCTCAAGAATTTCACCAACTCTCCATCAGGTGGCGAGCAACAACTGTACTTAGACTTATAATCTTGCGCAATTATAGTGTTGTCATATTTGAAGCCCTTCAACTTTCCCCACATTTCATCTCTCATTTAACCCCCTACCAAAGAAAGCAACACATTAATAAATAGAAAGAATTTCCTGAGTGTTGTTTCTCTTTAAAAAATAAAAAAATATTGTGCCAATTGCATTTTTTTTGCCTGGGTTGTTATCAGTTTAAACAAACCTGTTAACAAAAAATGGAAATATTTTGCTTTTTGACACATTTAAGGGTGTGCTCTTGGTGGGACTTTACCAAACCATATTTGTACAGAGATTTGTAATTGAAATAAAGTAGTGAGTGTGTTAAATTGTGGTTTTCAATATTTTTCTTTTTTTTGTGAAAATTAATATTTTTGAAGTTTGTTGGTAGAAATTGAGTGAAGGGAAGGAAGCAAACTGTAAAATGTTTTTTTTTTCTTCATTTTTTATATGATTACATGCGAGTCTGTTGGCAATTGATTTTTAGTTTATTTGCAAATTTACCCACATAATATTCAAAGTATTGGTAGTTTATTGAGTTTTCCAAACAGTTGTTTAGTGTTTAAAAGGGAGTTTTCATAAGAAGTCCGCGCATTACATTATTTTTGAAGGTTAAAGGTTTTTGGCAGAAAAGTCAAACGGGCGTTACCAGCGGTAATATAACATATTCATAACATGAAGATATTTGAAATAAAAAAGAGATATTGAATATTACTGTAGGGTAGAATAGGGCATAATCGCCACTTTTTTGGAAATAAAATTAAAACTGTTATATTAAAAAATTTAAACAGGGCATAAGGATGTCGATTAGGATGTCCACAAAAAAAAAGATTTCTCGCTTTTTATTTATTACACCTCCAAAGTGTTGAAATAACAATATTATTTTTTGGACGAATCGAACAGAAAATATTAGGTTTTGATCAAAATATTATGTATTTATTTCATTTAAATGTTCTTTATATAGAATTTTGACTTCAAAGTTTTTAGCTTCGAACCTAAAACTACCCATTTTGATAGACATGCAAACATTTCTTTTTAAAATAAATGTTAAAATATTTTTAAAATGCTTAGTTTAAAAATGTGTGTAGCTATTTTTATAATAGCTAAATGTAAGACGAAATTTTGAGTTGGAGTGTTTTTAAAAAATGTTCTATTATTTTGTACTGAAAAAATAAATTTTGGGGGAGGAAATGTCACATTTTTTCCACCCCCTGGATCCACGCCTGGTTAAAATTGTGGAGTAAAAAAGCCGTAGATCTACATTTTTTAGTTGGCCAATAAAAAACTTCAAACTGCGCCATGTATATTTCTTAGTGAATATTTATTGCTTTTGTCCCCTTTATTACATACCCAAGTTTTATTCGGGATTCGGTAGTCATCCCATTTTATTGAAGGCCCTAAAGTAGTTTTCGTTAAGTTTCGCCTTCTACTTAGCAGCTGTTTAGTCGTTAGAGTAAAACAATGGATAGGGTTTAAAAAAATATTTTATTTATAACTTTAGCTTGACAAAAACAAAATTGTTTTTCAATCGATGATTGATTATATATTTTTCTAATGGAAAATGTGCTAAAGGAAAATTAACTTCAAGAGTACACACTAAAATTTTTTTGTATAAATAGAACATTTTTGGTCTTCAAAGTTTAGTGACGTCATGATGCTTGTTAGGAAAAGACCTAACCACGTGCTTGATTACTAAGAAGACAAGAATGCAGCAAAATTGATGATTAATACGTTTTCTGTTAAAGTTCTGCCTATTATGGAGGCTCTAGCTTTTCTAAAACTTCGGGTTCTGATGAGATCTTTAGCCAGATCGAAATACTAGTATCAACCTAGCTAATATGTTTGATTTGCTTTATTTTTGTAAATATGCGGAGGTTGAAAGCTCGTTATTAATTGAAAATAACATAAAAATAATCTCGATTTATATAAAATCAAAAACTAATATAACTGTAAATAACTTATTTTTTTGTTCATAAGTTATACTCAGATCATGGTGTTATATTAAAAATAAACAAAAAAAATTTTGCTTGTCTCTTTAACTTTTTTATACGGTATTTTCCGACATCCTCAGGGGTTCGTTGACACATATTATTCAAGTAATCAATTAAATATATCTCTTAAGTTATTATTAACGAAAATAATTATAAGATTATTTTCCTTAATACAAATGTTTTGAATGTAAAATTTATTTGTTAGCTTTTACTTGCCAAAACTAAAACATATATAATATGAACTATAAGCCAAATGAGAATTTTAAAGCTTTAAAAATTGTAATCTCCTTAAAGACAATTTTTAATAAATTACTATACATAAATTTAACAAGTTAAAATTTTTAAACTTTATTTCAGGAAGGTGCGTATTTGCTTTTAGTTGTTTTAAACAATTTTAATTTTTTTAACTTTTAGTTTAATGTCTTCTCAAAATTTAAAATTTTTAATTAAAAGAAATATTTTGTAAGAATACACTCATAATAATCCATGCTAAAAAAACGAAAAAAATGTCAAAACAACAAAATCTTTTATAAAATGTAATCGTAATCTAATTCGAGAAACAAAAATTAAATAAAATGGCATATCATTTTTGACTTAATGAAAAATAAATATGAACTCATATCTAATAAATTCGCTTTATTCATAAGCAATTTAATATATTTAAAGAAAATTTTAGGAACTGCATTTCAGTAACGCGGAAAATTAATTTTAGTTCATACTTTTTTTTAGTGTAATAATTCATGCATAAAATTACGAAAAAAATGCCAAAACTACGAAAACTATATATTTTGACATTTTTTTTTTGTAGTTTTATGCATGGATAACTATCAGTGCACAAAATGAAATCAACGTAATACTAAATTGCAATCTGGTAAGGCGGTACGAAATGCGATGAAACTTTGGTCCAAATCTAAACTAAACACAGGAAAAGTAGGAAAATAAAAACACAGGAAAAGTAGAAAAATAAACTCGCAACATTATGAACAATATGCAATGCAAAGTTTCCTTTTCTGTTCTATTTCGCTCCGCATTCCATTCCATACTGTTCCCAGTGAGTTCCCCGTTTCATATTATATTATTCGTATTTGGACCAATATTTCCAATTCTACTGAATCCCATTTTTAATACACATCAGATAGCTGTTAAATTGTGGGTCAAATATAATCCATAATGACACCCAAATTCAACTTTTAATTTTGGTGTAAGTTTTAAAGACATCTGCTTCAATATTATGACTTACCATTAGGCCGGGTCGATTTGTATGGAGGCAAAAAAATCGCTCAACGTTCAAGGAAAATCGTATTCTAGGGATCAAAATAAGAAACTTTGCCTAAGGAACCATACCCCTAAAACGAATTCTGATGTCCCGACTTTTGACCCGTAGTTTAAAATTTTGAAAAATTCCACTTTGACAAATTTAGAGTGCCCCAATCGAATCCAACCCTATCGAATATAATTTATACATTAATCTGCTAGAACGTCTTCCGGAGAAGAAATAGAGACCCTAATCTTTGAAAGATTCTTCCTACTTTCTGAATATCTCTATCCCGAGATTTGCACATTTTGCTATAAAAACACGACTAAAAAGGCCCTCTTTCAACTTAAATTTTAACCCCTTAACGGTCACCTAGAATGATGTTTTATGCATTAATCTGCTAGCGTGTCTCCCGGAGAAGAAGTAGCTCCCATAATCTTGGAGAGATTCCTCCTACTTTCTGAAATATCAAAGTGGGCTTTTTCAAAATTTTACCCTACGGGTCAAAAGTCGGGACATCAGAATTCATTTTAGAGGTATGGTTTCTTCGGCAAAGTTTCTTATTTTGATCCCTAGAATACGATTTTCCTTGAACGTTGAGCGATTTTTAAATCGACACGCCCTACTTACCATGTATAAAAACTACTTCATAAACTTAATTATTTAATATGTTTAAATTATTTTAAAAGTTTTTATTACCATATGACAATGGTAAATATATATTACTTAAACATACTGTTGAAAAAATATTTTGGTTAAAAAAAAAGGCAAAATATTAAACAATGACCCATATATCAAAATAATTTAATACGAATATAATGAACAAAGTTTCTAAATAAGGAATCATGACGATGGAATACCGTTGATAGTTATTCCACGAATACAAATATTAATATCCTAATACCACATACGCACATAGTTAATGCATTCACATTCTTACAAATATCGAAATAATCTCGTCATCACCAACAAAGCAATGCAAGCAACAGTACAGACAATAGTAACAACACCAGAACATCAATCATATAAAAAAAATAAAATTTTACATATACGCGCAAGGGTGTTTCGAAAGATAAATATATGTGTGGACTTATGTATGAAATACAATAAAAGAAAAACATTAAAACATAGCAACAAGTTGTAAGTATTTTATTTATCTTCCTCGGAGTAATATTGTTTTTTAGATCTCTACTCTTATATCAGCTACACTCAGAGAAAATATATGGTTGCAATATGATTACGGCACAAAACTATGTTTCCTACAGCCATAAATGATTGTTTCAGTTAAATTATTATATTATCAATCATATTTCACCAATAATATGGTTGCTTTCATCATGTTCTAATAGAAATCTCTCTTTTTTCAGTTATATTATTGTCTTGTCTAGAATAATAACATTGTATTTATTATTATATTCCTCTCTCTAACTACCGCCATATTATAGTTACGCCAACTATAAGGTGATCAGTCCGTTTTTTTATGAGCATTTCGATCTCTTAGTGTCATTCTTGTTACAGATTTTGTGTAAAGAAGTTGTGCGAAACAGTCAGCACGAACAAATTAAATCATATTTAACAAAAAGACATTAAAAATAGACAAACAACGTAGTGGTGTTAATGGTAATAGAAATTAGCCTTGTCGAAGAAGAAAAAAGTTTGTATTCTTAACACAGTCCACCCTGGAAGTCCAGACAAAAGTTTAATTGTCATGCACCCCTTAAATAAAGTTATTCATTACTATATGGACATACAAGTTGTAACACTATATTATAAAGTGATAAAAAAGTGATTTATTTTTTAATCGTTTGCAACTAATTAAAATACATTTTGTTATAAATACACGTCTATCGTACGAAATAATCATAATACGTTTGCAATAATCATAATATAGTAATAAATGATGACGAAATTCTATTCAATGATCATAATATGATAACTAGTACTACAATATGGTTATAATGCTAATACTATGATTGCTGCAAACGTGAATCGATCATTATAAATGTATTGTGAAATTGTATTCTTAACAATGTTTTTATGAGTGCTTTATACTGTAATCACTTGTGTAGCTGACAGAATATTTCACAAAGCTTTTTCTTTAGCGCAAAGACAATTTGATTACTTAAATTATTTTAATATACTATGAAAAAACTATGCATAACTTTTTAATCAATCTACAACAAAATACTGGGAGAATATTGTATGAATCATATTATGGTAATTCATAAATATTTCCAGAACCATAATATGATAATATTAGGATCTATTTGGAAACATAATATGGTAATGTAATTATCATATTATGATACAGAAATAGATAAGAGTATGGTTGTCACAACCATAGAAACATGGTTGTCGCAATCACAAATCCTTAAATGTATGATGCTCTTCCAATATGATTCCCTCAACCATGTTTTTCTTTAAGTGTAGTACAACCAAGTACACTATAAATAAAGAGGATGTGCACAATGAAAGTGGCTGAGTCACGCAATGACCCACCGAGCCAAAAAAAAACAGAAAATGTTCCTCAAGTTGAAAATTGCTAAATCTAAATATTTTTGTCTGGCGCGCATGCTTTTGTTCTGCACAAAAAGTTTGTTGTTGAAAATAAGTCAAATCGGTTCAGCGGTTTAAAAAATATGAGTGAAAATGTGAAGGTACCTCTAAATTTTCCATACAAATTGGTGTACAATTGTACAATTTCATAGTAGCGTCTAACGTCACATTTTTCCACCAGACGCTAAGAGGTGAATAATATTATAAATTCACCTCAAATATTTTTCACCGCTAAATTTTTATTTGCAACACAAATATAGTTTTTTGCATCAAAAATGTGTTTTCACCACAGAACTCCTTTTTTACATACAACAAAGTGTTTCACCTTAAAATTTTGTGTTCGCCACTAATATAGTTTTTGTTAGTACTTTTTTGTTGTTTCATTAAATTTTTTGTTTCATTTTAATTCAAACAGTTAATAGTTTCCTATAATAAATAGTTTTGCATTACAATCAAATGAATGCTGTAAAACTTCAATAATTAGTTTAACCAACCAATACTGAATTGCAAAATATTAAAATTGGTACTTAAACCAACCAATGTCTAGTAACAAAAGATTTTCAATATTCACTGATTCTTTAAAAATCAATAATTTTTTTTTTTTACAAAACAAAAAAAGCAGAAAAATCGAAATCTACATGTCAAAATGCTGCAATAATCGAGAACAAGGATAGAATGTAGTGATTCTGGTAAGTGCAAATATAAAATTAATTAAAATGCCAACATTATAACAAAAGTAATTCGTATATTGTGTTTAGTTCAACGAATAATAGCAAAAGGAAACCCATACGAAATTAAATATTGTGCAATGAGGTATTGGAATGAATCCATAAATTATTCATTAATATGTCTATGAAAAAACTACTCTGCATTTCAGAAGGAAGACTCTCCCTGGAAGATTATGAAAATCTACGATTTGCTCATTCAAAATATATACTTGGTGCTTGCAGATTTTCAAAATTTAAAAATCTGACGTGTTTTATCGCTTATTTCGTAATTTTTAATTTCAATATTTGTATTAATTTTTTATCATGTTTTACCCAGTAAAAAACGCTGCAAGCAGGTTTGTAAGGGAGTAAGCCAAAAATAATCCCTTACAAACCTGCTTACATATGCTATGATTTTTATATGGCGAATTCCCACTTGGAATCATTACTTTTGGGCAAAATAATCGCGGATTTTAGCGCCTACAAAATGCTGTGATTTCATGGCGTTCAGTAAAATCATATTTCATGCCTACATTATTACGATTAAAAGTAATAATATGAATAATATATAATTTATTTTACGTACAATTTTACAGACATTAATTTTAGACATAATATAATAATTTTATTTTTTACCGCACCACGTGGTACCTCTTCAGGAACAGTGAAATGACTAATTATTTTTTTAACATACTCGAAAACACCAAACACAATCGGAAATCAATCGGGAAAACTGGTACAGATCGTTTATAATCCACGATATGAAACTTTCTGCATTACAACCTGCATCCTTATAAAAAAAAAGGGAGTAGGGTAAGCTGCGTACAACCTGCATCATTGTAAGGCAAAACAGTAAGCTCAACAAAATTTTTTGTTTGTTTTTATTCAAACCAAGGACTATGAAGAACTAGGATGCACAGACCGGTGCGCGACGCGCACCTCATCGTGCCAACGTGCCAACACCCCAACATGCCAACGCGCACAAAGGTAGTTATAGAGGCATTCACAGTGGTTTTTGTTACCCATTATTGATTTAATTAATTTTATTTATTTATTTTTTAGTAATTTTTAAGCTATTTCAATATATAATGGAAATATAATAGAAAAAAATTATTTTTCAACCATTTTAAAAATTAATTAACTAATTAATAGCTTAAAAATTACTAAAAAATAAATAAATAAATTAATTATATCAATAATGGGTAACAAAAACCACTGTGAATGCCTCTATAACTACCTTTGTGCGCGTTGGCATGTTGGGGTGTTGGCATGTTGGCACGATGAGGTGCGCGTCGCGCACCGGTCTGTGCATCCTAGTTCTTCATAGTCCTTGATTCAAACAAGCACTTACTTCAGCGCATTTGATTAATCCTGCTTCTAAAAACACGAAAATTTTTTACTGGATACTTTTATTTTTATATGTAAAAATTAAAAACCATAAATAATTGGAAACAGTGTTTTATTTAATACGAAAGTAATCGTATAAAAAACTTGGTCGAATGTACTGAATATGCCGTTCTAATATGGTAGCTGTAACTGAATATTTCAATTACCTCAACAAATCTGTTTTCTGTGTGTAACACCAAATTTAAAGCATGCAATTGTTTTTCGTCTGCGTTCTGGCATTGTATAAATTCAATACTTTATCTACGGCTTTTACTTCTTAAGAGTTTGTTGTTTTCTTTTTAACATTTTACATCAACATGTCATATAAAACTTTTTCAAATTTATGTTTGAATTTTTACTCTACAGAACATGGAATGACAAACATAACTTGTAAAATAATTCATGTAGGTAAACAACAGTTGTATGATACCCTAAAAATGTACTAGTTGAAAATCCTGGAAATTTTGCCTTTTATAGCTGTAATGAGGATAGTTCTGAAAATTTTTAAAATTTCTCGATACTAGTGGAACCATATCTATTTAAATTAACCTTTTTTGGAGCCCAAAGTGGGACAATTAAATTTGAACATTTGCCAATATGTACATATCGGATTTCAGTATATCTATTAAAAAAAGTTTTTGGCTTCCAACATGGGGTAACTGCTTAAGTACAATTTTACATAATTACGCAGTCAGAAAGTGACAGCGGTACAAAAAATCAAGCACTGTCATAACACTGACTAACCGAGGAATTTTAAATATATTGATGGCAGAACACTTGTTTCAGAAGTTTTACCAGCGTTCCCAAAAAGCGTTTCTCCAGTATGTGCTTTAAAATAATTTCCGTGGTCCCCCCCAAAAAAAAACATCCTTAAAGAATTGGCTGAAACCACTATGCCAGCGTTAGCAAAAAGTGCTTTCACAGTGCTATCCAGTGAGAAATTACCAATTTCTCAAAATTCTAACAACTGGCAGAGCATTCATTTTATAAAAATTATGATGATTTGCTTAAAAAATTTTGTTGTCAAAATGTTCCGAGTTGGATCCCTGCTCCAGGCAAACATCTTTTGTGATTTTTTTATACTTTTTGATATTTTTTTGTATAAGAAATTTATTTTTTTTTTCTGGAAAAGCTCTTTAACGCATTAATGCCTGCTCATAGATCGGCTCGTACGATCTTAATCAAATTTGGATATATGTGTCCGGGAGAATACAGAAGTTGATAGGAACAAAAAAAAATTGTTACCTGTACACACACCTGAGATATGACATGGGTATTTAAATACCCAACAGGCATTGGTGTAATAGTTTTAGTTTCACTTTGCAATCTCTGCCAAAAAAATCAACATGCTATTGTTATGACATTCTGTATACTGTTTTCATTCGTTTAGTGTCATTTTTATGCATTATCATCCCACATGTAAAAAAAAATTCACAGTTATAAGAAAAAGGTGTAATAAAATAGAAAAAAGTCATAAGCTTGCTGCGTATAAACAGTTGTAAGTACAATAATTTTTTATATTATATTTGACAAATATTTTCATCGTTTAATTATGAATATATTCATCCATTTTCAGATTGTCGTTATCTAAAACGGAGTATTTTGATTTAAAATGCCTCGTCGACAGAAAGTTCTGACTGCTATCGAAACGCAAGCTATTTTTGATAGTTGGTCTGATGAAGATAGTGATGGAGGAGAGAATTTTGTAGAACACGCAGACACCGTTGACGTCATAATAACGCCACCCGATGTTATCGAAAATTATCAATTCGATAAAATTCCATTTGATGATACGGCAACTTCATACAAAGTGTTGTATGAACAAATTGAAGCTTTGAATCCAGTGCAGATTTGGGAACAATTCATTGATGAGGAGGTCTTGAACCTCTTGGTCACTTCTACCAACCAATATGCTGTGACCAACAATTGCCCATCATTTATTACATCAAGTAGTGAAATGAAAACGTTTTTGGGCGTATTGTATATCACTGGTTACCGCACCTTGCCACAAATACATAGTTATTGGTCAAATCGAGAATCTTTGGGTCCAATTTATCGAGCCATACACCAATGGTCCGTGCCAAACGGTACGATCGAAAGTAACGGAAAATGGTGACGATTGAACAACCGCATTTGGTCAACCAATACAATAATTTCATGGGAGGCGTGGACCGTTTTGACAATGCAATGAACAATTACCGAATTCGGATTCGGGGAAAAAAGTGGTAGTGGCCATTAATCACAAATGCGTTTGATGTGGCTATGGTAAATTCATGGTAAATTTCATTGTTTTTGTCGCAAGTACGAAAAGAAAACACCCATGTCTCAATAAGAATTCCGAGTAGAGGTGTGCGAATCGATTATGATAAAGTCAAATTGTCGTCATACGGGTAGAACATTCGCTTCCGGGGCACTACAGGTAATGCGTTACGACCGTATGGATCACTTCATTGGAAAACTTAATTCTCGTCATCGTTGGTCTCAATGTGGTGGCAAAACTTAATATGGTTGCTTGAAGTGCCAGGTGAACTTGCATTCTGCTCCCTGCTTCCTGGATTACCACAATGGTGTTGAGCCAGATGAGAAGAAAGTTGCTAAAGCTAAATAATTTATTTTTAACAAATATCACGTTTTCTAAATAAAAACACAAACTTTTTGATTTAAATGTGAGTGTTATTCAAAATAAAATAAATATTTCCTTATTGCAAAAAATTTTTATTTTTAGTACACACCATGGACTGTTGGGTATTTAAATACCCAATTTCGTTAGAACTGAACTCACCGCCAGGTGTATAAACTTATTTCTGTTCGGCTTTCTCTATTAAATAGAGGATACCAATAGCTATCCGGTAAGGGTACACTTTTTTCGTAATTGCCATTTTTCTATGTTTGGAGGCACTTTTCCTCTCCATTTTCCGACAGTGAAAAAAACGCTATTTTGACCTGTAAAAATATAAAGGTAAGCCCCAAAACAATATTCGGTTACATTTTTTTTATTTAAGGCCCATCTTTCTTCTCTGTTATAAAAAAAAAATACCGTGATATCTCACACCTGGTCCGCTCTAGAATTTTTTTAATGTCAACATTTTCTTGGGTATTTAAATAGCCATTAGGCAGGAATGGGTTAAAGAACATTTTTGTTTGTCAAATTGATTCTACCAAACCGTATTCCCCTGCCGGCATATTTTAACAGCCAACTGTTACCCAGCAGTTATCATTCACTTATGTTTTAATCTATCAAGTATTAAGTGTCTCGTTAGCTCAGTGGGTAGACCTGTCGACTGCCAATCTGGCAGCCAGGTTACAAATTTCAATTCAATTTTAATCAAACTTGGTATAGATGCTAAATGCCACCATATAAATATGATATAGTCCAAATTTTTTGTTGGTAGCTTTTACGGTTGTGGAAGTAGAGAATTTGAATTTGAATTTAAATTCTTAAAATTATCGTTGTTTCCAAATCCCTTTATGGAACTCTTACGAAATTCAAAGTTGTGAATAAAAATCAGAAAAACGATACTAAGGCCCGATTATTGAATGTCCAGTTAAAATTTAACAAACAGTTAAATTCATTTGGTGTTAATCAAATGAATAATTGATTTATTGAATTAACTTCTACATGGTGTCCACACTAGATATTAACTTTGATATTTTCTGCCAGCAAACTTCAATCACAGAGAGAATTATATTACGTGTGGTCCACACATTACTGTCACTATTATATAATAATTATAATATAAATTATTGCATATTATCAAAAGTATCTAAAATCGACCCTAAAAGAATGTAGAAAAAGGCAAGTATATATATATTCCCGTCGTTCCTATAAGGAGCATAGGGCCTCAGTAAGTAAGACACATGATTTAGACAATTTAAGAAAAATTGTTAAATTTTATTTTTCTTCGGTGGCTGCGAACACAACAAAGTTTGCGAAAATCAACAAGAACATTTTAATTTGTAAAATGGTATGAATTTATTCCAAGTCATCATCGGAATCACAGTTCGGGCATATGTAAACACGAAAGCGTATATTGGCACATTTCGCCTGAAGCGCTATTTTGCATTTGACACCAAGTTTTAGAGCAAAATTATACTCTAATGGTTTTAATTTATGATGCTTAGGGCATCACGCATTCTACCAGCTCCTTCTCTTGTTCTTCGTTAAAAACCTATATAAAGATCAAATTAGAGAAAGTCATTGCACCTTTTCTATTTCTTATCGTCTTTGATTGCTTTAATTGCGTCAAGAAATGTATACAAATCTCTAATACTGCGGTCGGTTGTTCTGGGGGTGCGCTGCCATAATAAAAATGTATAGAAAATGCTAAAACTTACTAAAAATCTCTATTTTGACTTAAAAAATCTCTCTTTTGACTTAAAAAGACAAAGTAAATATCACAGAATCAGAAATTAATTCAATGAGTATCAATTTGTTTTTGGAAGGTGTGTGTAAAACTTTGTCGAGTAGTGTAATCTAAACATAAATTGTAAATTGTTTCATTACATAAATGTAAAGTTTTCCTTTTATAAAATCTTAAATATATTTTTGAAAAAAAGCCCTGGCAAAAATGGCTTTATAACATGTTAAACATCGGTAAAATTTTCCACTGTTTATAAATGCAGTAGTTTTATGCGGCTTTTGGGTTTAATCTAGCAAAACGTGATGAAAAATAATTGATATCAGTTTAAACAAGCGAAAAAGAGGGAGTGGGGCAACCTGCAAACCTTCAAAGGTGGCAACCTGGCATTCTGATAGAGATTTGGTATTATTAAAAAATAAAATTATTAAAAAATAATGAACGTTCTATTAATTTAATGAACAGTTATTTGGTAATATTTCAATGAAAAATTTATTGTATTAATGCTAAATAAATCTAAGGAAACCCTTCATTGTCGAAATGATTCATTTACTGAAGATTTACATCAATTCTATGAAGAACAACCTTTGATGAAATCTATTTTATAGATTCTATAAAAAGTTTCAATGGACACGAACTAGTAACAAATTTTCATTAAAACAATGAATAATTTCTTTTCTGAAGTGAAAATAATTTTCTCAGTGTACAGATTACTAGAAATTTTTCGGAACAAAAACACTAGATTTGTTAGGGTATAAACATAGTAGATGAACATTTTAACACACAGTGGGTATTTTAGGGTGTAACCGACTGTATGTTGTTGGCACAGGTGTCTTTTGGGTTGAAATTATGTCACAGCAATATTTTTTATGTGGTTTTTATGTTAGTGTAGGGTTATTAAATATTAATGCTAATGCAAAAAAAAAAATTTTTTTCTTAAAACAAACTTTGCTTTTTTAACAACTTATAAGATTTGTTATTTAGTAAATGGACAATTTTAAAATGTTTGTAACTAAAAAACTAATTATTTTTTTTTGAAAAAGAATAGACTATAAATTATTTAATCAGTTTTTGCAGAGAGCCAATGGACCGCGATCTTCTATTTGGCGTATTTTTTGCTTGATACCTCCAATCATGCTTTGGACGATATGATTGTAAATTTTTTTTTACACAGCTTTAAATTTTTTTCTTTAATTTTTCGGTGCATTTGGCTTCCCAACTTTTTCATACACTTTTTATCATAAGAGACCACAGAAGTCCCCAATTGGACGTGCTTTTGCGACGTTTGGAAGATTTGCGTATTTCGGGTATAAAAGGTACGTTTTTTGAATTAAGTCATTCTAACGTCTTTTCGGCATAATGACAGCTTTCTAAATCTGTTTTAGAGTGTCTCTCTCTCTGATAAATTTTTCATTTATTAATGTAAACATCCGCGTTTACAGTCATCGCTTCTGAATCCTGGATGTAAAGTTGTTATATAGCTTTTGCCGAAATGGCTGTAGACACACTAGAATTTTTGGTTCAAACTTCGCTTTGGCCGAATACCGTACCTTGTCGGGAGTTTTTTTAAAAGTAATCAGAATAGAATCAGAATAAATTCCAAGCAAAAGAAAAGTATTTTTCATTAAATAAAATTATTTAAATTTTTTTTTTTTTCATGAATTTTTTCTCAGTTGCTGCATTTTGTTGGTATTTCTGCAAATAGTTTTTTACTATATTTGGGTACTGTCTTCCTCCGAAAATATTCACTATATTTGGGTACAGTGTTCCTCTGATAATGTTACACGTTGATTTGGAGTAAGTTTTGGCGAATTGTTTCCCTGGAAACGCGACATTTTCTGGAAAACTTTCGAATTGATGACCTAATTTGATTTTGTATCTTTAACAAATTCAGCTGCTGTCAATTTTTTGGACGTCCTGTCTTTTTGATTCCGGTGGATGCCACTACATTTTCAAAAAGTTTGAATATGGAATATATTGTGCTACGTGGAACTTTATCCTTATAGAAATTAAATAACACTTCGTTTTTAGGATACCGTCCAAGTATGTAATAGACTGTTTTGTTCAACCACTTTCGTTTTGAATTTTTTCCACTTTTGAATATTTACAATAATGTTTATAATATAAGGTTAATTTACAATTGAATTTTGGCCATTTGCTTAGTTGCCATATGTTAAAATTTTAAATTAAGTACGAAAAAAGCATGACTAAAAGGGACGGGAAACTCATGACTAAAAAACGGCGCCTGCATGAAAATCTTAAAAAATGCACAATGAATTTAAAAAAATATGCACCTAAAATATTTGTAAAACTTTATTAAAAACAAAAACATACCAAATTAAAAAAAGTTTTAACAACTAAAAATTATCCAATACCTGTTAAGTGTTCTCTTATTTTATATGCAAACTCGGATTAAGAGATACACTATTTTGTGGTTTTTTGAATACTTTTTGTTTTCAATGTGCAAATCG